>JAHREE010000294.1:897678-982074 GCA_033628505.1 Tringa tobata
TTATTGGCGTTTTTGTAAAAGGTATTTTTTATTATGATGGGTTGTCTAGGAGAGGTCATTTTGTTTATTTGGCCTTGGGTGCTAGAGTTGAATTTCAGTTCAGCTTCTCTTTGGTGTGAGATGCAGTGATGGCTGCAGTTGTAGTATTATTATTTTGGAACACCTTGAGGTATAAACCACTGTACACAAAAGCCCCATTGAGGAGTCTTTGTTATCACAGCATTTTTACATAAGGTCATGGTCAGAAATTCTCCTTTCTAAAACATGTTCCATGCTGTTTGACCAGCTAAAAACGTGACAGGCTAAGATATTTCAGGGCGTGGACTTCCCTCCCAACCTAAAAATTTTTATGGAAAATCTGGCAAAAAAAAATAATCAAGGAACAGATTGCACATGAATACTTTTTCTGAGAATTGATGATGGGAGGGACTAATGTTTCAGATTTTACTGCTGCAGTGCGGCCCATCAGAATACGCTCTGTGATTACTAAAGACTTCAAACAAAAGGGATTTTGACATGTGATTTTAGGCAATTATGTTTCCTGTATGCTATCTGCCTGTATTCCCGTAAACCAAATTTAATGTTGATCTAAGGATTGGTGCTGTGCTGTGTTAATACTAGCTGTGCTCTTCCAGTGTAACGTTTGTTTTCCAAATGCTTATTTTGTGCCTTTGTTTCTAGGTCTTTGTTTAAACTTCATTTCTAGCTCTGTGGTAGAACCTCCTTTATTATGGGATTCACAAGTCAGTTGTGTTGGTGTGTTCCATTTTCAGTCCTACAATTAGCAGGAACAATTATTTAAATGTCTTAATGTGTAGCTTAGTTCTATCTTTCCCCATATATATTTTTGAATTTAAAAAAAAGATAACTTTGAGGGATGTTTTTTAAATAAATAAACATAGCAGCACTGGTTTTGTTCTTACTATGAAGTCATTCAGTCGTTGATTTAAGGAAGAACAGTGACATTTGTTTTGGTAAAGAAGTTGCTATATTGACATATCAGGGTTGGTTTCCAAAATATGTGAAAATAAGGAAGGGAGAGAAGGAAAAATAAGCATGAAGAGAGAAGTTCTTTTTCCCCGGTGGCTTCAGCGTGCCTGGTAGTGTTGGCCTCTTAATGAGGTACAGAAAGGGAGGGAGTTGTCTCGAACAGTGTGGGAGTGGGTTTCTGTGCATCTGTGCTACTCACAGGAGGGTTGCAGTGATGGAGAACTTCACGTCTGTCCGTGTGAAGGGCAAGAACAAAAAAAATAGTAATAAGGGTAGGTTTTAGGGCTGTTGGGAAGAAGATAGAAATGGGTGTGTGAGTGAAGCTGGAGGTGATTTGAGAGCTATCAATTGATGGGGCCCATGGAAACTGGGGGAGAAAGGTGTGTGTGCTAGTTCAGGGCAGGAATTCAGCTGTTATCTGTCATCTTTACATCTTGTGTGTCTGTCAGTGAGCTGCGTGTGAGGGGAGGGAGGAAGCCCTGGCTATTAGGTTGCCACTGAGTCAAGAGCAGTGGCCAGTGCTGTGTTGACTGTTGTGCTTCCTTGGTTTTGTAAAATTGCATATTGAAGTTTGAGCTATGGGAAAGTAATGATAAGACATCACCACCCGCTGGAGCAGGCTTTCTTGTATACTTAATTCTGTCTGTACAGACTTGTTACCCAGTATCTTCATAAATTCACATAAATTCTCTTCACAAATTCCCTGTAAATAAATTTTACAGGGAACATACAAAGAGTTTGTATGAATAATGAACTGTAATATCTTGTTTAATGTAAAGTTAATGTAAACCTTAGAGGCAAAAGGAAGAGTGATGATGATGTTCTCTCAGTGCAGTTTTAAACAACAACAAAAAAAAGCATAATGGAATAAATAAAAAATGACTATTTTTTTTAAACAGAAGAGTTAAAATACACCTCTGCTTTTCATTGTTCTCTCAATTATCTAAGAAGTATTCTGTTACTTAGGAATACTGCAGTATAAGTGATGCAAATGTCACTTTGTAAGGTGACAGAAAAGTTAATATTTTAATTTATTTATATTTAATAATTATATTAGTCTATATTTAGATTAATGGCTTATTCTAGCAGGTGATTGTGGTATAGTTACAGTTTTTGAGGGACTAATTATGCGTCTTTTTTTCTATATCTTCTAGGCTGTATTGACTGAGTACAAATTAAAAGCCATTGAATATGTTCATGGATACTTTTCTAGTGAACAGGTAAAAGTCAACACTGTCACGGGTCTAATGGGAGCTATTGGTTTTGTGGATTTAGTAATAGAAAAAGGCAGTATCTCCAAACATACTGAGGCTGATCATATTAGCTTTTTTATTTATTAAGTGAGGACATTTAATTCCCCATTATTATATCAGCATTCATCTGTTAAAAATAGTTCTAAGTTATTTTGTTATCAAAATCATTACAGTTTTGTTCCTGTTGTGTGGAAAAAATTGGAGAAATTAATCATCATGGAATGTCGGATTGTTTTGCATGTATTTTCTAAATTGGGATGTGGTAATAAGTATCCAGTTTATTTTGGTACTACATAGATATTTTTTTTCTTTTTATTTTTTTTTTCTTAAGTATGTTTGATGAATGTGTTGTTTGAGATACTGTAGGTTTAGAAGCTTTTTCAGAAAGATTTCTTTTTTTTATTCTAATACTATGGCAATTGTGCATATATGCAATTATATAGAGAGGAGTAACTATTTTAAGTATTTCCAATATTTCCGTAGAAAAACTTCATTTCATAACTTAGAATTTGTAGGTGCCTACTTAGAAATATAAAGAACATTAGATGCTGGTAGGCATTGATGTAATCAGATATCACAGACAGGCACATGTATTTTAGCAGTATACCACTATGCTCCAAAAATGGAAAGATCGTATCGATGCTGTTAGCATAATTTTTTAATATATATAAAAGATTAATTGAAGGCCTTTCTGTTGCAGGTTGTTGAGTTACTGAGATACTTTTCGTGGGCTGAACCACAGCTCAAGGCAATAAAGGCTTTACAACATGTAAGTTCTTGTGGCATAATCTTGTAGAGTAAGTTTGCCCTCTTACTTTTAGTTTAGTTTTGTGATGTCTACTTTTGCAACTGATGGGTCAGTCTGCCCTTTGATCTTCAAAGTTTCCTCTTCATCTCTTTTCTTTTTCAATGGTATCAAAATAGAAAATGTCATTCTTTTAACCAGGGTATTTTTTTTGATTGAAGTATCTTTTACTTTCCTGTGTATCACAAGAATAGATGTAGCCCTTTTTAACTATTGTTAACTTTCCTAATTTTTCTGCTTTTGGCAAGTATTCTTTGCAGTTGCCTGTCCAGTATTTAGCGCATAAAGTCCCCTTCCCAGTGGGAGGGAGACAATATTAAACATTTACTGAAATATATTTTATGAAGCTGTTACATTTGGATAGCATTCTGGGTTTAAAATAATTGCAGCGGTTTATTTTATATAAATTGTTTTTTCTTTCTTGCTTACTTCTCAGAAAATAGTGGCGGTTCCAGCATCAAAAATGGTTAATATTCTCAATTGCTTCACATTCAGTAAAGATAAACTTATTGCCCTTGAAATCTTAGCATCGTAAGTATCTCTCATGTTATATTTCCTTAAGTTGTATTGTTTTTACTAATGTTTCAGTATATAAAACTTAAGATACTTCTATAAGGAAGCACTGTGGCCAGTTAAGGTAAAGTACAAATCCATTATTGATGGGGCTGTAAAAAGAAGAATTACAAGTAGGCATTGTGCAAAATTCCATAGCTCATCTGAGTTTTGAGCATGCTGCCATGTGGGCTTCTGCCTGCTGGAAAACTGCCACTTTGTCAGTATATTTACAGTGGTCTTCAAATCTTGTAGAGATTGAAGAGGGCCTTAGGCTTATTTCTGCTCACTGAAATGTAAAAGGCTTGCGACCAGAGTATTCTGTGCATTGACCCTTTTGCATTTGAAAAGCCCTCTAAATATTCCATATGTAAAAACAAGTAAATGCATGTCTTAAATTGACACATTTGATTTACAAATCTAATGTCTATATAAAAGCTGTATGGATATTTTAAATGTATGTTTGTACAAAAAGTTGGGTTTTTTACTGAACACAGCTGCTTCAAATGACCTACCTTTTTCATGTGTTTATATTGGAACTCTTCTGCCCGGCTTAGGGGATTTATTATATGAACTGTTGTTCTGGTTTTGGGGGTCTTTTGTTCATTTGTTTGGGTTTTTTGTTTTGGTTTGGTTTTGTTTGTTGGTTTTGGTTTATTTTTTATTTTGCATTAATTATGTCTGCCTTGCGTGTGAATGCTATATATTACAGCCAGCTTGGACATTTTTGGGCATATAAATTCATTATGTAAACATCCATAAAACAAATAAGGCTGAGGCCATAGACATGATCTTGCTTTCAGAGTTGAGCTTTAAGAAGCTATATGAATACTCCTAGTCTCTTTCAGACCAAGACAAAACAGAGTAGCCTAAAGGAACTTCAGTGGCCTCTTAAATTAACTTGTTCTACTTCTTGAAATGAGATTGGAGCTCATAGACTCTTTAGTTGCTACACTTCAGCTGGTGTGGAGAGAAAGCCTGGTAATTTCCTTCGCTGTTGAATTTCTACAGTGAAAGAGCATAATAAGGGAGTCATGATACGGAAATCCTAACCCAAATCCACATGCTATTTACTTTGCTACTCAAAACTAGAGAACAAAGCTGAAGGTTCAGTGTCATTTTAATACCTTTCTTTGGGGTGTTTTTCATGTCTTTGTTCAACATTCTGCTGATTCCATTTGAGGAGTCCTCCTTTTTGGGGCTGTGTTGTAATTCCAGTAGTTTACGTGGAGCAGGTAGTGTTTGACAGCAGTAAAGGTGCTGTGGTCGGGGTTTTGAAAAAGGCAGGTACAATCAGGCATTAAGTTCCTTGTACTTGCACATTTTGTTGTTGTCTTTGGTGTGTCTAATGTTATTTTTGGTAGAGGAGCAAGGAGAAATAAAAGGTACTTTTTGGAACTGTGTGAAGGGTTTCACTGGCTCTGCAGAACATGGAGAGAATTGCTAGGAGTTTCATCTTTTTCATTCTGGAGTAAATAAAATGAAAATTTATTTCTCCACCAGTCTAGCAGGAAACAGTGGAAAAACTGAGTAGCTGCTGCTTTTCTGCTCTTCTGGGAATTGTGTGCTAGTAGCAATTAAAGCTTTTTAATGAACTGTTGCAATGCAAAATTCATTTTGTTAATGTAGTTATTTTGCCATAAAGTTTAGCTATCATTGTCCATTGTTCCATATTGATATTTAATTATAATACTCCCTATTGGTATTTCATTCTAATACCATGTTTCACTTAAAAATATGAATACCGTATTTAAGCCCTGAGTTTTTACTTTAACAATAATAGCAATATTATGATCTGAACTAATTGTGTTTTTTTTAATGTACTGTTGTGTACTGGCTGAATAGGTGTTGATCGCTTTTCAGTAGTGCGTTATTTCTGATGAGCATATGGAATGACAGTAATCATCTGTCCATGTCTTTATTTATAGCAACATTGTTGATGCTCAGAATTATCGCCTTATTGAAGATCTGTTCAGAATTAATATGTCAGAGAAGAAAAGATGCAGAAGAATTCTTGAACAGGTAGTCAAGATACTCTAGTATCCTTGTTTCTGTCAAATACATTATTGTTTCCACTCTTCTGGTCATTGTGGGGTCAGGACTTACCATGAGAACTGCTGGGAACTACTGGTGGAAGACAAGCTGAAAGAAGCAGCTGCAAAAAGATAAAAGCTATGTAATACATGTGCCAAAAAAAAGGGGAAGTTTCTGTCAGGCATTAGGATCATATGGAGAAAGAGGCACAGAATTGCAACCAGTGCTGAAGGAAACAGTCTGCATGTGTTTTAGAGAACGCCAAGTGCTTAATGCCAAGCTCAGTAGAAGCAGAAGTGGTCTGAGAAGAGCTATTCAAAACAAAGGGGACTTTGGCAGAATCTCACACTATTTGGGCTATTTGGGAAGAAGATTTGAGGCAAAGCTTTTTAATTGTTCCATGTAGGTTGATTCATGCAGTCTAAGTGTTGTCATGAAACAGTAATTCATTTCTATAAAGCATTGAATTTGGATAGCAAATAATGTCCTTTCTTGATTATTTTACAGGCTTCAAAAACAGGTTGTAAGGCTCCTCATGCTATGATATCATCCTGTGGCATGATTCCAGGCAACCCATATCCCAAGGGCAAACCAAGCCGCATAAATGGAATTTTCCCAGTAAGCGTGATCCTATGCTTTTGCTTTTCATAGCATCCTTGATTTAGGATTAATTATCATATAAGCAAAACCAGGATTCATATGTATGGAAGGAGGACTGCAATCAAACGCAATGGTTTTGGTATTTTATTTTGTACCTCGTTACAAATACAGGGCACTTGCATTATTTTTATTTGCCTGTTCTTTCTATGCCACTTTGAGTAAACATTACTGCATAAATAAGATATTGTTTATATAAGGAAAATATTGTCAACTACAGCAATATTTGGTAGAATCAAGAGAGGTATAAACAACCTTACTGGTAGGTTGGTAAGATGAGCTAATATGGTCACTACAGTAACACTGCTAAATTTAGCGTAGTTTTTGAACAACCATGTGAAGTATTTCCTGTGAATACTTTAAGGGACTGCAAAATGTAAGTTATCATGTCCACAAATGCAGATTTCCATCAGAAACATGGGCTGTTTAATATGTATCTCTTTACAAAAGCTCAGTGTTATAAACCAAGCTACTGGAATGCTCTTACTTATCTTTTTACAAGCCTAGAACATAGTTGCTTTTTCCCGATAACATGTTTAAGTATCACTTTCATAATATTCAAAAGCTCAAATGTAGTTTAGAAAAAAAATCAAATATGACAGAAATTACATAGCAAGATTTACTTCTAAATTCATAGTTTAATTTTCTTTTGTTTCAGGGAACCCCTATCAAAAAGGATACAGAAGAATGCACTAATGAAGGAAAGGGAATAGCAGCTCGGATACTTGGACCATCCAAACCAGTACGTCTAATAAATGAGTAAATAAATGAAACTTAAAGGAAAAAAAAAAATCCATCCACCAGCCAGTTCAATAAGGCTTTTATGCAAAATGCTGTTATGTTGCAAGAAGACTGTAGGGCAGCAGTTTAAACAAAGCTAAGCTTATATAGTAAAGATAATATAATATAATGTAATGTTTTTTTTATTTAACTTGAGAAGAAGCTTTGGTTTATATCTGTGGGGGGATAAGGTCCTCTAGTGGATACAATGTGTATGCATTTGAAGGCAGAATTTAAATTACAGTAGCAGAAGACAAAACTAAAAGCATTTTTAGTAGTTCATCATGAGCTAGTAGAAGTTTTAGATAGAAATATATGTAATTTTTATTACAATCTCTGAGGGTTTCCCACATGAGCATATAAAATACCTGCATCTTGGAAGTTGGAATTACAGCAGTGTCTGAGAACAAGGTTCTGGTTTCTTAAAACACAGCTGATCTGTTTTTCAAAATTTTTAAGTATGTGGGACAAACTTTCATTGAACTTGATACTACTTAGAAGTATTGTCCAAATGTTTTATTTTCACTTTTATTATGAGGTGTGTCCCCACTAAGCTGTGGGGACAAGTACCTTACTAAGTATTTGTTAGTTTTAAACGTGCTAAATCTTTATAATGAGTAGTCAGTCCAAGACTGCAGAGTGCGAAAACTATGAGACAAAAAGGAGTTCCCTTTCCCACCTGTTTTCAGTATTATTTTAAAATCTAAAGGTATACTAGTGATGTTTGTTTCATTCTTTTCAGAAAGAGTGAAATATTTGCAGTCACAATGGATATTATGAAGAAATTTGATATCACATATTTTTCCAGTGAAGAACAGCTGTCTCTAGTAGTATCTGAATGTTAAATTTTTGTCTGAGAAACATTAGGTAATGCTTTCACTATTGCTTCTTCCATTTGTTTTTTGTTTATGTAGGCTCCATCAACCTACAATCCACACAAACCAGTTCCATACCCCATCCCACCATGTCGGCCACACGCGACTATTGCACCAAGTAAGGCTTCTATGTGTTTTAGCTTGATGCTATTGTTTCATCCATTTGCCTTTTAAGTGTGAAGTGTCAGTTTCTCTGACCATGATCATATCTGAAATTGGCTTGTGCTGTGTAAGCTTGCTCTGGGTACTGGTTTCTACCTCTTCCTGTCATGACTGCAGAGTTGATAAAAAGAGAAATATATTGTATTCTTTTCCCAATATCTACATCATAAGGAAAATTCACAATCTTGTTCTGATGACAAAATATTCCTTTTATGGGAGGCCTTGTGCATGTTAGACAAGACGAGGGCTGTGCCTTTGTTGTAATGTTTGACCAAAGTTTTAGCTTTGTCTTGACAAGTCTGTTGGCTTGTTGCTGTTGTACCAAACTTAGGATATGGTCAAGCACAGCCCTCAATTGGGTGGAAACATGTAGAAACTTCATAGAATCTTAGAATGGTTTGGATTGGAAGGGACCTTAAAGATCATCTAATCCCAACTGCCCTGCCATGGGTTGGAACACCTCCACTAGAGCATCCACAACTTGCTGAAGGATGGTAACCTGTTTCTCAGTTGAAGGAGTAATCTCTTCCTCAGTTACCTTCAGCTTTACTTTGTCACAATGGAGAGAAAGCAGTTTCCTTAGAGAAAAGTTTGGGCGTCTATGTTTCAGTCTCAGAAAGGGCATAGTGGTGATTGCCTTTTCCCGTGTTTGATCTGACTGTTCCTAGCCTTGTGCCTCAGCTAAGATTGAGTCTTTC
Source organism: Tringa tobata (assembly GCA_033628505.1). Classification (NCBI taxonomy): domain Eukaryota; kingdom Metazoa; phylum Chordata; class Aves; order Charadriiformes; family Scolopacidae; genus Tringa; species Tringa tobata. The sequence goes on from JAHREE010000294.1 coordinate 906,485, forward strand.
TTTGTAAACTCCTCTAGAAATGCCTTGCTCCCCAGAAAGTACCAGAAGCTTGTAGACTAGCTCGAATTTATATTAAACAAATCCTTTCCAAAGTAAGTGAGGGCACAAAATTGGGCCTGTGTTTGGATGTAAGAATTCGTACATTTTAGGATATGAAAACACTTCTGAGGATTCAGAGCCTTATTAGTCTGCAACATGGCTTTAAAAAAATAAATGTGACATCAGAACTCGTAACTGATGATATATTTTTTTATATATATATAATGTGTTAAATGAGATTGCAGATACTGATGTGAAACTGTTAAATGTGATTGTTTTCAGGCAATGGCCAGAGTGGTCAGAAAGATATTTTATTTTCTGCCTCTTATATGTATTGGTTTAACATTTCCTTCCTGGCTGATGCAATGATTGTTAGTTACTTTTCTGATTTTTCAGCCAACAGTTGTCATGCAAGAAATCTAACATTAGGCAAAACTATTATGAAAGTGTGAAACCAGAAAGGAATTACGTATAACAACTTATTGCACTTTGAGGAATGTTCAGGTGCTACCTTTTCACATTAAGTGTAATTTCTTCAGCTCTTAAAATATTCATTCTGGACCACTGTGATGTGTATTTATGTTCCTGTGAATTCTGATGTTCTTAATCAGAACTGTATACCACAGTTATGCAACAGTGTGAGTTGCTCCGAAGAATAAGGGAGAAAAAAAAGGTATTTTTTAATATGTTAAGTACAATAAGTATTTTATATTAAAATAATTTGCTAACCCACTTGAATTTCTTAACATTTAAAGAAATACTGAAGATGATTGACTAAGTGTTTGAGATGGGATATTTTTCTTTGAATTTTATGACTAGTGTTGGAAGGCTGGTCATGGTCACTGATGTGACTTTGGCTCTTTTGTTTGTCAAAGCTTTAATGTTAAATGAAGAGTTGCAGCAGCTTTTAAGTTAGGAATAGAAAAAGAAGAAATGCTGCTGTAGGCACTCTGAATCACTCCTCTTTGAGTTTTTTAGGCAAAAAGAAACCGAAAGGAATTGAAACAGGACTTTTTCAGGCTCTTTCAAGAGAACTGCCTTTATTAAAATTTGGGTCATGATGCATGTCAGTCAGGTGGACATTGGCAAAAGTCAGCATCCAGCCTGAATGATTAACTGGTCTGGCTTTTTGGTGAAGGAATGTCTTACGATCTTGAAAATGTTCTTTTTTAAAGGAAAAGACACTGGTTCATTTAGGTACAGGTTCTTCTAACAACTGAAATGTATTGCATTTGTTCTTGTAGGTGCTTACAACAATGCTGGCTTAGTTCCAATGGCTAATGTCATAGCTCCAGGCTTACCAGCTCCTCCACCATACACTGCTAATCAAGTGGTATCAGGTAAAGCATGCATACCTTTAAAAATGTTGATGGTAGTTTTTCTAACTCATTGTTGTGAATGGATCCTTTGCTGCTGGAGTTTCATTTGCTTTTAAATAACAAGCTGTTGTTCTCTGTTTAGAAAATGAGGATCTTTCCAGCCAGGCAAAGCCTTCCCAAAATCAAGGTAAATTGCAAATCCACAGGGGGGGGGTTGTGTTGTTTGTATCTTTGTTATTTGTTCAGAAAATGTAAAAATCTTATTTGTTTTGTAAGCCTTTAAGTATCTAACTACAGTTGGAATAAGATCCCTTGAGAGCTGTGGAAAAAATAATCTCCAGCATTTGGCATTTAAAAGCATCAAAACATTGAAATTCAGCCTTCTGTGTTAGCTCATTAAGGCTTTATATTCTTCAGCATACAAGTATGTGAAAAATCATATGAAAAACTAAATTAAAATGTGCCTTGCAATGTAGTGCACTGAAACACTTCATTAATGTCTTTGCAGTTGTTAAAACTTCGGGCATCTGTTTGAAAACTCATTCACATTTTGATTTCATACATTAGTTGCAATGGGAAGCTAAGAATACAAGAGAGATGGGTTTGTTGTTTATAGTTTGTTGAAATCCATGTGTAGAATGTCTTATCCCAGACTGTTACGTCCAAGTATGTTTGCCTACACTTTTGTCTTACCTTTTAAATTCCAATTCTTTTTGCAGAAGAGTGACTTTTTTTTTTTTTTTTGGTTTCTATCTGTGTGGTAATTCCTACAGCTAGTACCAATCATAATAATAAATCCCATTATGAACTACTTACACAAAGGCTTTGATGATACTTCATCTTTCCAAGGTAGTTTATACAACTGAATGAAGACAGTGTAAGGAATAAAATCTCTTAGGAGGAGAAATTCAGTAACAGCCCTGGGTCATATTGCAGCTGTATTTCTCTGATGATAATCTTGGCCATCAGGATTAACAACTGTGATCTGTAGGAGAGCCTTCAGCTTGGAAACAGCATGAGAAAAGGATAGAATCCGGAGCCAAGCAATCTGGGTCTAGGTTTTTGGAAAATAATCTGTAAAAGGAAATAGTTTGTTTGCAAGCTTGCTAGTTCTAGAGCTTCAAGACACATAAAACAGGAGTTTGTCATATCAACTTAGGTCCAAGATTTTAAAGATTCCGGGTTTCTGTGTGTGTGTGTAGAATTTGGATAAGAGAGAAATCTAAGCTGTTACAGAGTTAAGGGTGATGAGTTTGACTGGTTAGATCAGTGATTTGCTTACAGTTGAACAGATTATTTTAAAAGTAAAATAAAGCACGAGGGTTGTTTGAGAGGAATGACTAATTAACACATATTCTACAGGAAACTAGATAGAGGCATATCGAGGCTCTTGACATGCCAGTGTTCATAAATGTAGCTTCTTTCCATTAACTCCCACATCCCCATTCACAGTGTGCCTGCCTTTTTTTTTCTCCAGCTTGACTGATGTGTCTTTGACTTACTTTGAAGATTGTTATAAGCTGATATTCCTAGTGGCAGGTGCTTGCTTCGATTATAGACACCTGACTTCAGACTTACAGAAATACTTGTTGTTAAGGTCAAGTGCCAATGTTAGTTTAATACTGTAGCGTAATACATGAATTTAAAAGTGTACCTTCTTAGAATCAAAATCTGAAGGAAACACAGTGAAGAGAATGACCTGATTTTGAAGGAAAGAAAAATACCAGCACCTGATATCAGCTTTCTTCAGTTGTTGACTAAACTTCTCTGAAATCATGATACATTGAATTAAGTGGTTCTGAAGGAAATTCTGACCTTCAGTGACAGTGGATGCAGAGGAGCCCAGGTGATCTGATGTCGATGGAATATTAGATCTGGTTTGTGTACTGCCAGATGTTAGGGACCAGAGGGAGGGCGTTTACCTGTATCACTTAGACATTCTTACAGAGTATATTTGAGTATCTAACTGTCATGCATGAGATCATAAAGAGGTAGTAGATGTCACAAAGTGTTTTAAAGAGGAGTGCTAGCCTACATGATGTATGACTTGTGTGATGTGTTTGTACGTATGGTTTTGTTTTGTTTTCATAGGCTCCAGTGGTTCAGTGTTTATATACAGACATTATATGTTAGCTATTATCTGTGTATCATATTTTGAAATGCTGTATAAAATGTGTTTATGTTGATTTCAAACATTTCTGACAGTTTCAAGTATTCTTACCAGTTTTGTTTCTTTGCAGCTTTTTCTGCACAAGCGAATCAGCTCTTTACTCCTCATGGTTCTAATCCTTCAACACCTGCTGCTACTCCAGTCCCTACCCCATCACCTGTCAAGGCAATAAGCCATCCATTAGCACCTGCAACTCCACTCATATCTGGGATGAACATGTCTACCCCTGTCCTTCCTGTTTTCCCAGGACAGGTCTCCTCTTCCATCCATACATCTCAGCCATCCACCCCAACCCCTACTGTCATCAAATCCCTTTCATTGCCTGGTGTTCCTGTCACATCTGTTCACAGTGCAACCTCTACCCCTATCCCTGCAGTTTTTTCTGGACTGGCTTCTATACCCACTGCTACGCCAGCTCCGCAAGGTTCTACCACACCATGCGCCACACCTGCGCCCAGTGAAGCTTTTGCATCTGCTGCTGCACCATTTGCTGGCCTCCCCTTCTCTGCAACCTCTTCAATTGCTTCCGCTAATAATCCCACTCCATTGTCATCAGTTTTTGCTGGCCTCCCTTTGTCCTTGCCTCCCAACGCCCAAGGGATTTCTAGTCCTGCTCCATCTACAGTTGCTAATTCTCCTGCCACTACCATTCCTGGTTCGCTTAGCTTGCCTAACCCAATTTTGTCTGTCTTAAAGGGATTTCTGACATCAAATGACACTTCATTAATCAATTCATCTGCTTTACCTTCTGCTATGACAAGCGAGCTTGCTTCTTTATCTGCTCTTGCTAATCAAAGCTCTGACCCTCCCACTTCCTCTGTCAACAAATGCTATACTCCATCAGCCACCCCCACCCCACAGCGTTCCTCCACACCTGGGTTGGCCATTTTTCCAGGTCTTCCATCCCCATCTGTGGCCAATTCTAGTTCCACTCCTCCAACATTGCCTGCACAGTCACCTTTAACCACTTCGCCATCGATTATGCCAGTCAACTGTGGCTCATCAGCCTCCCTCTTGCATGGCACAAGCCCTTCTAATCCTGATCAGCAGCTGTCATCAGCCCCAGCTGCCACAAGTATCCCAGTTCTGGTCAAAACAGAACCCATAAGTCCTACCCTCTCGGCCTTTAAAGGTCCTTCTCATTCAGCTGGCCCTTCTCATGGCACCATAGGACTGTCAGCGCTTGGGCGTGCGTACACCTCAGCGGCTTCAGTGCCAGTCAGTTTACCCAGTTCCCTGAATCCGGCGCTGTCGGGTCTCTCCTCTTTGAGTGCTCCTCTAAACAACTCCAGTTCTCTGGCTTCCATTTCCCTCGCCCCACATGGCTCCTCTGCTCCCATTGCCCCCGTGTTCAATGGACTTCCTCCTTTTACGTCTCTAACCAGTAACTTTGCTTTTACTGGTAATCCAGCACTTACGCCACCCGTCACTCTCCCAGGGTCTTTGTTAGCTACTCCGTCTACAACCGCTTCAGCCGTGTCTGCCCCTCATGCGAGTTCCACCGCCGCCGTACTCTCAGGACTCGCCGCCTCAGCAACAGTCTCCGCTCCACCCTTCTCGCTTAACTTGTCCAGTGCCGTCCCTTCCCTTTTTTCTGTTGCCCAGGGACCTCTGGGATCATCAAACCCATCCTTCCCTGGTTTTCCTGTCTCTAACACACCCTCTGTCACTCCTGCTCTCCCTTCTTTCCCTGGCCTCCAGGCATCTTCTGCAGTAGCAGCAGTTGCACCGTTGCCGGCAGCTGCCACAGCCCCATCTCCGGCTCCGGTCCTGCCAGGGTTTGCCTCGGCCTTTAGCTCAAACTTCAACTCTGCACTTGTTGCACAGGCTGGGTATGTTTCTGTTTCTGAAGGCGGTCAGAACCATTTCTTTTTCTCTTGAAAAACACTGATTTTACTTTAGGTGTAGGTGTGATTTTCATTCATAGTTAGTAATTACAGTTAATTTTTAAAGTTAGTTCACCAGTAGATTTCCACCTGTCTTTAGAAATGGGTAGAGTAGTTACTGAATAGGTTTTCCTCAGTAGTCCCCGTTATGACAGTCTAATCCAGTGAGGTGCTTAGTGATCTTATTTCCCAGATGAGGATACTTGGCACCTCCTAGGCTTTTACAAGAATGGATTCCACGTGGGCATCCATTGACACATCCAGGTAATAGCAGACAATATCTTAGATGTTCCTATGTTTTAAGGAAGTACTCAACATTAACTTTTTGTCTATAAAGTTTTTATGTGTGCAAACTGTAGGCACAGCCGAGGTACAAAAATTTCTGAGTTCCCTTCTTAGGTGTGCTCCAGACAGTCTTGGTTTGTGTGTGCATGAATAATTCATAGGTGGGTAGAGACTGGGCTTATGTTCGTAAATTCTGGCTTTTATGAGGTTAATGAGAAAAATAGGTGCTTTTCTAATTTATGTAGACATAAACTTATATAGAGAGGATAAAACATGATGCAGATGTTCTTAATAATAGCCACATCTTAATATTCTTTCAGCTTGACTTCTGGACTACAGACACCGGGAAATGCAGTTTTTCCTGGTCTTTTATCCCTCCCTGGTATCCCTGGCTTTCCCCAAAGTGCCGCACAATCTTCCTTGCAGGAATTGCAGCATAGTGCGGCTGCACAGTCAGCACTACTACAGGTAACGTGCCTGTTTGTTAATACTCTTTTGCTTCCAGTAATTGTTTGAGTTTATAGTTGCGTGTTAACTTCTTGGGATTAGTTTAAGTCAGTAAATGGTTAAAACCCCTAACCCCTTTGAGAACTGATTACAAGGATGGTGGTAAAGAACAGCTCACATTAAATTACCAATGTACAGTGCTTCTGGTAGGAAATTTGTCCTTCTCAACAAAAGACTGAAAGAGGCAGTTGAATGTCTTGAATCAATATTTTCTCTCTTCTGTGACACCTCAGTTTTTGAAATGGAGCGTGTGTCTAAGTCCTGTTCAGTATGCAGAATATTGTCAGATTTCCTTGAATATCATGGGAAATAGACCGGAAGAAGCAAATTACTTAACCTAGGCCATGCTGCTTTTGCAGTTTAGGAATATATTTATTCTGTAGAAGTCTATGTACACAGATTGCATTGAGGAAACGTCAGTTTTCTTGTTTACAAGTTCCAATCACTAAAATTAACACTTAGCTAGTCAAGCAATGAAGATAAAGAAAGTTCAAAGTTGGTGAAATACTACAGCTCCTGATTAAGCTCTGTCTTCCGAATCAGCTGTGGCTTACTCCACTGGAAAGCAAATGCCATTAACGCTTCTTCATTTTTCCTCTTAATCCAGCTGCTTTCCTCATTCTCTGGTGTTTCAGAGCAATAGTTGCACTACAGTTTAACATCTGCATATCAGTGCATTGCTCATCTCTGTTCTTTGTATACTGCAGACAATACTTGGTTTGTTTTGGCTTGAGTAGGACTGGTTTCATGCCTGAAGTTTTGCTTGATTTAGTTTTTTATTTCTTTGTTTTTTTAATCAGTGCTGTTTCCTAACTTCTTCTCTTCCTTGAAGGCACATTCTGCTTCTGCTCTGGAGAACTATACAGCTCAGCCTGAAGGTTTTGCTAACTATCCATCAACACCAGGAACACCATTTTCATTGCAGACGAGCCTGCCCCAGAGTGGATGGCAATAAATACTAGACATTTTTAAAGACTGCAGTGGTTGCTTGACAGAGCCTGATCCTATTCACTTTGAAGGCTGTCTCCGCATTAGTGGGAGCATGGTCTGAATTGGGGAAAGAGGGGGAAAACATGAGGGTAAAATGATTCCAGGAGGCTGTGTCAGATGTCAAACCTAATTTGTGATTGCGTTTAATCGATTCAGGGTCTGATCCTGTGAAACGCTGAGCATCCTTGACTCTCCTTTTAGCTTATGAGTTGAATATTTGGTGTCTTACAGGATCAGGAACATTCAAACAGACGCTTATGTAAATAGAGCAATTGGCTGTCAAACTGAATGGGGAGAACAAGTATACTTAATAGTGTGTATAAGCACCTATCCTTCTATTATATTTTATATGGTGTATGTGGTTAATATAGAATGAGATCTAGACTGAAACTAGATAACTTAAAACTGTAGATGATCTTCCATCTAAGATGCACGCTTCTTGTGTGTGCACAGATTAAGGTCAGTTTATGGTTCTTCGAATCTTTTCTTTGTACGTGTGAGGTTCTCCTGTTAGCATCAGCGGTGTGTTAAGGGGAGGCTAGATCAGAGGGGTGTGGGGGTCTTCTTAACGCTTTGAAATACTGTCATGGACTTGCTGCTGAATTGAGTACTCCTTTGCCTGAATCCGAACAGGAGAGCTAGGAAATGATGCTGTACTGTATTTGGGTAGACGTGGATTATGTTTTACTGGAGTATGGTTTAGCTAGCTGAGAATACGGCTCTCCAAAGTACATGAAAGCATTTTAATTTGCCTCTAAAATAATGTTCCATAACATTCTCCCTGCCCCCACACCTCTCTGTGAATGAAATAATTGTACTGCGGATAGGCTGCCTATCCGGCACTTTTGACTGCAGACTTTTGTGAATGTTTACAGACATGGGTCAAGTTCTTCTCTCCCTTATACTCATAAACTCACTGGTTCTCTCTCTGCTTTTTGACTAATAAACCACAACCTGATGGTGCTTATATTACCCTGTGAATATAAGTGGGAGCAGAATTTGGACCATGGATTTTTTTAGTATTTTTCCTTGGAAAATGTACATGATTTTAAAGGCATATAGCTAAATTAACTGTATTGGTTAGGAAGGGTTATGACGCAGCATATAGAAAGGTCTTGCTTTGTTAGTGAAATTCAGTTGTGCACTCTTCTAATAATGTTAGTACCTGTGGCAATGTGTAACACATCATTGAATATCATCTATTTAAGATAAACTCTTGGTCATGTTCTAGAGACAATAGAGACAAATGATATTCAATCCTGTGATTAAATTAAAACGTAGAGGATACTATACTGTAGAAAAGCTCTGCACCTAGAGTTTTACTTTTTTAAAGATGAATTCTGCTGGGAGATGTTGCTAATGTATTTTCTTTCAAGATGTGAACAAACTTTTTTAGAACAGTAACGGAAATTCCTGTATTGGTTTTTAACACAATTTTTTTAAATAAAAAGTTTACAGTCATGGTAAAAAGGCTTTGCTGACTATTTACATATTTGCCTAGAGTATAGATGAATAAACTTGTTTTTACTAAGACACTTCCTAATGTCTGATCTTGCTTATGCTGTTTCTTTATGATGCAGAATTATGTACTGAATTACAAAATTGGTTTCCTAACTCTTCCTAAAGAGTAGCAATAGAAATATCCTATGAAGTGTTTAGCTAAAAAATTTAAACAGTGTCAGTACTGTGCCAGCAGTTGGGGAGCCTTGCTTTTTAATAATTATTAATTTTATTACTTAAAAGATAAAACCATAATTGCACTTTTACATTTTTTTATTTGTGAAACCTGTTGAATTCTAATGATTCTAATTCTAATGATTCTCCACTCTGAACTGCTTTTAAAGTCAGTGCCTTATATCTTGACTCAAGAAATCTGTGGAAAAAATCTCATCTTTCAGTATGCTTTTCTTCTCATTTGTAGATCAGTGGGAGAAGAAGAAAATAAGAATATAGGTGTCTAGAGAAAATTGGCTTTTGTCCCATAGATGTGAATGTAAAATAGTTCAAAGTCAGTAAGTGTTTTGTAACCTTACTGAGGTGCTGAGTTTGATCTCCGATTTGAGTCCTAGTTTCCCCATCGAGCAATCAAAGTTTAAACTAATTCACATTATCTTGTAGTCAAAAACAAGTACCAGACATCAGCTGTTATACGGTGTTTTATCAAAAAGTAAGCAGTTTGTATGTCTGTTTCTGAAAGCGTTTATTGAATGGTCATGGGGTGGGGGTTGATTTCTTTCTGCCTGAACATGAGACAACCCAAGAAACTGTGAAGCCCTGTTTCGCCAATGAAAACAGGTGAGAAGTAGTGAATATCCACTGTATTAAATGCTGTTCTCCTGATCAGCGTAGTTGCAAAGTGGTGTCTAACCACTTCACCCAGAAAAGAGTATTTCATGCACAGCGGGTGTAGTTCTACATGGAAACTCGTCATCAGTGTTAGACAAGTGAACAAGAAGGATAAGAAGCATTAAGCTGTCAAGTTCTTTTGTCTGGAATGGGCTCTCTGGTTCTTACCGAATCATACTGAGCAGGATTTTGTAAATTGAGCTTTACAGTGGTTAGGATTAAGCTAAGTTTCAATTTCTTGATGTAAAATTGTTTTTTATTAATTTTTTTTCTCTTCAGGAATAAAGTCTGTGTTCTGCATTGCAGCAAACTCCTGTGACCCAGACTTGGAATTTCTGAAGGGGGTCATTTGTCCTGAGGTCTTCCATGCTTACTTGAGCCCCATTGTTAAAAAGCCAAGGAAAAGTCTGCTCCAGAGGCAAACCATGCTGGAGCTTACACTGAGCCCGTGCTGGGAAAGGGCCGTTGCTGTATGACTTAATTCTGGACTAACGATGATTTTTTCATTGTTCAAGTTGGTTATTACTGCTATATTTCAGCTGCGTTGACAGACTGCAAAGATAAGGTGTGGTGAAATGTCCTTTGAAATAAAATCTTTATTCAGAACAACTAAGAACGTATTGGGATTGTGTTTGCAAATACAAGTTTCAGTATTTCTTTCAAGTGCTTTAATTGCAGCGGTAGCGAATACGAGGGAAACGGAGGGATTTTCTGCCCTCCTCTTCTTCTGATGTGCAAGTGAGAGTTGTGAGTTTGGCTGGGCCTGGAAGGAACCTTGCTGCGGTGTGAATGTTCTTGCATCCTTGCGAATTGCCTTCCTTTCTGGATTGCGATGGGAGCGAGCCCTTTGGTTGCCTGTCTCTCGCGTGTACTCACGCTCTAGTGAAGTGGAGCTAAAGGGCTGCCTCCTGTCATCTCCCCGGCTTCAGCTATTGAAAGCTGATGCCGTTTCCACAAGGGGGAGGAGCAATATAGGATGGTAGTGTTACTCTCCTTTATGCCCTTCTAAATTTTGGTTTGGGGAAAGGAATGATGAGCCTGAAACAAGTAGGTGAGTGTCTGTTCTGGGTGCAGAATTCAGGGCCAGGAAAGCACTAGACTGAGAGATCTTTAGGGAGTCACCAAAGCCCAGTGCATGGGAAGGAAAATATTATGGGCCTAAAAAGGTCAGATAAAGACAAACTGAAACCATTGACTTTGCTATTTGCAAATCTCATGTGTCTCAGTCCTGCCTGACGACTTCTTCCATACCTTTGGGATTGGCACTGTTTAGAAATGGCGGTGTGGAAGAATTCCTGTTCTGGTTTTAACAAACTTCGAAGCGGGCACTTGGTCTGTAGGACTAAGTCACTGCAACTAGATGGTGAGACAGGTGGGTGCAACTGGGCACTTTAGGGCAACTGTAAAGAACTGGTGCCATTGGAAAAGGTAGAGAACTGTTGGGAAAGGGCCCGTTTGCAGGTAAGCACCTCATCATCGTGCCTGACCCCAGCATTTGTGCTGCTTTTGGAATGGAAGTTAAAAAGTTGAAGTGTTCAGCTTGGTCAGCACGCTGCAGAAACAGCTGAGCTGCCACCGACCCCAACCACATCCATCTAATGTTGCTTCTAAGTCCATAGCTCCTGCTCAAGTGGCTTTGGACTCAAACTGGTTTTCTTTGTGGCATGGCTCAGTGGCACAGGGCTGCGCCAGGCTCTCCGTGTAAACTGCTTTGCCCCAAAGCCTGCGTGTATTTTCCTCTCTTGAGTATTTTAAAGCACTTCAGGACACGAGTTACCCGCATGCCCCAGTGCAGCCCCAAGGAGAAGGGATTAAGATTGCCCAGCCTCTGACTTCCTATTTTTGAAAGGGGGAACAAAAGTGCAGCTGAAGTTAAGCCGGAGAAACTAATACAGTGGTGTTCCTGAAAGTAAAAGAAAAACACCATCTGCTTTAGCCACCTTTCAAGGGATATATTTACAAGCACCCCAGGGAATTATCAATAAAGAGCAGGGAGCAATTATTTCTCTTAGATTTTAATATGTTTTGCTCATCTATCTGATGGTATAAGCAGCTGTGTAGATTATGGCATTAAAACGGCTTGGAATAAAGTTATTTTCAATAAAACAGTTGCTCTGAAAGGAAAAAAAAAAAAGATGTTGGGGAGGTAGTTCTGTGTGTTATGATTTTGCTTCTGGAGTAATTAAAACATATTTTTCTTGTAACTGTTCACCCTCGCTGCCCTACTAGCGGGCATCTGTCCTGAACAGGTTTGACCTTACACCTCAGCGTGAGAAGCCAAGTAATTAGAAAAATGCTGCAAATGACTTCAGACGGATATTAACACCTATTTGACGAGGGCATTTGGAATAACCAAGTCAATCCCAGTTTTGCAAGCTGTTTGTGCTTACGGTTTTCACTGTGATTTAAAACATCCGTTCCATGGTGCCGTTTCCTCTCTGTGAGGCTCTGAAAGGATTCTCTGGGGAGCAGTTGGCTTGGAACGACCCATCTGGGGCCAATGTGGTTACTGGCAGGGATGAAGACATAAAGTGAAATGAAGCTGGAGCCAGAGCTTCCCAAAGATATTCTAGATGATGGATGCCCACAGAAAGTAGCCATATAATTAATGCAGGTATATGTCAAACTCATAAATTACATATGGAAAGCCACCTCCCATTTATTCTCAAATAACAAGCAATAGATTTATGTCCTTTGAGAAGGCTGCTCTCTGCTGCTGCAGCCTTCAGAAGTGGCTTCATCTGAAATGCTGTGCTTAGTTCGATTGTCAAGATTAAAGTGTTCTGTGAAAAATATTCTTATTTGGGGAAAAAAAATATTAAGGCTTTGGAGCTGAAATGCTTCTACTGGGGTTTTTAGGTTATCTAGCACAACAGGGTTCAGCCTGTTGTGATGTACAGTATCAAGAAGTGTGTGATGAACTATTTTGCACAGCACGGACCTCACGTGGAGGATTATTTATGTTGCCAGTGTTCGAGAACAGGACAGTAGCTGAGCCCCATAATATTCAGAAGCGTACAGCAGAGGAGCAGTACTCGGTCTGTATCCTCTGGCTTTATAGAATCATAGAACCATTTGTGTTGAAAAAGACCCTTAAGATCATCAAGTCCAACCATAAACCTGACTCTGCCAAGTCCACCACTAAACCATGTCCCTCAGCACCACGTCTGCATGTCTTTTAAATACCTCCAGGGATGGCGACTCAACCAGTTCCTTGAGCAGCCAGTGCTTGATAAACCGTTTCAGAGAAGAATTTTTTTCCTAATATCCAATCTAAACCTTCCCTGGTGCAAGTTGAGGCCATTTCCTCTTGTTCTGTCACTTGTTACTCGGGAAAAGAGACTGACACCCACCTGGCTACAACCTTCTTTCAGGTAGTTGTAGAGAGCGATAAGGTCTCCCCTCAGCCTCCTTTTCTCCAGGCTAAACAGCCCCAGTTCCCTCAGCCGCTCCTCATAGGACTTCTGCCCTCTTTATCTTCTCTTTCTGTCCTGTCTTAGTTTTTCTCTCTGGTGACAGGTATTACCGACGCATAGAAATAATTTCCATCTTGGATTGTGTAGGGTGTAAAACCATCTGGGCTAAGTACTTCCCCGGCCAGAAGACGGCCACAGAAGACCATGGAGTTACTTCAGAGACAACCCTGATCCTCAAGACTTTGTTTTTGTAAACATCCCCGTCTCACCAGGGTGACTGACTCCCAGAGGGCTCTCCTGCAAGTGGGGATTTCTGCTTCTCTCACCCTGCTTCTCTCTTCAGCGCTTCGCATGAGCACTCTGCAGTTTCAAGGTATGCTGCTGTCTCGTCTGTGAGGGGACCAGAGCTTCCCCCAACTGGGATGGATCCCCAGAGAGAGACACCCAAGAAAAACAACACGGAGCATCTAATTGGTAAGCTTTGTGGTTTTTTTTTTTTTTTGTGTGTGTGTTTTATTTCTCAATAATAAAAAGGGGGTAAATTAACTGGACATAAAAAGTGTATTTGAACCCAGGCATTCATCAAAAGTCTCCCACATGGGCTGGAGATGCAAATTCAGACCGTGGCACTAAGTGACAGAGCAAATTACCTCATACTGCCCTGCCAGCACGTGTCAGCATCTGCCTTCTGCCAAAATGACCCCAGGGACTAACACATACAATTTGGCTATTGATGCACTTCTGTGTGTAGGGATGGTGTGAAAGGGGAAAATATGAGTTAGGGAAGGTAGAAGAATTTTTCAGCCCCAAAAGCACTCGATGTGCTTGGACTTGTGTGACAAGCACCTGGTGCTCTCTTCAAGCCAGGGAACTGATGCCAAAACACAATTGTTCTGGGCCATGTGTGCTGTTTTCATCTTCGTGTCTGGCCATTAGTGTGGATGGTGCAGTGGGAAAAGCATGAGTGCTGGCAGGATTGATTTGGGTGCTGGTAGCAAGCCAGAAGGTACGCTGAGTTTACAAAAGGTTGAGGCTACTCCATCTCTCTTTGCTGCTGTAGGAGACTTGTGAGAATTTTGCCCACAGTTCTTTATATTCCTCACAAGATAATTTGGACATGAGCTTTTTGAGTTTGACACCCATAACATGATCTTGTGTATCAGTTGTGTTCATGATGTATCATGATGCATGTATCAAGAAAAAACAAAGTGGACCCTGCAAGTGTCCCTGAGCTTTTCCACAACTGCTGGTTGATGAGCTCTCACATTTTTCAGTGTATTGCAGGTCTTGGTTTGCTCTGGACTGCAGACCCAAGTGAGATTTATTTGGTTGTTATGACTATAGTAGTCCCTACACAGGCATGGCAAAACCAGGTCTCTTGTACATTGGGTTGTGACTGATCTTTATTCTTCATTATTGTGTTTTTCTAGAGTCTTCCATTTGTCTTGTGGTTAAATGGTTTGAAACTTCAGGGTAATCGGAGAACCTTTGTGGTGTATTTTGGGGAGTTAAGTCTGGATTTGCTGTTAAGAAAGCATACTGTCACATCCTGCTTTTGTCACTGGAATCTACTTTGGCACAGGAGCTCTAGGACAGTGTTCATGGAGAAGGATTCACTTGTACTTTGTTAATTTTGGATGTGTGCTTCTTGCCCATAGTGGTGATGTGCTATCTTGATCTACTTCTCAGCTGCACGAGTATCAATCTGCAGGGTGTGGGCATTTGTTCCCAGCCATTCCCTTCTGTCTGTGGATTGTGTCATTCCTACCAGGTATCTTCACAGTGGTGTCAGGTGGATGATGTTACCATCCAAAATTGCTTTTGAGGAAGTTCTTCATGACCAAATTTGCCACTGGAGAAAAAGATCTTCAGACATTTTTCTGTAAGCTAATCATTTAGGTGAAATAGAGAGCGCAAAATACTGAGTTCTGCTGAACAAAGCATCCCTTCATGATTAATTTCCCCAAGCTTTAGATAAAGAATTACGAATGATGCCCATCCCACGAAGTTTCCTTGATCTCTTTGCACTGATTAAAACATGCTCGACTGCTGGTACTTCATTTGTGTGTTGCGGTCTGACACACCACTAGTGTAATGTGAAGAACTCTCCGTGGCAACCAAGCAGCAGTGAAAGCGTTAGAGATTTTCACGTTAAATCTTAAAAGTCCTGCCTTCAAACACATGGCCTTAAGGTTTGCATGGTAATTTACTCAGGGGAGCTCCTCAAGTCCTTCCTACCACTGATTGCAGGCGTGGCTGATGATACAATCAGGGATTTCAAATTACTGTTTGTTGGAAAGTGCCAGGGGGAAAGCCGGGTTCCCAGTGCAGCGGTTCTGTGCCCAGCTCTCAGGGCAAACAGTCCAAGGGAGACCTGAAACTTAGCCCTCTTGGACACAAACATATTTATGTCAGTGCTTAAATCTGCAGTGGGGACTTCAAAAGTAGGATGGGCAAAACTTCAAGCAGCAAAGGGCTTGATGATAACACCCAGGTTTGCAGTTAACATTGCAAACACAGAGGAACCCAAGAGAGGAATGAGCTGCAGGAGGGCTGGGTTGTGTCTCCTCCTCCAGGGCCGCTGGGGGTTTTCTGACAAACCTGCCAGTCCTGCTTTGCTGGTCTGTTGGCTTGTGCCTTACAGATCAGGCAGCCTCATGCTGTTTCACTGTGGTGACAAGTTTTTTTCTCACAAGGTATATAACGAATTGTTTTCTTTTCTATTTATCAGCTTTTATCTGTATATGAATTTTATTTGATGTTAGAAATTCCCAGAGCTACCCTGTATCTTTGTGGTAATGTATCCAAAATACGTTGCATCTTTTCATCAGCATGGGGGAGGTTCTCTGAGGAGACCTCTGAGCCTTCTTCCCTCTCTCCTGCCTCTTCCTCTTGTGTTGGGAAATGTAGGCTGTGGTGTTCAGCTTCCCATCTGCTGATGCTCATGCCCGTGAAGATCCTCTTCTGGCCCAAACCTGGCAGCCAGACTGCCCGTAGGGCGAGCCCAGCCTGCATTCCTGATGCATCTGCTCTTTTACTGATCCACGGCATTTCTGCATTTAGCAAAATTCAGTTGACCTTGCAGCACTCTGCCCTGGTGGCAGGACTGTTTCACTCCTCTTTCTGTGCCTCTCCTGTGAGGACCTCCAGCTGCTCTTCAAAGAGCAACAGCTCCTTGATCATTTTTTCCCTTACAAAGAGCCTCCCAAACTTTTAGTACTTGAACAACAACTCACCACTGCTTTCCCTTCAGGGAACCAATAATAATAATAATAATAAATTATTTTTATTTAATTATAATGAAATAGTGAAATTTCATCATAATGAATTTTTGGGATGAGAAGAGCTGAATGCAGTGAGAGAACTCAAAATGCCCAGGTGTAGATGTAGACAAGCACTGATTTGGAAGCTTCTGGTTTAGTGAATGAACTGGTCCATCAATATTCCTCAAAACTCTCGTTTAAAGACAGCAGCAGTTCCCCTCATTCTCCTTATTACCTGTTTCATACAAACTAAATCTTTTGCCCCAGCTGTGGTGCTCTGGCAGAGATTCATATCCATGGAGGATACTCCACCCAATGATTTATTTCTCCTTCATTTCTCCCCATCCTTGGCAATATTTTTCATTCTTCCTCTTTCTTCCCTGTTGCAAAATGTACTTTCTGAACCTTTTAACCTTTGGAGCAGAAGGGGCATAAGGTTGGATATTTGGTGAGGTGTTCTACGGCTTTCAGTGAGTGACGGGAGGGAGGTAAACAGGAATGAGTCTCTGTGGACTTTGCAGTCCCTTATGATTGCAGTGAGCTAGATCTACATCCCTCAGATAACTCTTTTCAAAATTTGCATTCACTGCTTTTATTTTTTTTTTTTTTTTTTAATAGCCGACAGACAGGAAGGAATTGGTGTCTGTGGCTGGATCCTGGTTTCCCTTTCTTTCCTCCTGGTGCTTATTACCTTTCCTATATCCATCTGGGCATGTATCAAGGTAAGCTAGTGGGATTTGGGGCACATAAAGAATGCTCTATGAACATTGTTATTAGTTTATTGATTTATTGGGTTTTTAAAACCAGGCAATTAACATTTGTTTTTGGAAATCTTAAGGGCTTCTAGTGAAGACGTGGCCTGGAACCAAGAGATCCATGTTCTTCCACTGACTTTCTGTATCACCACAACTTACTAATTTAATTTCTTGCAATCTCAACTTCCATCGTCAGTTAAACTCCCCTGCTTTACAACAACACTGGGAGAATAAATACACAAACTTTTCTGAAGAACTCATATTTGATGCTGCCAGCAACAGTGATTAACATGGGTACTGATGAAAAAAGAAGCCGGTCCCTGCACTGAGGGACTATACAACCTAAACCCACAGTCCCTTCAAGGGATGATTGGTATAATATGATTAATCTAAATCAATTTTTAGGGGTGATTGATTGCCCTGAACATCAGTCCTTGTTGTGATACACTAACCAAAGTAATTAGCTAGAATATCTGAGGTGAGTGAGTGCTCCTCTGAGTGTAGCACTGATGCTGAGAGAGTTGTGGCTAGCCTCATTAGATCAATGGCAATTCGTTCATATTTGGTCTGTTTTGTAACATATTTGCAGGGCCAGGGTCTGAGTTTTTCCAGCAAAGGATGAGGTGAGGAAAAAACATAAAATGCCTAGTGACTTGCAGCTTTGTTGATTCCTATATTATTTGTACTTTTTTTCACATTTAATACAGATGCCAAAGATTAAAAAAAATCAGCCTGGAAAGCAGAAATCGAGTTATTTGTAAAATTCTAAATTTAAAATATTTTCCTAGGTTGTCAGAGAATATGAACGTGCTGTTGTGTTTCGTCTGGGACGTATCTTGTCTAAGAAAGCAAAGGGACCAGGTGAATGCATGCAGTTTTATTCTCTTAAGATGCACTGGTTTTATTTTATTATGATGCACTCTAACCACACAGAGAACAGCAGAAGTCCATGGAATCCTTCTTCATAGCACAGGGCGGGGGATGAGATGGTCCTCTCTGCTGCAGTTCCTTTACCTGCAGGCTGTTTATTTTTCTGACGGAAAGATAAAGCCACCCCCCTATCACAGCACAACACATAAGGTTGAGGACCTTCATGCCAGGTATGGCTTTGCTGTTGAGTAGGTTGGACAACGGAAGCTTGAGTTCATGCTGTAAACACTGATGGGGGACCAGGGAGGTTTAAATGCAGTCTTCAGCTCTGCTGCAGATGTTTTTGGGTGACTGTGGCCATTGTCCTTGTACCTCACCTTCAACACCGCTCATTTCTGCCGGCTCTTTAGGCATTTTCTGCTCTGAAAAGGGTAAATGTGTCAGGGCAGGGGACACTCTGCATCTATACAGAGTCTGTTACAGTCACCTAGGACCAGGTTACAAATCACTAATACAAACCAAACCCAACAACATGAGGTGTTTGCATTGGTGCAGTTACCACCTCTGTACAATGGAACTGGGCAAGCTGGAGGTTGAAATAAGAGGAAGTCCTTTCTGGATACTGTCTTTCCTCTTGAATAATAGCCATGTGGTCCAAAGAGAAGCTAGGGCAGGTGCAGAGCTCTGGGCACCTAAGAAAGATACTGAGATTAGAAAGATAGTTATGTCAAGTCCTTCTCTCTAGCAATAGGAGAGTGGGGACTCCTTCACTGATGGGTCAGATCTTGGGGCTACATTCCTACTATGGAGGCTTACTTATGGAGTGGTGCAGGAATCTGGACCTGGGAGATGTCTCTCCCAGAGACACACATACTGTACCATAAATGGTTTATGATCTAAAGAGAGGAAACTACACAAAGTCATTGAAGGAGATTGTGTCACAAGTCCAACAGCAGATTTGAGACCAGAACTGCAACCTGCCCATTCCCTGTCCAGAGCCCTCGGCTGACAACCTCCAATAAATTCGTATTGTTTGCAAATATCTGCATTTCCCTCCGTTATATGAAAATGCAAAACCTCAATATTGTCACCTTCGTAGCAGAAAGGACATCTGTACTAACAAGGTGGACTCATTCCCCACCTTGTGGATATTTCCATCTGTTTGCTTTGTACATGATACCTACCTCTAGGCTTAGCTTTCAGAAACAAGTGTTTCATCTCATTATTTTTATTTTTCAGGTTTGATCCTCATATTTCCATGTACAGATACATTTATCAAGGTTGATCTTAGAACTGTTACCTGTAAGATTCCTCCACAAGAGGTAACTATTCTCTAGCAGCCATCTAAAACAGAACTAAATGTAAAGCTCATTTGTGGCATGATCAAAAATAATGTGGGTGTTTTATAGTCTTGCAGCTGCGAGCTACTGTATAGACTCTAGCTTATTTGCTGTATCTTCTGACTTCC
Organism: Tringa tobata; assembly: GCA_033628505.1. NCBI lineage: Eukaryota > Metazoa > Chordata > Aves > Charadriiformes > Scolopacidae > Tringa > Tringa tobata. Next base: position 925,799 of record JAHREE010000294.1, read on the forward strand.
AAACTGCTTACAAAAGTTCTACTTATGAAAACTGGCACATGCATTGCTGCAGGCCAAACAAACTCTTCTTGCTGACGTTCAGAGCTGTGAGAAAAAAAGTTAAGGGAGGGTGGAGTAGAACTGCAAATGGGAGTCAGAGAGGACAAGAGAGGAGAGGCAAAAAATTCCCAGTTGTATTTTTACTCCACACACTGAAATGAAGCAACAGACTAATGTTAGATATGCAGAATAGAATGTCCCAATAAAATTGGATCTCACATGTAGCTCACCATTCAAAAAAGCCCTTGGTGATGTTGTAGTCTCTGCTCAAAGGTGTGCACACTTTATGTGTTTCTCAAAAGGCAAATTACATAGGGATAACAAACTTCCTTAAATTAAAAGGAATTAGCAATCATCCCCAAAACTCAGATCCAAGCAGGAAAGGAGCGGTGTACCATTAGGCATTTTATTGACAAATATTGAGTGAAGAATTTAGTCCGAAGAATCAGTGGCTGAGCAATTCTCATCCTTCCAGAAAAGTTTTTGCTCCATGTGGTCCCAACCCCACCATGGTACAATGTCTCTGCTGGTGGAGTTGGCACTGCTGCCTCCTTCCTTATGTGAAGAGAAGACATGATGGAATGGCCTCAGGACCCCTTTGGCCCCTGGAATTGCCCTCTGTGTTCCCCAGGAGCTGTTTCTTGGACCATTATCTTTCCATAACCACAAAGAGCCTCTTCTCAGAGTGCAGGTTGCAGGGGTGCACGTGGTGGAATGAAAAATGGCTCCCCAAAAGAGGAGGCTGGCAGGAAGATGGTTGCAGTACTTGTGCTGTACAAGGCTTAGCAGCTTTTGGCAAGGTTTCTGCAGCTGTTGGCAGGGAGACTATGCAGCACTTATTCACAGGCAAAAGATGCTGAGGAGGGGAGAGACAGTGGAGCATCAGCAGTGCTTTGCAGAGGCCAACTGCCTGCTGACTTGTCTGCCAAGAGATGACACACCTCCTCTCTGAATACTTAAATATTAGTTGGAGTTTCTTCTCACAATTTCTTGCACTTTGCTTTTCTCATTTGTTTCAATTTGCTGGCGTTTCTTACAAACACATTGTTTAGGGAAAGTAACACAGATCTTCAAGTCCAGTAATGGTCCTTTCTACTAGAAAGGAAGAGGATAATCAAAATTTAGTATTGCAGAAGGAATTAATGAAGGTTATGAGATTCACTTACTGCTGAAACAGATGTCTAAAGGCTACGTACAACACTTTGTCCTGGTTTAAACTATTGGTGATGCAAGATAACTTCCTTGAAGTTATTTCTCAGGGGAATAACAAAGAAAACAAACAAAATTCTTTGTTTCCTCAAATTTTCTGGGCCTTTTCCTCACTGAGGGAAAAAAAAAGTAATCCCCTTCCTTTGCAAGGCATATGGTATTGGATCATTCTCTAATTCTGTCCATTTCTGCAATACAGATTCTCACAAAAGATGCTGTTACTACCCAAGTCGATGGGGTGGTGTACTACAGGATCCACAGTGCTGTCAGCGCCGTCGCTAACGTCACTGATGTCCACTCGGCCACCTTCCTCTTGGCACAGACAACCCTCAGAAACGTTCTGGGTACACAGAGCTTGGCTCAGCTCCTGTCAGGTCGTGAGGAGATTGCACGCAGTATCCAGGTAAATCTGGCTCTCAAAATTCACTGAAAATCATGGAGATGTGTTCTGGGGAGTAGCAAATTAGAAATGATCTCTCCTTTCTTTGACAATGATAGCAAAATTTCCTTTTATGTTTTTTTTCAATTTACATCATACTGTTTACAGTCAGAAAGTTATTCTAAAGGTTTTTCCCCAGGTTCTTGAAGAAGAGTTATTTCCTATCAAAAAGCAATTAAGATTCTGAAAATGTGAAGCTCCATTGAGTTTACTAAATCAGTTTAGTCTTTATACAGAGGCTGCTGCAAGCTGTGAGGAAGAAGTCCGCTGCTCGTGGGAAGCTCTATCTTGAGCAGACTCTTGATTGAAGCTTAATCAAGGCAAGACCTGCGTCTCCTGTCATAACAACTGAGAGAACAGAACCGAGTTGTTTTATGCTTTAAAGTGCCATCTGTTTGTGGGTTTTGTTTTTGTTTTTTTAATTTGGCAGCCAAGGAGGTGTCAGAGAAGAAAACCAAGACCTAATTTCATAGAATCTTAGAATCATAGAATGGTTTGGGTTGGTAGGGACCTTAAAGATCATCAAGTTGCAACCCCCCTGCCATGGGCAGGGACACCTCCCACTAGAGCAGGTTGCTCAAGGCCCCATCCAGCCTGGCCTTGAACACCTCCAGGGATGGGGCACCCACAGCTTCTCTGGGCAACCTGTTCCAGTGTCTCACCACCCTCACAGTACTTTTTACTTTTACACAGTACCACATTTACTCTTTTCAGTCACAGAAGAGGCACAGTCAAATTGAAGAGAGATGGTACCCCTCTCCAGCCAGGGCAGCAGCTGTGGGCAGAGCGGGGTCAGGGTGGAGATGTGGGTTGCAGTAGTGCCCAGGAGCCCAAGCAGAGAAGACCGTGCCACTGCTGCAGAGCTGTGCTGTGTCTTTCACCTGTAGTGTGCTTTTACATGCTTTTACAACATTGTGCCATTTTAGGAAAGTGCTGTAGTATTACTTTGTCAAAGGGAGAAGTTTGGTAAGTGCCCACCTAAAGAAAGCATGGGAATCATAATTTAGGAGGCAGTAGAGAAACCACATAGGAGACACTGGTGTTGATCAGCGAGAGTTTCATAAGGTTGTTGTACCCACTGTATGCGCACTACGTTGGATTTTAGTGTCCCTGGAGGGCTCCTTATTTTTGTTGCACAGGTTTGCACGCTGCCTTTCCTTCTGTCCAAGTGGCAGAAAGTGGTTTTCTCTCTGCCGTTATGTAGTTTTCTGTCTGCCGTTACTGTGCTCTGCATGGTGGGTTGTGTGTTTGTCCCTAAGGGTATCCTCGACAGTGCCACGGAGCAGTGGGGAATCAAAGTGGCCCGAGTGGAGATCAAAGATGTTAGGATTCCCGTGGCCATGCAGAGGGCAATGGCAGCTGAAGCAGAGGCTTCTCGGGAGGCACGAGCTAAGGTGAGACCCACAGCAATGTCTACCCCCAAGCTCCTGTATCCTTGTCCCAGGCATCCAAATGCCTGTTTGCTTTCTCCTCATTGTAAAGCTGGATTTCCCCCACTATGGGCAGTGTCACAGTGCCATTTCCATTTCTCTTACTTCGCAGGTCGTGGCAGCAGAGGGAGAAATGAATGCTTCCAAAGCCCTCAAGCAGGCCTCCATGGTGCTGGCTGAGTCTCCGGCAGGTCTTCAGCTGCGCTACCTGCAAACGTTAACAACCTTGGCAGCAGAGAATAATTCCACCATTGTCTTCCCTCTCCCTATAAATATGCTTGAGAGTTTGGGGCAGAAAAATAGAGGGGGATAGAGACTGTTTTATGCTAACTCCTTGGGCAGAGACATTTAAAGAGTTTCCCAGGAAGCAAGGGGTTCCAAGAGGTTCCACATTACCAGAATTAAAGTAGAAGCATGTGTGTGTCCTCTGTACCAAAAAGAAAAGTAAAAAGAGTTTAATAATCACACCTAGCTCCCACATTAGGAGATTGCATTTGTGAAGTTTAGGCACTAAGCAGTTTCAGTTTATACTCATCTCTAAGTGAAATGCAATAAAATACGTAAAATGCATCTTAGACCCAATATGAAATTTTAATGATGCTTTCATCACATATTACAGAGTCTAGAGTGTAGCAATTATTTGGTGATTTGTCTGCTAAGCAAGAACCTCTGAGCTCTTGATTTACTCCACACAGCAAAAAGGTCAGATACTGGTATTTAACTCAAGACCTGTGGAATAGAAAGAAAGATTTGGCTCCTAACCGTAGTGGTATTCTTTCATAACTATTAGCAGAATTACTGGATAATTGGTATATCAGTGGAACAGCCTATTCTTTATCTTGTATGAGTAGAAATTAGCACTTGCTTTACTGACCTCAGCTGGATTTTGCAATATCAATGACATTTCTATAAACTCTGTAATAAAAAGAAGAGAATACATGTCCAAGCATTATAGTCACGTTCCCTAAATCTGAAAGCTGGGGCAAACCTCGAGGGTATGGAGTTTTGGGGTTAATATTCATCATCAACCTAGTTTGGCATTTGTGGATGTCTTTATAACTGTGGCAGCCAAACCTCCACCTTTCCCTGACAAATATTGCATCTCCACCGCAGAGCTGGTTGCATAGCCACAGAACCAGCAACGCTTTAGAAAACTGCACCCACAGATTGTGTCAGGTTTTTCTTTAAAAAGTAATGCAAAGTAATTAAACTCTAAAAAAAGAAAAGCTGTGGCTACAAAGTGCAATTAAAAAGCAATTCTGTGCCTTCAGTGAGCTACCAGCACTAACCAGCTGGTGCATGGGTCAGGAGCAGGACGCATCCAGTCCAGTTGCCCATCCCTGATGCTGGGCCAGCTCCAGTTGGATCTTCAGAAGTGCGTATGGGAATCCTGCTGTGGTCCAAGTGGGATCATTCATTCCCCTACATGAGGACTCACAGTTGAAATCAGAAATTAGCTGGTATGCTGAAGCGTGAGCATTAGTATCTCTTTTCTTTCAGTAGCAGCGCAACACAGCTGTACTGGGTAAGCCCAGGAACTCCCAGTCCTCCTCTGACCCGTGCAAATTTCCCGGCCTCTTTTTTTGTTGAGTGACAGTGACTGCAGGAATTAATCAGCTCTGCAAGCACAATATTTTTTCACAGGATCCCTTGCAGGATGATTGCAATGTTTTACAATGAATCAGAGAGACAGATATTCCTGCTGTTTATTGCCAGGGGCAATAAGCATGATAACCAGTAGTGTAACTGCGATTTTTGTTGTATTACCCACACACACATACATCTACCAGGAGATACCACAATCAGCAAAACAGATAGCAACAGAAGCAGCTCAGCAATGTTTCAGGTGCCGCTCTGATGCACAGGCTTTGCAAGAAAAATTCTGGACGGAGCGACACGGATGGGATGCCGGGAGCAGAGCAATCGTTCAGAAGAGGCACAGGTTGTCCCGCGTGCTCATGAAGTCCTGGAGGTCAGCACAGGCTTGCCGGTGCAGGGTGGTGCGGCACTCGCTGTCTTCTGGAATTTTCTCTATCCAGGCTTGTGCATCAAGGAAGTACTGCATCCTGAGCACAAGTGGGACAGGTAAAGGAGGTGAGTCATTACTACTGACATGGAGCAATGGGAAAGCACAAACCCCATGACGTTCAATCCCACCACTGAGGCATCTCCGAGATCAGGAGGAGTTATACTAGCCAAGAAACTTGCCTGAAACCTAGCTGCACCAGCAGGTTAACTGAGCTTTGAATAAAGTCTGAGAAGTGCCAGTGCCAAGCCAGGATGAACCTGGCTGTATTTGTGTTTGGAGGGATACCAGGTAAACTTGTGCTAATTTTCTATTAGAGTTTTCCAGAGTGGCAGAAAAAGTCCCAGTGCACACCAGTGGGACACAGTGAAGGGGAGTTCAGTTTCAACAGTGTATCCCCAATTGTTTCCTCATTTTCTCTGGTGAGAAGCTGTGTAGCTTCTGCCATTTTACAACTGGACTGCAGAGGACTCAGGGGTTACACCTCTGCTGAGAGACTTCAACCTTTGGCAGGCTTCTGTTGAAGCAGGCCCCTGACTTAAGCACTCATTTTGGTGTGATATATAGAGATGGGGAGAAGGGACTTTTTAAGGTTTTAGGAAGCGGTGCTCACAATTTGATTGAGAAGCTCTCCCTCCTAGAAGCTTTCAGAGGCACTGTCTCTCTCCAGTTCTGCACAGGGAAATGAAACATTTCACATGTCTTCCTCACTGCATATTTGATAGTGTTGGACCCAATTCCTCCTCAGATAAATTCCTTTTTTTTTTCATCAGAAGTGTGACAATGAGAAATGAGAAGAATATACTACTTGCATGCATGACATAACAGAAACTTTGAAAGCTGCTCTTATCTGTGGTCCCACCCATTTCTTTTGCAAACATGGGTGTTGCAGGTATCTGCAGTAGATGGAACCATGTAGTGTTCCTCATTCTGCTTTTCTAGGTGTGAGTTTTAATCCGCTGGAGTCAGGGCCAGATTTTGATTCTGACAAGTGTGGGAACCAAGCTCCGCACAGATACATCAGCTGATAGATTTGGGTGGCTCAGCTGTTCCCCACAGCTACCCTTTTGCCTGCAGAGTGGTACTCTTTCCATTTTAGTACAGCCAGCAGAATCAGTCCCTAAGAAATTTGCCCCTGCCTTTGCTTATTGGAGGTATTCTAATAGGTTAGGTATCCTCTGGATTCTCAATAGCAGATGTCCATGATGATAGCAGCTTCCATTGCACTTACTTGTTGTTGCAATCAACTGTTTGCCCATCTTTCCCCATGAGGAGGTACCGTTTGCCAGTAACCATGTTTATCTGGCATGTAGAGCGCGTGAGGAACTGTCGGTGGACACCAACTTGGATGCTTTCATCAGTAGCTGTGGCACAAGAAGAAAAAACCCCATGAACTTTTCTAATAACAAGTAGAAATGTAGCCCACAGGGCACAACCACTTGTGATCATTTACGTCACTGCTAAGCCAAGGTAGTATTTCACTTGGGAGTTGTGGCTTGACATGGGAATAAATAGCCATCCTATGGTAGGATATATTTCCCTTAACATTACCTGTCAAGAAGTAAGCCATTAGCTGATTGTCCTCACTAGTTATTGAAGGAGTTGTTTTGCTACAAAGAACTTTCAGACCTTATGGCCTCAGAGACTGAAGGAAAAGCCAAAGGAAAAATAAAACATGCTGTCTTATATTTCAGGTTGCTCAGATTCATAATGGTCTTAAAAGCTAGCAAACTAAATTCAAGCATCTTGATGCTCAACAATGCAGAAGGCAATATTAAAAACTCACTTTTCTTAGGACACCTGACCTGAACTTCACTGATGCAGTGTTTATGCTACTGCCTCCGAAGCTGATACATATGATATGCACTTGGTGATCTCCACATTAAAATAACTTAGAAGATTCTGGTCTGGATTCTGGCCCAGAAGATTATTCATTCAAAAGTGGCACTGATTGTTACAGAAGTGGGCATCCAAGGCAGAATAGAAGGCTACTCAGGTACAGGACAGGAGAGCTGGAAAGATGTTTATTCATCAGACTAATCACAAGTCAGGAGGATACTGTGTTGTTGGGCTAGAACAATAGTTTTCAAAGTCCATTTGAAAAAGAAAATTCAAATAAAAGCAATATTCTAATTTCTTAGTCTCTTTCTAAATATAATGTGAAATGTCATGCATAACTGTGGTGTGCATTGTGGTGACAAATTAAACCAGTTTAAATTACAGGTAAGACACTACAGTCTTCCTAACAGTTAACAGAAGTTTGTGCAGCTTCTGCTCTGTAAACTATTGTATTATAAGCATGGAAAGTCTGGTATTCAAAATAAAACTCTAAGAATAGATGAAAACCTGAAGTAGAATATTTTAACACTAATAAGATTTCAGATAATTTGATGTAGAGTGCTAATCTGTGAAACCTAGCACTAAGAATCTTATCTATTTCCTAGTTAAGACTTGCATAAATTTTACGTATAGTACTTATAGGCCAGGGAGAATTCAGTCTTCAGTACTGTATGCTGTTTTACATCTGCATTTTTTGAAAGAATAATACAGTACTGTAGGTTTTCTCATATAACCTCAGATCTGGCAATTGTTCCTATGGTATATGGTGTACTGAATTTTCATTTTGTTCAAGGAATACAAAGATGGATCAGAAATACTTGAGAAAATGATCATGTTGTGCCTCAGATTCATTGGGCTTAAATTACCATGGTGTTTATTAGTTCATATGCTTCACAAATGCCTAATACAGCTCAGATTGTGGGGATCATAAGGATTTGAGTTACTACTTTAACAGGTTATTATGTAATTTCCAATTCTAAGTCTCCAATTTAAAAAAAAAAATAATTGAAGCATAATGTTCCAAAGTGTCCAAGCAGAATGTAAGGGAAACAATTATTTTAAGTTTTAGAATCTATAGTGGGAAATAAAAAAAAAAAAAAAAAACATATGGGGGAAAAAAAGGGAAAAAAAAGGAAGATTCTGTGCTATTTTACCTGGACCATACTGTTCCCATAAAGGACTCATCAGGTGACATAAATATTAGCCATCCAAAACACTAATTCTATTAATAATCAAAACAATCTGAGGAGGGCACATCTGCAGAATTCTCTTTGGTGACTCCCAAACATAAATAAGTGCTTCCGTCTGTTTTCTGAACCAACCCTTTATTTGCAAGAATGAATACTGAAACAATGCCAGGGGTCCAGAGAATGAGAATTTACCCTACTTGGTCTCATCTACCCTTGGTGATGGCAACCTCACTCAAACTAACCACAGAAAATACAAAAGATAACAACTCTTGCTCAGTCATGAGCTGTTTTGGATGCAAAACCTTGCTTTTTCTTTATAATTATGTCTTCATGCCTCTTCTCAGCCTTTCCCAAAACATCTACTAATGCTCATAATCTGCGTCATATAGCACAAATAAAAGGGGCTTTTAAGGGCATCAAAAAGAAGGAGATGGAAATGGGAGAGGTCATCTCTTCCCTTCTACTTCACAGTGAGAAATTTCTCTCAGCTGCCAAGAAATAAAACCTTTCCAGTTCTTGCCTGTGAGTTGTGAGTACAAGTTGCATCGAGGCCCAGAGCTCTAAATACTTTTGATCCTGTAAATTTTCTGGAGGGATTAATGAAATTTTCCATCATTGTACTGTAGTCTCCCATAGCCAGGGTTTGATCACTAGGCACGTTATCATTTCCCTGCATATGGAAAGCCCTGTGTATGACAGATGCTGTCTCTGGATTCACAAAGTGTGGACCTGATATTCTGACAGGGACTAAACATTGGGCACAGATCACAAGTTGTGTGCCATAAAGTACTGGGTGACATTGCCTGTCCCCTGGGCAAAGATCGAGGGAGTGAGTTAATTATTCTGTTCCAGGCAGGGAAGATTTCAGAACCTTTAAAGTTGCTTTTTTACAGGCAATCTGTGGCTGCCAAACTCAAAACTGACAACCACATGATACAACAGTGGCTGAAGTCTGAGATGTCATCTGACAGCCTCTCCAGAAATTATTTTGAAGAATATCAGTGTTCATTGATGATAAAGTTTACATGGGGACAGCTGGGATGGCAGGCCTAAAAAAAAGATATTTTCTGAGAGTGGTGCAAATCTTTACACTGCACCAAAAGAAACAGAAAGGTTTCTTTGTTATTATCAAAATTATTAAATTGAAGATCTAGAAGTTTTCCTGTGTTCACTGACTTCAGGCAAATCATTGTGGACAGGTCTTAGCCTGTTCTGCAGGGGTTGCAAGTGCTAAATAATTAATTGAGTAACAAAGACTTAAAATCTTCATCCAGTATGAAAATAGAGGTCAGTGGATATGTCTGCTGTAGAAAAATGTGGATCAACAAGAGCAGTCTATAAAGTGAATTAATATATGTAGAAGAGCCAATATCCACACTATGCATGTTTTTGGAGGATTTCTCTCCAGTTTGGAGCCATGGACTGAATGCAGCTGGACTCTGTTTTCTGGTTTAGTTTCATCTGAAATCATTGAAGTTCGTGTGCCTTAGGACTGCTGCACAATATGAACCAAAGCAACCAGCCCCTGAGCTGAACTGAAGAGCGAGGCAGCTGCACCAAAGAAATCAGTCTCCTTGCAAGCTTAGTATATAAGTATATCTGACCCTACTTTCTACACCAAGAGAAGGCATCTGTGTGGCTCATACCGGCTAACATTTAATCCTGATTTAAATCCTGATTTAAACATTTAAACCTGATTTTCCTATAGGTGAATGAAAGGAGCCAAATATTTTGATACTCACTGGCTTTAAAGATTCTGTGGATTTTGGCTTCATAGTAATGAAAAACATTCTTCTGTGTACTATTGAGGACCTCCACTTCGTACACTGCAACAGACAAGAACTGTGTGAAGTTAGATGGAAACGCGAAATTGCATCCAAAAACTGAAAAATAGGTATGTTTTTACCAGATGTCTATACAGAGACTTGTGTGCTATCTATTTGAAAAACATGGGGTGTGAAAGACAACAGGATAGTAATTCTGTATGCCTAATATTATTTTAGAAAGTCAGGTATTAATCAACAACCTTTAGATTTGTATTTCTTTTGTGTATTTTTTTAAAAGAAGTTTCTATCTGATTAGGTTTTCACTTTTTTCCTGTCCTTCTGTTAGCATCTAACTTATCAAAGTGGCTGATCCAGTTGCCTTTCAGTAGCTCTTCCAACTTTCTACCCAGAGGCCAGAAAGGCAAATTAACATGGGAGAAGATATTCATCTAGCTCCACAGGAGGAGCTGCTGAGCTATGGCATGTCATGCAAAGCCTACTCTTTTTCTCCGTGCTATAACATTAGGGATGTAGGGGATGGTGGTGCTCACACCACGGGTCTTTTCTAAACCATGTAATGTAATGTTGTCCATGTTTCCTTTCCCTGGCATCCCACTGCATCTTTCTGAGGTCTTTACTTTTCCCTCTCACCCCCCTGATGACTGCAGTAACACACAGCTTTGTTTCATCTCCTCAGCCTCTAGGCCAGATACAGAAAGCCTACTCATTTCAGGAGAGGTCTGGGCATATAAACCCACAAATTTATCCTTATTAAAAAGAACTATATTTAAACTAAATTGACTGTTGTCTTTCATGCCTTACCATAATCTGCAATAGGGTGGTAGCAGGCAAAACTGAAGCGTGTGGTTTGTTTCATTGCTTTACCGAAAGTTGATCTTTGTTTTGGGCAAGGACCTAGAATGAAGAAAATAAATGATACATCTCTCTCTGTAGGCATGGTTATTTAGATAGATATAGTTTACACATAATCATTGACTCAACGTTATAACAGAGAATAAAATAAAATAGCAGATCAACTTTCTTAGAGGTGTGATGGAGGAGTTTTACATACGTACGAGCATGTACATATATATACACATATATAGCATTAAACTATCAAATCAAACTATCAAATCCTAGATATCTTAAAAATAATTTTTCAATTTGGTACCGAACATATTAGAGAATGTTTTGTGTACTGTGTTACACATCAGGATAATTGCAATTGTCTTTTCTGGGCTTAACAATTCTCATGTTAATAGTTCGCAGAAGTAACTATCTTCTTTTAGACCAGCCTATTTAGTCATTCCTTACCTTCTGCACACTGGCAAACATTGCCCTGGCACAACTTTGAAAGCATGGCACTGTGCCTGGGGGCACTGTAGAACACACTGCACTTTCTGTCTGTGGAGAAGAAAACAAATGGTTGTCTCAGAGAGCTCAGGTGGAAAAGCATATACAGCAGAAACGACATTTGTAGCCCAACTTTTCCCTGGTCCAGAGAAATCAGAACACTAAGGGGTTAGATGCTCACCAGGAGTCCACAAAGACCTGTAGCCTGTGCACCGTACAGCATACAGGCATCACCTTGCCTTTCATCACCTTGCCTTTCAGCTGAGCAACAACCTGGGTTGCTGCTTCTGGGACATGTTTTTGTGGGTTGGTTTGTAGTTTGTTTGTTGGTTTTGTTTTTTTCTTTGTTTGGTTTGGGTTTTGTGTTTATTTGGTGCTTTTTAAAAAATTTGTAGTCTTTTTTTGTTGTTTGTTTTTGTTTCATCTGAAAAGCATCTATCTTAAAAGCATCTTTAAACCATGGAGCTACAGTGATCATTGCACTATTTCAAAAGAAGGAGGTAGGATCACCAATACTTAGTGATTTAAGCCTAATGTAAACTGTCTTGGATCCCTCAGTTACAGGCAATGTAGAGATTTGACCTAATTTTCAAATAATGTCTATGTAACTCTGGCAAATGGGGGTGGTTTGCATTCAACCTTTGAATGGGGGATGAGACTGGTTCCCCCAGCAAGCAGAATACATATGCCAAACCTCTAAGGTTGCTATCTTAGATGCATAGAAAAACAGCCTGACCAAAAAGATAATGTGAGTGGAACATTCTTAAAAACACCATGAGAAACAAGAACTCAGGAAACCTGATTTAAAAATCCATGAGTGTAAAAATTTGTCTTTTCAGTCCATTTGTGATAATGGACCCTTCCTGAGAGGATCTCTATTTAGATGATCCTAAGCCATGGTAGCAGAAGACGGTATTCGAGTCAGGTTATTTTAACACTTGACAAAATCACGTGGTTTCACACACTATATCAAAACCACCTTTCTCTAAACTGAAGTTTGTTCTTGAGTGTTTCTCTTTCAATCAGTATCATATCATTTTTCTGTGCCCTTACCAGGGTTGTAAAAGTCATAAAGGATGGCATTTGCTGGCTGAACCAAGCCCATGGGATTGATTTGCTTTGCCCCGAATGATATACAATCTGGGTCTGGTCCGCTTGGGAGCTGGAGGGAAAAGGAACAATAATTATGACAAGTAAACTAATTCTTTCCCAGTGAGTTCCTTATTCATTTGTGCCTGTAGTAGCTGTTGAATGTTTGTTTCTGATGGCATAGGTGAGTTAATCCCAACAGCTGTAGCCTCAACTTGAAGAAGGTATTTCCTTCCATGATTTTATTGGGAGATTTAGTGGATGAGCTAAACCTGGTAAAGGTAGTTTTGTGAGATGTGTGCAGGCCTTCTCTCTGACCCAGATTCAAATAATCACTACTTTGGGATTTACTTTTCAGCTGTTGCCTAAAGTCACCCTGCACAGGAGTAATGGGTGTAATATGTGTTCACAACTTATCCTGTACCAGTGGCCACCAGTATAAACACTCCTTAGTAAAATGCTAAGGTCAGGAACAGCTTTTGACCTATGTTAAATATCTGGAACAGTCTTAGCAGCAATAAAACTTACATTTTTTCATTTATCTATTGTCTTACATTTTAAAAAATCATTGCCCTTTGTGTGGGACCCCCCCCCTGCTTTGGCTGTGGAGGTGGAGCCTCTGAAGTGGGTGTAGGGTGGAGTCATTAACCAAAATATGGGGACATATACACACAAACTAGGGGGTTTTGATGTTTACATTTTTTGTCACTATGTGGATCTTGATCCAGAAACAGTTTACTTTACATGCAAGGTGTTCATGTGGAAATTACATGACCACCAGTAAACACTTTGTTAGTCTCGAATGAAAAGCATCTATACTGACTGGAGAGGATTTCTCTTATTTTGGGGGGCCAACGCTCAAGTCTCAGACATTGGTTCTATCTCCTGGAACATAGGAAGGCAGAGGATGAAGGTGCATGTTTCCCTTCTTCCCCTCCTTCACCCTCTTTCAACTGAGCTGTTCAATAATATGATTGTTGACAAATTCTGTTGACAAAAATTATATAGGTAATGGAGTGTGAAAACCAACAATGATTAGGTTTAAATAGAAGCCTATATATGCTATCTGAAATGGCAGAGATTGGAAAATCATAGGGTTTGCTTACCTCACCAAAGTAGAGCAAAACCTTTCCTTCCTTGTACTCATAGTGCTGAATGTACTGGTCTGAAGACACCACCAACTGCAGGAAAACAAACAAAGAAACAAATCAGAACAAAATCCTAGCATAACAGGAACACCTTTGCTAAGCACCCTCTATGCTTTATTCTGCCCTCTTTCCTCCTCCCTAAAGGACACAGTCCCTGAGAGCATGAACCTTGGACAAACGGCCCCCAACCGAGCAGACTCTAGAACCCAAAACCCAGTAGCCACCTTGCAGACCACTGTGCCCCATCTCCCTGTCACTGTGGCCCGATGGCAACCGCTTCTGAAAGATTTGCTTGCCTTCCCCCCTGCAAGCACAGGCCATGCTATCCTGGCGTGTCGAGGAACAACAGAGCCAGTGGGGACAGCGATATATGTTAAGGACAGGTATGTATTTAAGCGTCCTGCTGAGCCTTGCCTGAATTTCTATTACAAGGGATTAAGAAGACTGAACTTTGTTCACCACAAGCTTTTAATTTCTTGCACATTTTCAGTGAATATTTTATCAGAGCAAGAATAATGAAAATATATCTATCCAAAAATCTGTTTTCCCTTTTTTATTTTGTGGACTTTGGAAAGATTTCAGAAGACAAATTTTCTATAGAAAAGTCTATAAAAGATTGCATAGAAAAATGTGTTTTAACCTGCTCGAGATCCTTTGTGTCAGGCTCCAAGCCACTCAGCAGAGAGAGATCAACCAGGGACATCTTTGGTGGATTAGAACCTGTGGACCTTTATAAGGGAGACTGTCAGCAGTGAGCATCTGCACTGAACAGCCAGCTTGCTTTGAAGTTTGGCTCTTCAGGCTTGCTAATGGTGAAGCAATACATTCCACTCTGTTTAACTTTCCTAATTGGATTTTAATTTGAAAATTAGCTGCCTACCTCACTAAGAGTCATGAAGCAAAATTAGTCATCTAAACTATTCAAATGTTCATCCAAAACCCAGGTGTCTTGCCTGACTTTGTCATCTAGGCTTTCTTTATAGCTGATAGACGGAAACAAAGGACAGTTCACCACACCATAAAAGCAATGTTGAAGACAAGGAAGGTAAACAGCACTGACAAAATGTCTATTCTCTATTGCCTGGAGAGGAAAAGATTTTATGCAAGTTCTTCATGGACAAAGTCAAATTTACATCACCTTTGCTGTCCAAGGCAAAAATCCTCATTACTCTAACTATCTGTTAGTTATATAGATTGGACTTCCAATCTTTTCTACTTCCACCTTCTCAGAAATCGGGTAGTTGTGTCACTGTTGGAAAATGAAGTTGTTCTGCACTCACATAGGGTGCCTTGCCATAAGATATTCTACACACCCTTAGTGGTACTTCAGAAACTTTTATTTTGGCACTCTCCTTTCCCCATAAGGGATGTACCACGGTGCAGGGAAGAAGTAGAGTGCCTTCATTTTTTCTCCCATGTCTTAACTACATGAAAGGGAGCTTCACATGATTCTTTAAGCCTCACCTTAACACTCAGCAATGTCCTGCAGGATAGTGGATCTGAACGTTGATAAATGTTACATGGCATGATGTTTCAGCCTGCATACAGTTCACTGAATACATCTTTAACTAGGGAGAGTGAAACTTGGGAATTAGGGTAACTCCAGTCCACCCCTGCCATTGTTCATACCACTGTCTAGGAGGAGGGGGGATAAAAGCCCCTGCCCCCGAGGCTTTGTCAAAAGTCAGTGGAAAAGCTAAAATCTGCTGGGGAGCAAAACCTGCTTCTGCTACCCTGCACATCTCTAGAAGGTGAACTCAGGACAGCCACCACTTCATGCTTCTGCAACCCTTGAAGGAGAACAAAAGCAGATGTTTCAGTGTTATTCTGCACGGGATAATTTCTTTCTCAGTAGCTCTGCCCTTGCCTATTTCTTGGTTGCCACAACAGGATATTCCTTCTGCCTCCTTTCCTCCCCCAAATAGTAGTAGATGTCTTTTCTTTTTTATGAGGCCAGTGTCACCACAAAGGAAGTAACGGCATCTCTCCAGAAAGCAAGGAAACTTTGTAAATGTGTTATTACTGTATTCCAATTGTATCTACTTTATTTAATAACAGACTTCTTTCAAATGATTAGACAGCCAGGTGCTTTAGGGTCTCCCCAGAGTTTGATGGGGAAGAATATGCAATGGACATTTGAGGTCTATGTAAACTATCTAAATCAAATACATTGTGTGGAAACATTTTCTCCTGCCATGGGTGAGAGGATGCAGGCTCACCACGTATGGATACTCACAGAAGATCACCAGGCTTGACGATGAGCTTGTGGGTATGAAGAGGGTGACCAAGAAGAATTGCAAACAAAAATGAATGCATTTTCTAGTGAAAAGCTGATTTTGCAGGCCTACCTGACGCAGACTTTGTACTGCAGTGATTCTCCTTTACTGCCAGAGATCACATCCCTTTTCCTTCTGCTGTGGATATCAAACCACTCTATTTCAGACAGTGGCTCATAGTCAACGTTTTCTGCAGCAAGCACGTCCTCATAATCATAATTGTCGTCGGAGTATGCATCTTCTGGAGGTGACAGATGCAATCAGCCATGCACAAATTTGACTGAGTACCTGATACTTTGGGTCCTTTTTGTATAATGACAAATACCAGAGGGCAGTCATGCCACCTCTGTGGGTTTTATAAAAGTCTGCTGCATGCCATCTCAGTATTTCCAATTCATTCAGAGTTAAAATTTTAGGGATTATTCCAGTAGGAATAACCAACAGATCTAGTTAAAAGTGGGTTTAAGCTATGCATAAATATGTAAGGGACAATCCCTGCCTCCAAAAGTTAGCTATTCAAACAGAAAAACAAATGCAGACATAGGCAGATAGGATGGTGAATACACAACTCACAGGATGGAAAACACAGTCTTGCTCATATGAAAAACCTATGACAGATCTGCCCCTAAGAACTTTTAAAGCCATATGGTAGGTGTCTTATAAGATAAGGAACTGAGCTGGGCTTTCCCCTTGTGGCAGCCAGGAGTGCTGTGAAGGGAGTTTACCTTGCTCTCCTCCCAATAACAAAAAAGGGTCACTAATAGTACCTAGGCAGAGGTCAGAGGCTTCTCTCTTTCCTTCTTTCATTCAGTTATTCCCACTTTCCGAGGCTGGAAAGCCATTAAGTATCACTAGCAGCTGGCCAAATGTGTCACCTTTTCACTCACCTGAGTGCTTAATGTTCCCTTCCATTTCCACCGTCAAAATCAAATCATTACACGTGTTGTTCTTCAGTTCGGAAGACCAGTACACTTTTAATATCTAAGATGAATACACAGGCAGCAAACCACAAAAAAAAAATAATAATTTAAATGACAAGGGATTTACTTGTTCAGGACTTCAGCAAATGCTGGACATGGGAGTGTGGAGAGAAACACTGATCTCCCAGAGGCATGGACCACTCTCAGAGGACTGTCATGGGGCTAAGCGGGAGAGGTCCTATGTAAAACTCACAAGTGGTGTGAGACCTCTGAGATAACTTTCCATTCCCAGCCACAAAGGGGTCTTTCAAACTCTGTCTCTGTCAGCTTTGACATTTCATGGACTTAACAAAATGAAAAACAGGAAAAACTGACTGCCCATCAGGACAGTCTGTAGCCCCTTAACTTTAGAAATTTGGAGCTAGGAAGACAAAGGATGAAGCCATGGCAAGTAATCTCTCACTGTTTTCAAAAAGGGATTAAAAGAAGTCCAGATGGACTCTTAATTTCTGATTTACAGCTTACGCTCATTGTCCCATTTCCTCTTCCTTGTACAGACACTTCAAGTTTTCTCCCAAGTTCAAACTGCAAACCAAGGCAAAAAAAAAAAAAGAAAAAAAAAGAAATTTAATCTATGCTCATTATTTGATCTATTGTTTTCCTGTGATCTTGATGGTCTATGCCATTTCTCCATATAACTGGGGTAGGGAAAACCTTTAACTATGGAAGAAGTTATGAGACCTCAAGTCTCATATAGATTTATAATGTGCTGGGCTGGTGCATCTTACTCTGTCGTTCTGGGGCCCAGGAGACATATTTTCCCAAATTCTTTCTCTCCTCTGTAGCCTGGATTTGACAATTTCACAGTCCCAGCACACTAAATATCACAATATTCCCCTTCTTCCTCATTCCCTCTTAAGACTTGGGCTTTTGGCTCTTCTTTGCTGTTGGGGGAGATTCATGTCACCAAAGTCCTTGAAGAGGCAGGAAGGGGCCTCTAAAGTGGGCTGCTAAGCATCTGTTGAATTTTTTTCTTTAAAAAGATTATGCTGTTTTACAGATTAAATTATTAAAAAATATTATAAACCAGCTACATCATGATTGCTTAACACAAGAAGACCTAGGCCAGATGATCTAACGTTTCTCCTGTTTGAGGAAAAGAAGCTTGAAACAATGGATGGTTATTTACCTCTAGTGGCTTCTGAATCGCTTCATCAATGCCAGTCAGAGTAATACTGAAGTCTTTTTGTCTTCCAGGTGTTCCCAGGTTTACTGTCAGGTTGGCGGGAACAGTGCTCTGTGTCTGTATGCTGTACGCTGACATTGCTTCTAGGGCCACCACTGTGTCCTAGGTGAGAAAGAAATGCAGAAAGCCTAGTGACTATGCCAGGTTAGTTCAACAATGTGTAAGATGACATGGTCAGTCACCTGGACCTATTCTTCATTTTTAATGTTTTTTGCTGCTTGGAAGTTCTCCTGTATCTCTCTGTTCCTACCTGCACAGACTACTCGTTTCATTTCTCTGCTTCTCTTAGCAGTAAAATCCTAAAATCACTGAAGTTCTGACCCTCGATTATCATAAGCCTGCATAAAGACAAAGAATCTTTGCTGGCTTATAACCATTTTATTTTGTCCCATTTTTAATTAATGAGTGAAAATCTTTAGTGCTTCATATACCAAAGAAGTTCAGGATTAGCTGTTAGAACGCTTTCAAAACTAAATGAAAAAGTCCTTATGGGGTTTGTGTTTTTTTCCCTCCCCCTGAAACTCCACCCAGGCTGATGGTCAGGCACCTGTGTAGAGCAGTATCCTCCACCGTAGTTCCTTCTTTCCGTCAGCCACATAGCAATAGGCCTTGCGTATTCCACGTCTTTCAGGAGCAATGTTTGAAGCAATGCATAGGCGGTGGTTTCCACTGAGACTGCATCGTTGCCGTTTCCCCAGTAGCGCTGCTGCTTTGCTGCAAGAATAACTCAGTCTTGATTCCCCTTGGTAAAGGCATTTGCCAAAAATGACTATTGTCCTATACGGGTGGTATTTCATGTCATAGCACTGAGGAGCCACAAAACACAGATGCCGTCATGAGAGCAACAAATCAGTTGGGAAGCAGAGATTATGGAAAAGGAAAACCAAAATTTTTAATTTTGTACTTATCCAACCATCATAGTCTAATGATCACATTGAACAGTGATGCCCATCTGATGGAGTGATAGGCTTGTGTCTGGTGGTTTCTGTGAGATAATAGTACTAATTATGCCCATAAGTCCAGTCTTGATTAAGGAGAAGCATATCCCTTACACTTAAACTATGGCTATTAAACCATAATGTATTTACTGAATGAATTGGGAGAAATTAACAGTGTTGCAGTACAGCAACACAACCAGTTGACTCAGCGCTGACCACAGGCACACGCTGCGGGGGGAAGAGGTGACATTCATGTGGAGGTGGAACAAAGCACTCAGAACTGGCGTGGGGCTTTGAAAGCAGGTGGGCAGGAAAAGACATCTTCCCTCTTGATCACACATCCAGCCTGGACTACTGCCATATATAACTGTTTATTCCTATTTACTCATCAAAAGTTTCTTATTTCTCAGCTGGCTTGAACTTTTGGGTTTTTTTAAATGCACTTTAGGGATGTGGAAACTTTGGTAGGCAGCAAGGCAAGCAGAAAAGGAAAATAAATGATGATTTACCATGGTTTTGTTCCAATTCCAGTATCAGATATGATCATGATCAAAACTTCACAATGTTAAGTTGTTACTTTACAGCGATATTAATTATACAAATCACATATTACAATTTCAACACTGAAATATTTAATTATGTAATATAAGTAAAGCATATTTTAATATGTTAAGTATATTAAGTATAATAATTAAGTCTATTACACATGTATGCAAATTTATATAAAATTAAATGTTCTTCATTTACTTGAATTTGTTTTGTTCCTATAAGAATGCTCAGAGTGCTTTAATTAGGAAAAGTGCTTTCTAACTGAATTGTTAAGAATGGTTACTAGTACCTGCGTCAAAAACAGAACAACTCCTTAATTTTTCTTTCACAAACTGGGCTTCTTCACCATCAGACTGCACAAGTGTCAGAGCATAAGCAGTGATGGCTGTAGAATAGCAGTTAGTATTTCCTGAAAGTTGATTTTTCATGTAAGCCACTGCTTTTCTAATCGCTTGTACCTGTGAAAACAGAAAGGACCCATTTGAAAAGGTCATTCAGGCCTACTAACTTTAACTTCTGATGAGAGTACTAGGAAATGAGAATATTTCACGGTAGTAATCTTTGAGACAATTTGAATAACTTTTGCTTAGTGATTATAGCCATTGCTGATGGACTGCGTAGCTTGAAACACCTTGTTGTACATTAGGCTACGGCATGTTTTCTACCCACCACGGATAGAAGTAGACTTTAACCTCCTCATTTGTGGTACTTTAAGACAGTAGGATGGACATGCCATGGTGCAATAGCCTTCATACTTAAAGATAAATGGTCAGGCTTCCTACCACATCAGG
This sequence comes from Tringa tobata, assembly GCA_033628505.1. Classification (NCBI taxonomy): domain Eukaryota; kingdom Metazoa; phylum Chordata; class Aves; order Charadriiformes; family Scolopacidae; genus Tringa; species Tringa tobata. The sequence goes on from JAHREE010000294.1 coordinate 946,047, forward strand.
TGACTCATAAGCCTGTAGAGTCTGTTGCAATGCTATAGTTACAAAGGCTGTCAAAGCCAAATCCTCTTCTGCTGACCTAATGCCACCCTGAAAGAAGAAACATGAAAAGTTAAACGTACATGTACATGCTTTTGATTAAATTTTGAAAATCACTTTTCATGAAGTCAAGCACCTTCTTGTCAGACCATCTGACCACAGACCATGTAGTTTTACCCTTAAATTTTGCTAAATAACTTCTGTTCACCTAACGTATATTTTCTACAATGGCTCCTAGTTTGCATTAAACAATATTAAGAGATTAGGAACTTCAGCTGGTAATCAAATATTTAATTATTTAACTTATAGTTAAAAATCTACATTGGAATATTCATGGCTTCGATTTCCAAGCACTAGTTGGGTTTGGTTTTTTTTTTCTGCTCCCTATAGGTTAAAGAGCCCTCTAACACCCATAACTTTTCTCCTGTCAAGGTATGTATACACCATTATTAAACCATTTGTTATTCCTCTTCTTGATAAAATAAACACAGTGCCCTCTTTAGATTTTTTTTTTCTGAAGTTCTGCAATTTCATTCCTGTTCTTCTTTGTGATACTTTTGCCTTTGACAACAACCTTCAACAACCTCTGGCAACAGTCTTCTCTTTCCCCTAGCCCCAGATACTTATCCTTAGAAGAAGGACAGAGTATTTGCTTGGAAAGACTTAAGTCTCTGTACAAAATTATCATGCACAGCTTCTGAAGCAAATGTAAATAGAAGATAAATATCAGCATGAACACAGATCAAAAAAACTTTTGGCCAGCTCTTGAGCTGTTTGGTTGGTTTTTTTCCCAAAGAGTGTGACATCAACTGTGGAAATGACTTGGAGGGCAAAAGCCTCACTAGTGAGATCATTAATAAATAATTAAATAATTAAATCATAGGTCATTAATAAAATTAATACTTTTTTGGTATAAAATCACTACAAAGGTATCTGCATTTTCAATGAATTTTGGAAGATGCACATTATTTTCATATCCTAGATGCATGGAGAGTGTAACAATGTCGTGTTTCTGGACACTTATAGGGGATGTGTAGATTAACACATCTAATCAGAAATTCTGATTAGGCATAAAATTAGTTAGTTTTTTTCCAGTATGGGAGTAGTTAAATACAGAAACACGTTACCCAGAGAGACTGTGGGTACTCAAGACTCAGCTGACTGTGTGTAATCTGATTTAACTAGACCTGTTCTTAGCAGGGGTTGGTCTAGATGACCACTGGAGGTCCCTTTAAAACTAAATTGTGATTCTATGGCTCCATTGCCTTTGGCAATAAAAGGCATAATTTTTGCCAGGCATGAAGATCTCAGAATTAATTTTCTAAGAGCTCTAGAGGCATAAGTCAACTGCAAAATTATCTAAGACTGGATCAAAAGATAAAGGTGGTGAAGTGCTAGCTAAGCATCTCTGACATAACAGACCTTTTAAGAAATTGATTTTACATTACAAATTTTGTACTTCCATTACAGATTTATTTTCTTTAGGTACATTTTTTGTTACTCAACAGCTTACAATATACCTTTCAACCCCTAGCAGTCCTAAATATTCAACAGATTCCTCTAAATATGGATGACCTACCTGCATAGTTCTGTCCAATACTGGATGATGGTCGTGGAATGAATTGTCTGCCATCTGTTTATTAATCAAGTAGGAAATGGAGTTGCGTATATGACTGTCTTGGATACTAATGTATTCTCTGCACCTTGTGAGCACTTTAACAATGAATGCAGTTAACCTGCACAAAAGAAAATGTTCCCAACTTGTGCTGATGTATATTTATAGAAGAGCATATTGACAGGAAGAGAAACATACTCATTTTGTACATAGACTTTAATTCAATACAGTGCACTCACTGGAACCTAGTGAGTTATCATTTGATGTCAGCATGAACATTTCTGCTCTGTGGCAAATGTGAAATCATCAGTGGCTCAGTATAAATCTCCCTCACCAAGGACTAAACCTGCTCAGAGACTTACGTGGCTGACTATCCATGACAAAAGTATATAGGCAACACCATGCCCACCAGATTTTGAAAATTCATGCCCCTCCTCATCGCCCCTGAAAAACATCTGATACATCAAATGATAATAGAGGTATTTTGGAAAAAAAACCAACAAACCAAATAAAAAACCCACCAAATCCTGAAAAATACACTTACCATACGCTACTGGGTGTTGTTTTAAATGCTCCATAGGAGCCATCATCCTTCTGAAACTGAAGCACTCTAGTATAACCTGCATGAACAGGACAGCACATGACTGTTCAGAGAGTACACATATTTCTTGGGCATTTTCATACATTACTTGTATTAACATGGACACATTCAGCATTTATTAGTGGAAGAGTTCATGAAGGTGTTAATTGGTACATTGAGGAGGAAATGACTGAGTCAGCAGGCCTTTTACACAGAAAAAGTGCTAGGCTTAGAAGATACTCTGTCTCGTTTGACTTAGTTGAACTATGAGAATAACCTGAAAACTGCAGGTATCTGTAGCTACAAAACATTTTATGTGTTCCCGAGTAAATCTCGGGAAACTTATTTCCCATTACTGACAACTTTTCAAACTGTTGACTTTATAGTGCATGGAATCAAGAAATATAAACACATCATCTCTTGGGTCAGACACAGGCTTAGAAATCACGAGTTGTGGCCTCTGATCTTGACTGTTATTATCTTGATAAAGTCTGTATCATAACCACACAACTAATTTTCTACCCCAGTGAACTTCAATAAGAATTAATAAAAGCATAATATAGTGACTAATGGTGCTGTTAATATGAATTATTCATCAGCAGGATCTCATGCCACTTTAGGCAATCTTAGACAAATCTTAGATGTTCTTAGGCAATCTTAAACTAATAGGCAAAGACTGTTAGCATGGTTTTAATCTTTATTTATACCCTTATTTTTTACTGATGAAACGTGTATCATGTTGTCTGAAGATCATAAAGCACTGTACTGCTTTATGCAGTATGCATACCACTACAGTTAGAAAGATCAGCTGTACCTGCTACAATACTGATAACCGAGACTGATAACTGATACTCTTGGGGTCTACGTTAGTGCTTGTGAGCTGGAACATCTCCACTTCCACATGCAGTGGTCCAGGCTTTGCTGTGCATTTAATGCCAGCTTTGGATCACGTTTTGGAATGGGCTCTTCAAGAAGCACCCTTGCAGCTGTCCTCTCCCTAAGGAAACTCCTTCCCTCAGCTGGTCCAAGGCTGTTGGTCCAAGGCTCATTCTAGCTCATGAATGAGCTATTCATGAATGAATACAGGAGTGTGGAAGAGAAAGTGTCAAGAGCGTGATTACCATTGGGAGTTTCCTTGGTGATACTCCTCTTGCCAACTACAGACATCTGCAGCAGAGATGTCTACATGCCAGCTGGTTATCCTAAGCGCTCACTCTCTATGATGCATGGGGAGAAATCAGTATTTTTAGGACATGATTCATCTGGATCTATTTTGCACATCTCCGTTAGTGAGAAATTATAAACTGGCCTTTACTGTCCGTTTACTCAGAGAAGAATTTAAATTGATCATCTCAGATTTTACTTTCTGCTTCTAAATTAGGCAAGAGAGAGGGTGGACTCTGAATGTCAGTACTGTGCAATGTCAGATGTAGGCAATTAGTCACCTAAATCCTCCTCACCAGTTCTGTGTCTCCTGTCTGTCTGCAGATTGTCAGAGGCATTTCTGCGTGGCTGTGTTGAAGACAACCCTCTCTCCTTTGGCAAGCAGCAATGGTTAGTGTGCAATGCAAAGGAATAACAATGACCCTGGCTGGTCTCAGGGGTTTTTTTTAGTTTTTTAGGGTTTTTTTTTAGTTTTTTAGGGTTTTTTTTTTTTTTTCATACCTTTTTCAATCATGCTAATGGCTTCCTCCTTCTTTTCAGGATCAAAGTTTGTCCACTGCTCACTGGCATCCAAGTACTCAATAGCATAGACTGCAGGGGCCATTTTCACCATTGTTTGCTCTGCACAGCCTGTGGGCACCTTAATAAGTTTCTCAACTCCAGTGAGACTAAGACAGTTTTCAATAGGCTCGTCCATAATATTCCCTGTTGTAAAAAAACCACAAGCCATAGTACACACTGTATTTAAAGCTGGCTGGTGTAACATGAAGAAAGGTGATACTGACTATAGGTTGACACTCCAGCATGGCCTGATACTCTCATTTTTAAACACTGTTTTCAGCTACTTAAGGCTTTGTATAGCTGGGGAAGAACAAGGATGAGGTGCCAGGCCCTGGGAAAGCTGACAAGGGTGGCTGGGGTGGCAAAGGAGCATGGAGGAGAAAGAGTCCTGAGGCTACTGGAGGCAGGGAAGCAAGGAAAGGGGGAAAGACTGGTGCTTCAGGTTCAGGCTGGAAAAGTCTTGCCAAACCAGATCTGATCCTCCCACAGGGGGCAAAAAGATTGTGCCTTAACCATGCCAATGTTTTGTGCAGAGTTTTGTTGGGTTTTTTTTCCCTCTCTGCAATTTTCTCAATTGTAGAACTGAAGCATCCCCATATTTTAGAACAGGGATTTGAAATGGCAGCCAATAGTCTTTGTGTCAAGAATGTATTATTTAACATTTTCTGGAAAAAACCCACATTTTTATCATTAATAAGAGTACTTGTTAGTAGTTGATTTTAAATACGTATGCATGAGTGTATATATATATGTATATGATTATTTGATTAAATAAACATATGATTGTACAAATCTTCTCTTTAGAAGAATAGAACATTCCAGAACTTATACATCAGAGTCTGGCATCCTTATTTCTGAAGACCGAAACAGATTTCTACTGACCTACATGCAGTGTGGGGTTATTAGAGAAGGTGAACCCTTCCCGTCTCCCCTGTCCTTCCCATAAAGTTACCTGGGGCACAGTGAGGCAGGATGGGATGCATAAAATTTATATCTAATACAAGTGAGAAGGAGTAATTAGAAAGAGGAAAAGTACTAGATCAGCCTTGGGGCTCTTTTGTTTTATGGCCTGGGCACACAGCACAGATCATTTAAGTCATGGCAGAAAAACTAGAAAGGAATGGAGACTCGACGTTCAGGAATGAACAGCACAAAGGGGCATGTCTCTTGTCACCTATGGAGAAATTATTGACAAAAAAATTACATTTACCTTTCAAGCTAACAAACACGTGACTATCAGAACCTGGTACCATATCAGATGGTCTGTTCAGTTCCACTGTATGGGACTTTACTGTAAATAAATAGAAAATAGAGATCTACATGCAGACCCTTTAAACATAAAAACACACAGTGCAATTTTAGAATGTGCTTTTCATCAAGCATCTCACAGTCGGTGGCAATTATGACAGAAATGTTATCAGAAACTTTAAGTGGAAATTTATGAAAAGAAATACATTTATCTTTCTTAAATTGATTTAATTTTCAACCATTGGCAATATTTTTTGGATTGAAATGAGGCTTGTTTTTAATACCTTTTAAGGCCCATTAGTAAGTGAAATAGATGTCTACTTAACATTCAAAGAACATTACCTTGAAACACAGAAGTAATACAAATAAATTCTAAACATTTAGAATTAAATTATTAATTAATTTTTCCTTCCTGAGTCTTTTGCTATGTATTGCATGAAGAGATTTGTGACAAGTTCTCATCAACCAAAGCAACATTTGTACATTAAGAAGTACATCACTGCACCCATCAGATATTTACACCCCCTGTCTCTACCCCAAACCTCATATGTATCTAATTCTTTTGTGCAACTTACTGTCACTGTTGATGCAAATGGTCTTTTCGTCTCTCTGTAAAATACCTTCAGCCTGTACAATTGAGGAAAGAAAAGTCAAAACTTTTGCAAGCACCTGCACCTGAAATCAAGCTGCACGAAAGGCATCGTCTCTGCCCTTGAATTAGACCAGCGGAAGGCAGAAATGAATTATTTTGGAGTGAGATTTCTCTCCGGGTAAAACCAAAGCTTCAAATCAGAATTTCGGTCTCCCAGTTGAAATGCTAATATTATTGACATATTTCCCTGGATTAAATTCTTTTCACCAAAACAACACAGAAAAATTAAACCTCAAATTTGTTCTCAGCATTGTGAGCCATGCAAGTCAAGTTCACAGGTGGTCTCACCTTTATAAACCTCTCATATATGAAAACCACCAAGTTCTGACTTCACTTTGTTAGTAAAATGTAAAATTTAAACTTTTTCCTTTTTATTTCTACACATCCTACTTCCTACAATTTCTATTTTACTAAAGCTCTTTTTACAGACTCTTTTAGTGTTTTGGTGTAGCATTGAACTCTGAGACTGTGTCTATCTCTAGAAAAGTTATGGCCTGTAACAACAGCAGATTCCCAGCATATTATTTTTACCTACGTGTCTATCCTCTGACAGTAATGGTGCAAGGATTCATATTTTGCGCTTTTTGTGTGGGTTGAAAATGGCCCTAGGTGGGCTACTTGAATGCTACAATGAATCTGTGTTGACTGTTGAAAAGTCATCTTTTCTAAAAGACTTGTCTTTTTCATCATTTTGAAAGAGAACTAAGGTATTAAGTAATCATTACGATATCTTTGTTTGCCTGTATGTGTTTTACGTATACAACTGTTAAGATTGAAGATCCATTAAAAATAGGATTTAACTTCATGACTAGCAGAGAGTATTTCCTTCTCAAAATATTACTAGATGGACATCTTCAATCTTGGCTTCATAAGGGAAAAAGAATTTTTATAAATGACGATGAAACAAGTGGAAGTTAAAGACTACAAGATGGGCACTGACTGCATGAAGGAAGTTGTTGCTATGTCATGGGTAGAAGGATGCCTTTTTGCCATAAAGAACAATTTTTTCCATATACACTACACACAAGCCTACCACAGGGTTAAATGTCTTCCCCATGCTATAGCTCAATCCTTGCTGAGAAACAGGTTTCTTGAGATTGCTTCCAGCCTTATGTTTCTAGGATTTCACTCCCTCTGCAAGAGCTTCACGCTTAGTGGTTATTCTGTTTGAGGAGAAGCACATACTCGTGAAATGTCTGCCCTCAACTAGTTATACCTACCACAACATTGAGGTTCTTCCTAATGCTATCAGTGTGCCCAGAAATGGTGTCAAAGGCAGTAATAGTAATTGGAATTTCTCCCACAATCAGAGGGACAACTGAGAAGTAGGCTGGTGTTGCAGAGTTTCCCTTTGCCACCAGCATCAGTTGAACATTCTTCGTCGCTGCCTCTGCGGTGCACAGCCCCTTCACTGCCTCCATCATTACTGTCACCTGTGGGGACAAGGCAATGCCTGTGATCAGGCTTAGTGCATCACTACACAGGAAAAATAATCCAGCTCCATTATGTCTAGATAAGAATGAGAAATGAGAAGCAGGTATAATGGAAGACTAGCTTTTGCTTAAAAAAAAAATAATAATCAATGCAGGCATTTTGCAAGATAGAGGGTGATTTTCACTTTGCTCCCCTGAACTTACTATTCTCCATTTATAAAATGGGAAAACTTTTTCAGCAAGAAGTGATCAATTGCTGGCATAGTTCCTCCAAAGAGTTTGTGGGGTCTCACTCCTTGGAGATATTCAGTATCTGACTAGACAAGGCCCTAAACTGGACCTGCTCTGAGCAGCAGGTTCATCTAGAGAGCTCTGGAGGTCCCTTCCAACTTAAATTGTTCTGTGACCCTATGGTCTGTTAACATTCATCTGCATTGATGAGGCCTGTGAAGTTTCTTCATTACAGTGAATTTGCAATATAGTTTTGGTCTATCCCTGAACCACAGGGAGGTAAGAAGGATAGTACATTTTTATACATCCCAGTTCTATACTGTTCAATACAGTTCAGAAGATGCTAGTCAAGCAAAGCTGGCTGAGAGACAGGAAGAGAGAAAAAAAAAAGAATATCAGCCTGAAGATGATGGAGGCCCTTAGCCCAATGAGAACTATGGACATATATGGAGCTGGATTGGTGTCACAGGCAGACAAAAAGTGGCTTTGCATTGCACACACAATGAATTTTGTGGCTAACATATTGGATTGTGGGCTTATAACCTATGTCTGTATCTTGTGTACCTGCTTTATCAGCAGCTGGATGTCATCCAGACTGGCAGGCAGCAAAAAAGTAGCTGGCTGCTTCAATGAAGCAAGAGAAGACAAACTCAAGGACAAGGAATTTGGCTGTATAATATGGTAACTAAAATCTGTTTTATATGGTAAATTTGATTAGCAAGCAGAACTGGCTCCTGTCCTTGGGGAGTCTTTCAAAATGAGGGTCATGTCTGGGCTGCAGAAAGGTGGCTGGGTCATCTATATTAAATTACTACATAGCTACGTATCTACCTAGCTAGGTGTGTATAGCACAGCAGTTGATGGTAATACTACCTGGAGATCGCTGGGCAGATAATTGTAAACCACTGCTTTTATTTCTAGTTGTTCGTGTCGTCTGACTGAGTATGGTAATCTCAGGGATACAAAAAAGTCTTTGAAAACTGCAAAGGTGTGGGGGTCAGCTATGCAAAATCCTGGGATGAGAAGAAAACAGAGTTGAGAATTATACACTTAACATGAGCTGATAAAAAGTTAAATGTCTAATCAAAACTCATTGCCTGGGCTCCCCTGAGGTCAAGAGCAGGAGAGAAAGACAGGCATCTTCAGGGAGCATTTCAACTCATCTGTAATAGAGACCTATCTCGGAAGTCGATGATTTGCCCTCTGGAGTCACTGCCATGGTATTCAATAGGTAAGCTTTGCAGGAGTATTTGTAGATTTTGTGAGTGAAATGTGGCCCAGCTTTCCTGCAAAGGCCGTGTTTAAAATATAATGATCTTTCCTTGCTTTCTGTAAATAAACTCCATGTCTGTCACTGCACCCTTGGATGAGCCTCCTTTTCCACGGGGAGTGGACAGTACCAGGTGGACCCTTTGTCCCTCCTGCATGGTCCTGGTTAACTCCCTGAAACCCCCAGGGAGCAGCACCTGGGAAGCTGGGCTCCCTGGTATCCAGCTCTTACTGATCCTCTGCTAGTCTCCTGGAGCTCTTGTCTTCTCTGGCTTTCCAGAGACCAAAGATTTTCATGCTTCTCCGAGACAGCCAGAATTTGCTCCCAGAAATATTCAAAGAACTGCTAGCATTCTTGTGGCCACCTGGCCATGTGGAAACTAAAGTGAGGTGGTTTCTAGAATTGAAAGAATAGGGTACAGTTTTGATTGTATAATTCATCCTCCTTCAGAGACCACCACGTCATTTTTATTAATATATATCTATCTCTTAAATTCTAGCTGGGCATAAATGTGGTATAAAAGAGAAGACTAAACGCCGTGATCAAAACACTTTGTGTTTTTCAGTGCATACTGTCTCACTCTATGAACATAAAATTGTATCTCTGTTTTAAAAAAATATGTATTCCCTAGTCATCCATACAAAGAAACCCAATAAAATACACAATACTTATACCTTTTTGGGGAGATATGCTTATTGCCTGAACTTCCCAAGTAGTTATAGAGTCAGGAGCAAAGTTTACTACACTAAAAAACAGAAAATAAAACATATTAAGAAAGATGTATAAAACATAAATACAGTCATTTGCTGAAGTTTGAATATTGTAAGGAAAAAAATATTCCATCACTTGTGGAGACAAAGCACTTGCAAATATTCTGAAGTCTTTTGTATCAGAAAACACATAAAGCTGATATCTATATACATTTTACTGTACTAATTTAGACATATTCACCTAGTCAGGTAATACAATACCTATGGTTTCCAGGGTTTTTCACTTCTTCAAAATTCCACCACCAGCTCTCAGGAAAATAAGTGCGCAAGGTGACAGAGGTATGATCAAAAACTTCTTCATGGTCATCATAGTCTGTAAAATAAGAGTGGGATTTCTGTTCTGAAGTCTTTGGCTGCTGATCTGCTCCCCTGTCTCGCAGGGAGTCAGTTTGCCAGAGAGAAAGCAGCATGAAAAGCACTTGTGATGAAAAGACTTCATCTGGGTTTCATCTTATGCATTAAAAATAAAATGCTGGAAAAGGAGAAGAAAAGACCAAAATTTATCGATGAACAAAAGGATAAATCTTCTTTCCAAGTTCAGCGACTACACTGTGTCAAGCAAGAAAATATTCCCTTTTAATACTGAGTTCCCACCCTCCTGTATTTGTGACAGACAGGGCATGAAAGGGAAGGTCTGAGAATAATGGTAGCAGGAATTATACTTTGAATATGTCTTCTTTTCAATATGTATTGTTTTGTGTGTGTGTGTGACATGAGCTTCTGTGTGATCAGAGATAGGCTTTGGGGGGAAGAAAGGAAGAAAGAGACAAAATTGTCCCTGGCTGAAGTGACCTTTTCTCATCAGGTACTGTTCTGGTGGTACTCGAGTGTTACAATAATAGTACCACTAATAAAATAGTCGTGAATCTGAGCTCACTCAGAGCCCTGAACAGAGACATCTACTGCCTTCTCTGCTCCGCATTTGCAGCCTCCCAGGGTGCGGGCAGGGGCCAACAGCTCCTCCATAAGGGCTGCACTGGGTCCAAAGGGGGCTAAGGCGATTCCTTTTCTCACCCCAAGAAGTTATCCTGTCGCACTTCCACAGAGTACAGTTGTGAAGATGCAATTGTCTGTGGGTGCCGCACTGTACTAGGGCTCACTGCAATGCTGCTGTGTAAACTTCCCCCCTGGCCCCACAGATCTAAATGCCCATTAACCCTCCCTTGCCACCATATGAATGGAATTTTTCCGTAGATAGTTGCATGCCACCGTTCTTTACATCGTGCTAAGCCCACTCTCATCGTCTGCTTCGCCTGCTTCCTGAGGGTTGTGGCTTTCTCACAGCAGTCCTGGAAGGCTTTTCTGCATTCGGGGGAGCCAGCCACCTTTCTTAGCCTTTTATCACAAGACAGCCTCATGGGATTCAATCTCATGCCATCTTCACAGCACTTTCGTAGAGTGGCGTTTTGATATTTGTTGGCTGCAATATAATTAAAGCCCAGAATTAGTCCTGTGGAAGTAGCAATAAGCATAAAGGTCTTCATTGTGCTCACTCTTGTCATTCTTTGCAGTTAATGTTAGTTGATATTGCAACAGTCTACCTTCAGCTGGGGACCTGTTCTCTGTCCTAAAACCAGTCCCCAAACATGGGAGGAAATTGTGGGCCCTAAGCTTTCTCTTCAAATTCAGACTGTGAACCAAAAACACCTCCTTGCAGATTGAAATTGGGTATCTTAATAGAAATAGTCATGGCAGCGTTGTCATTCTTGAATAAAGTGACCAATTTCAAAAGTAAGGAAGATCCCAGCTTCAAGCCTTTATGTCTTCTAGCAAGGAAATATCAATTTATGTAAACGTTTTTTTTTTTTTTAAATTTAGGCCAAATATTATACTAGTTCTTCTCTTAATTGGAGCTCAAAATACCAAAGCTGGCATAACTTCCGAGCAGAACGTCAAGAAAAAGAATAGGATCTAGATAACATTTCCTGTCCATACAAATAACTTTGAAAAACTTTAAAGCCATGACAGATTCCATGACATGATGTCTGGTAGAAATGCTTTGCATTTGGGATTATAAAATGGTGTATTAGTTTCTGTTTGCAGATGGGCCATTCTTTGGTTTTGTTGTCTGGGTTGTTTTGATAAATGATGCATCAGGTTACATGGCATAATATACATGCTTGTGCTAGGTTATGGCACTTAATGCAAGAACTGGGAATATGAATAGGTTGGTATCTTTTACTACCCTATCACTTTTTGTCCCCTAGACGTAAGCCAATTCCCTTTGCTTCCCCCTGCTAAACCTTTCAGGTCACCCAGGTGAGCAGACATACCAAGTCCTGACATTTTCTTCCGAAACTCCAGTGATCTTTTCTGCCTTCTGCTACCCTGGGGGCATTCATAGCCTGGGAAAGCAGAATAGAAGAGCTTGGTCATCATACGGTGCAAGTAACAGCCTGATCATTCACATCACCCATGGCAGGTCCATTTTAGGACCTATCTCATTCACAGATGGTCCTCAGTTGGTCAAGTTACCTTACAGCCCGAGCCAACTGCTGCCTGCCCCAGCTGACCTGGACACTAAAGGACCAGCAGCCAAGACTGTGTTGTCTGAGCTGCCAGCACTCAATGGAAGAAGAGAAGAAGAAAAATCTATAGGCAAGAGAGATCTTACAACATCATGATAAAACCTTTCTGATTTTTAAGCAATCAGGCCCCCCAGATCTAGAGTGGTCTTCTACAAACATCTAAAGTGGAGGGCAGATTGCACTTACCTTCCCGAATGTTGGATTTAATTGTATCTGATAAAAAGGCCAGACCAACATCAGTAAAAACTTGAACACTATTTGCACCACCACCTGCAGAACATCCAAGATCATACGAATTCATAGCATTAAATACCTGCCAAATAAAATAGCATAGATAAATGGTACATATCTGCAAAAGTTTGGTTTTTTGTCTTTTTGGTTTTTTTATATATATATATTAAAAAATTTATTGCCGCCTTTGACTTGCAGAAGCAACACAAACTGGTGGCACAAGTGGTACCTGCAAACTGAGATTCAAGCTGAGGGATGTTTTAGGTGGGGAATACTTGCAGTGTTTTTTTTTTTTTTAATTTACAAACTTGTCTACCGTAGCATGGCAATCCCCATTTAAATATATCGATCATCTTAAATATATCCTAAATTGTAAAGCAAAAACATTTTCAAGTTTAGCAAAGGTGTAATTAAACAATTAATAGCCATTAATTAAATTTTGATCCTCTCATTAGTCATGGAAAATTTTGATTGATTAGTGGATATTCTTACAGATATCTTACTTTTTTGGCTGTAAGTTTATTTTTCTTGTTCAGAACAAAAACCGCTTTATCAACCGCAGCTAAGGCAACTGTTCCTGCATGGTCTGTTTCAATCAGTAAATTGATGCTGTCTGTTGGTTCATATCTCTCTTTTTCTGTTCTCACTTTAATCTAAATAAAAAATATTGAAACAAAAATGACATATTTGTTAATAAAAAACAGAGACTCTTTGGGCAGGGAATGCTGTTGGCTATGTCAGCAGTTACAGGCTGAAGAATGGTCCTGTTTTGCCGTATTTCTGCCTGGGGTCCTGCGTTTTGGAAGATGTAGATGCAGAAATCTCCCATGGAGGACAACGTGGGGGCTTAAAAGGTGTATCTGTGCAGGATATTGGACGCTGCCTTTCAATGACACTTAACCAGCAACAGAAATTAAAATTATATGTAAGGGGTTTGCTGAACCAGGGCCTTCAACACCACTTTGTTATTTTCCAGTGGAAACAAAATTGCCATGAATTACAGCAAAAGACTAATTAATGTACAAAGTTAAATGACTTCAACCAGTCTGTGGCAGTACTACCTGCTTTCTAACTCACACTTGAATTTTTCAGCGTGACTGGGTTTTTATCTGGTGCAAACCTGATGTACACACTTCTGTGGTTTAGAAGGCAGTAGCCATGATGATTATGAAATTAAGAGGAAATTATTAAAAGAAATGCCAACTTGAATATAACTGGGTTTTGTCATTGTATGAATGATGAATTGGCTTGTGTATTAGAGATGGATAATTTTTTCTGAAAAATTTTTTTCCCAATGGACTATCACATTCTTTTTCCAAAACAAACATTTTCAAGGAAAAATAATTTTAGATGACTGACACTTCTCAGTAGTTGTGTTTCATGTTATTGGGAAAAATTCTCTTATTTTTTTTGTTTTATGTTATGGTACCAAAAAGGAGAAGGAGAAAGGTGAAAGAAAAGCTTAGAGGGATTAGAGGGACTTCTATTTTATCCACACTTCATTTTCTAATGTAAACTTTTTTTTTTAAGTGCTTTTGAAGTGGTACAAAAATCTCAGAAAACTGCTTTTAACAGGAATGAAAAAGCTTGAAAAATTACTTCAAATTTCTTTCCCTCCCCCCAGTAAATGGCTTCACTTTCTTTCATGTGATGCACCTCTCTACAAAAAGACAAAGTTATAAAGAGATTCTGCCCCTCAACTTTTCTATTGGTGTTTCTATGTGGATTTCTAATATATAGACACTTGTAGAGGGAAATTTATCTGTATGAAACCATATTTTTCATCTCTTCGAGGCACAACCTGTCCTATGGAAGAAGGTTATCTCTACCACCACTCCTGGGAGCCTTTACCAGCTATAACTTTTAACGAGAATCCTGATGACTCCCTGTTTCAATAAAAATGAAATGTCTTTCACTTTTTAACCCCAGGCCTGCACTTGCTTTGCTGATACTCGATGGATTTGATTTTATTTTGGAATACAGTAACAGAAGCTACTTGCTTTCAAGGTACCTTTCCTTCACAGACATCCACAACGTCCACCCACACAGAATCAGCAACAATCTCTTGACGGCCCTCATTTGCGATGAAGTAGTAAGCTAAAAAGCGAAAGGCAGGCACCATCTCCTCGGTGATTTTAAGGTTTATTATTTTGTTTGATGATGGGAGCCTTCCCAAAAGCACAGCTTGACCCTTTGCCACAACCTGCAAGGCAGAAACAAACGGAAATCAAATATTGTCAATACACATTAGACTGGGCATTGCATAATTTTATATACATGTATAGAATTTTCTGAAGCCATTTCTCTTTTAAATGTATTCTCTTCTAACGGCACTTAATAGTTTTAATTCCCAACCTGCCTAATGGTAGCCTGGAGGAGACCAGCACACAGTGCCTTGAGCACAGGAGTGTGGTGGCAAGCCTCTGCTGCACTGGCCTGGGTTTGAACACACATCTACCACCCTCCACTCAGCCTTATAGCTTGCAAAGGGGGGCCCAGATGGCAGTCTTATTTTTGTCTTCTACAGTAGCAGATCCTCAACCCCAGGAATATGTCAGTTTTATTTAATCTGTAATCAGTACTGAATCTTTCAGATGGTACAGAAGTGTTGGAGCAGGAGGTTTAAACCAAAAATTATTATTCAGGATAAAGTATCACAGACTGGTCCTTAACTGATTTCAGATCATCTTTCACTACGTAATTCCTTTCTTCCCATGTTATGTTGATTGTATTCATGTGTTGTCAGAGGAGTGGAAAACATACACATTGGCGGGACTGCTAGTGCTCTTCCCTGAAAAAAATACATGCAGCTTTCCTAAACACGGAATGAATGGGATTCAGGAAGAAACAAAGGCATGCTGCAGCCTGGACTGAAATCCTTACTGCCTTCGGTTAGGTGACCAACGTATGGGAGAGAGCCACTGATGACCACCCCTCCACGCACCCTGCCTGCCCAGCACTGCGTCTTCTGGGAGCCCAGCAGTGGCAATTCCAACCCTGTGATAAGTCATCCAATGAAAATAATCCCCCAAACCTAAATTTAACTCCTAGGGATATAATTATTGCAATATATCAGAGTCCTATTAAAAATAAATGGGAACTGGTGCCTGTGGTGTTTATCATCCTGGGACATTTAAGATGCCAAGGGAAATTAGGATGAAGAAAGGGAAAAGGGGATTAAACACATTTGACATTCAACAGATTAGCTCCTGGAATGTATCCATGAACACATTTGTCTCTTTCAGCAAAATAAATACTTCAAATTCCTGGTCCCAGCCTGAGCAGGATTGTTTACTCACTTTTCCATCTCTGGAACTGCTTTTCAGACCCAATTTCTGGATGCAGTTTAGGACCCTAACAGCCAATACCTTTAATGATCTTTCCTGACATTATCTGTTTGCGATAACACTGACCTACCCATTAATTAACATCAGGTGCAGGTAATATGGAACCATGGTAATACAAGAATTATATGTTATTCATGAAATTCCTGTCCTGCTCTAGGCGACCCTGCTTTGGCCAGGAGTCGGACTAGATGATCTCTGAACATCCATTCCAATCCCTACAATTCTGTGATTCTGTGAAATAAACAATAGCTAACTATGAAAGACATTTTCTGAGATATTCAAGGTCCCCTAAGATGACTAGTTTTTTCTAGTTGCAGAGACAGAATCTTATGTATATGTATGATCTGCTCACAGCAAGGTAGGCAGTTCTGTAACAGCTGAAATAAAGGTGTTCATGGGAATCAGACCAATAAAAATAATATTTTATATTGGCTTGTTACTAGGAAAGAATACAGATTGGTAGAAGTGGGAAAGAACTAGATCTGGACTAAGAGACATCAAGTTGTCATAGATATCATAGAAGTCATCTGTCTAGGATTTCAGCTTCCAAGGCTGTCAGTTCAGTATCTTTCAAAAATATCCACATAATTATGCAGACAAACCTTACCAAATATGTATCTATTTGCTCTACACTGTGTTAGAAACTACAGGTTAAAATTTGTACTTCTATGTCCTTCTTCAGAACAAAAATGTACAAAGCTTTGTATATTACATGCCCTAAAATATATGCAAATATATCAAAATAACAGAATCATAGAAAAGTTTCTGAAAGGAACCTATGGAGATCTCTAGTCCAACTGGCTGCTCTAAGATGTGCCATCACCAGTGTAACATTAGGTTAGATGTTGTTTTCTCTAGTTGAGTGTGAAATGCTTCTCAAGATGGCAATTCCCTAAACTCTCCGGGGAACCTCTTCCAGTACTACATTCACCACTAGTGAAAAGATTTTTCCAAAATGAACCTTCCAGGGCATAATTTGTAGCCTTTGTCCCTTGTTATATTGTGTGGCACCAACCAGGAAAGTTTGTCTCCATTACGTCTGTAATTCCTCTTCAAGAAATTTTAGGTTGCTCTCTTAGCCTCTTCACCAAACTGAGCAAGCCCAGTTCCCTCAGCCTCTCTTGGCAGGTCAGGTGTGTGCTACGACACCGACCATCCCAACTGCCCTTTGTTGGACCTCCACCCATTTCCCATGTATTAATAACTAGTAATTAGTTCCGAGTTGTATAATTTCTAAAAGAAATTACTGATATGCTACTATTCTGTTTACCATATAATAGAAATAGCCAATGTTTCCACTGCCAGACTGGTGAATATCATTCAAGGTGATGCGTAAGGTATCTCCAGGTGCCACGACAGTATGCGGGATGCTGATGCTGAGGTAGTTCGGGGAAGCAGACTGGTATCTTTCAGCTCTGATACTGGTTTCAGGTGATTCTAATCTTTCTTTTCCCTCTTCAGCCTTTACCTGTCAGGGAACAAAAAGGACAGAGTGAGTAAAGTGTGCCTCGGCATACAATATAGTGACCCTTAATTCGTGTCTTGCCAGGTTATTCAGAAAAAGCTGGGAAATAAGATGAATGACTGGTGGTACCACTTTAGCAGAGCCTGGCATCGAAACCCAGGATTTTAATTACTTCATTTTCTCATCCTAATTTTTTTTTCTTGCTCTATTTGCAACTTGATATTTTTCAGCCTTTGCCCATTTTGGAGCATGATCAACTTCAGCAGCTTTTTCTCATTTTATATTGTGAACATAACTTGACCCTCTAACCGTCCAGATGTAGCCTACTCTTTGCATTGCTTGGGGTTTTTCTTTCACTTTCTTCCCATCGTTTTCTGTCACTTCTTATGTTGATATTCCTTACAGTCCCATTCCCATCCTTCATGCCAGGAAAATGCACATCCAAACCACAAAAAACCCCACCACTTCCACCAATGCATGTACTCCCAAAGCTCTGATGTGTGAGGCTGTCCTTCACTTCAGTGAGACATCCCTCAGGCCCCTGGTCTCTCTAAGATATCTTACACAGCCTGGTCAAAACTGTGCAGATGGTGTAACAAATGATGTTCCACCCTCTGTGCTAATTTAATGAAAACTCATCATCCTCACAGCCATTTGTAATTGTCTTATGACCGTCAGTAATATATTTTTAAATATGGATGTCTGGGTTTTGTTTACCATTATTTGAAGCATCTGAGCATCTGCAGGGATGTTGAAAGTAAAGGGGATTAGACCATCTTTATTAGAAATTGTGGTCTTCTTCACTGGGGGGTTTCCAGGCCAGGTAACGGTAGCAGTGACAGGCAGAAAGGCAGCAGGAGAGCCATCAATCAGAGTGACAGACGCCTATTAGAAAAAAATGTTTTTCTGTTACTTCAAGGCAATGCCTGGGTTTAAAAAATGCCCGCAAACAAGAAGCAATTTTTTTGTCAACTGACAAGAAGTACAAAACTGTACACATAAGCGTGTGATAATTTGAGCTTTGAGAGAAGGGGGCAGAAATCAACTCAGTCTGGACTCCAGCTAAGGTAAAAATCTGTGAACACAGATTAAGGCCTGCTTCAGACTTTCACTTAGCATCTATTACATCTTATCTGATCCCAGAGACATTTGTCTTTAACTGTTATAAGGTAAATTTCTAACTTTAACTCTTTGTAGAAGAGTTAAAGTTTTTTCCACTCTTTGTGGAAAAATTCAAAGGTGTGAAGTTTAAAAACTCGAAAACTAAAATGCATTTTTTTTTAAAAAAAAACAATACCCTGTTTTAGTTTTCAGAATTTTAATTTGATACGGGATTAATTTGGTACAACAGTAATATTTTAAACTTTTGATACGGAAGTGAGGAAAAGACTGCTACATGTTTTATAAAATCTTGTAGTGCAACAGTGCACAGATGACTTCCAGAACAGAAAAAAAATAATTTCTGACTTCAGTTTCCCTGCTTAGGTTCTGTGTGAACAGAAATGAGACAAACCAGACACACAAACAGTAGCTCTGTATTGGACCTATTCCTGAAGGACTTTGTCCTACAGAGCTCCCAATGGATCAGATAAGGATTTTATAAACAGGGCAGATATAAAACACTTGCTATGGAGGCAAATGGACAGAGTCAGCTAAATGCTACATACCTCAACAGAGAAGGGGGCTCCAGGCACAAAATACTTTTTGGTGTTAGACAGATCAACAACATAAGGAGATTTCACAAACTTCACATTGCTGAGTTCCTCTTCCCTCATCTCACCACCTGTTAATACCAAACATTATGTGTTGCTATGGGAGCAATAACTATGTACTTGCCTATTACCATGGCATCCATCATTTCTGTTCTCCAGATTAACTGTATTTTTAGCAGCGTATATAAAGAAAAGTGAAATATAATCCCTCCCCAAAGAGCTTCAGTCCTGAGAAGAGGCAGACATAGGTACAGGCAGGTGGGGGACACAACCAGAGACAGACCAGTGCGACATGAGTGGTGCTCCAGAGAGGTGCCACTGGCAGGTGTGTGCTCTTGACAGCTCAGAAATGGAGCCCTGAAAAGTGGTTTGTTACTCACAACATAAAAACTTCCTTCTAATACATCAATTGGAACAAGATACCTGCAAACACAGAACACACTGGTGCCACAGGAGCCACCTCCCTTTCCAAGCTGTTGGGGCTTCATTCCTGGCAGAAGGCTATATCAAATTCCAACATAAAAGTCACTTATAATCAGGAGGGGAACTTGTACCTTAGGTCTCTAATTTTCTGAAAAAAAGTTTGGGTTTTTTTTTCATATTTGGCTGCTGGTGAGAGTTAATATTACCTAATATCATCCTCTGCAACTTTACACCTACAAGACATCTTGAGCATCTGCTTCCCATCTAAGATTCTTCTAATTATACCACTCATTCTTCTAGTTAACTTCTAGTTAAACCACTGCACATAATTGCTTCTAAAAAACCCAGTTACATGGCTTGCTTTAAACTAAGTGCATTTAGAGACATACTTCCAATGTCCTTATTTTCCACTTTAACTCTCCAAGGATGAGAAGTGTTTATAAAGCCCACCAGCCTTGCCCTGTCATGCATATAATCAATACCAAACCCAGCAAGTACACAAGTGTGGAGGCAGCCTGCCTCTCTGGTAGAGAGCATGCCACACCATGAGATCTTATGTCCATCGTGCTGGTGTGGTAACGGAAAGACTGTCAGCCTCTTTTGCTCTTGCAATAAACGCTACAGCTTTAGCGCATGTAAGTACCTATAGTAGATTATACTAAAGAACTGCACAGCTGTAATGCATTTGATTTAATTTTAGGGTTCTAAGGCATCCTAATTAACTTTTAGAATCTTTAGAATTCTAGTAATTCTAAACAAAGTAACTAGACTCCTTCTATAACCAATGGGAACAGAAACCTCTGGGGTGCCATTTAACCCATCCATTCTCTAGACTGACTATACAAAGTGCCTGAGGTCTGATTAGATACCTTACTTTCAGATATCTAAAATAAAAGGGATCAATCTCCCTATGAACAATAAGAAAAATCTTGCCCATGTTAGAAAGGTCAGCTTCATCACAGATTCAACTTCAGAGGTCAGCTCCAAAGTTGCACCTCTCACCTTAGCCTTGTATGACTAATAATAGCACTTGCTGCAACTCAAATCACCCACCAACCGCTGCATCCAGCTCAATGCAGTGCTCACTTGTGGGTAGCTCTAAGATATCTGGGACCCTACTCAATGTGTTTAGCGCTGCTGTGAGCTAATATGTACACAAATCCCTTGTAATGAGCTATGGAAATAATTATCTGTCCTCTAGGAAAACAAAGGCAAACAGTTACTGAAAACCTTCTGGATAGGCGTGATCCTGGCTCACATCTCAGATGAACAGCAAGACCAGGCTATTTGGACTATATTGTACTTCTGCATATGCCAAGTATCACAGTCTGATAAAACTGTGGGAAGGCATAAGAAGACAAGCAGGATTCACGAGGGCTAGATCCTCCTCTGCATTGCACTGTTGCTGTGGTACGTATACCTTACTTTCAGACTGACAGATTTGCCAGCTGAGGTACAAAGCAAGCTAGGATACCTAGCCCAACTAAGAACTTTGTATGTATGGAAGGAGTAGACAGGGCTGAGGCAAGTGCTCAAACAAGATCTCAAGAGGAGCAATTTATTTACATTCATACAGGTGTCTGGTGGAACTCCAGACAGACTTGAGTATCTTAGATGTCCTCAAAGGATTGCTTAATATGGGACAGATCCTGGAGGTGAGTACTTACATGAGACCTGAGTACTTATGGAGCAGAAGTGGAAGACCACACAGGACTATCTAGGGCGTTTAAAGTGGTACTGGACGTTGGTGTTCAGATAAGTGAATCCCACCCAAGATTAAGTTTGTGAACAGAAGGGGATCAGATGAAAGAGACTGTCATGTACTATAGCATGAGCGAGCTTGGCAGTGAAGATTGGTCCAGCAGGACAAAATTTCCCACACAAAGAGTTATACTAGAGAAAGATCAATGTAAATATTACAGACTGTGTCAGCTAAGGCATAGAATACTCACTTGCAGTTTCTACAGTGGTAACAGCAACATATAAATGAAACCCTTCCAGAGCAGAAATACTCTTTCCTGATTTCTCTTCCAAAAGTGGTGTATTTAAAGTAACTTTTCCTTTTCCATTCTGAATCTAAAACATAAGGGAGGGAAAAAAAAAAGTGTCAACCATTTACTGGTTTGTTGTATTAGAATTAAAAAATTTTTGCTTATAGCATTACAGGGATCTATATTTCAGTAATTTCCGACAATACTCAGCTCGCCTGGGATAAATCAGAGTAGTTCTACTGAACTTCAGTACTTACTGGTAACTGTTGTTCTAGGCCTGAAAGAAACACTTTTTTCTCATTTTCATCAATTATGCCAAATCGCACATACGCCACACCTTGAACTCCTTTCCCATAAGAGTGTCTTTGGAAGGAAGAAAAATGAGATTAATCATTACATTAATAAAAAGCAAGCATTAAGAAGACTAATCATTTTATGCTTAAATAAAATTGGTCTATCTGTAGGCATCCCATCTGTAACTAATAGCTTGAAAACAAAAAGTAGTCCCACTCACTGATAACTCAAACATGAAGACTTTTACTGGTCTGTATACAAAGTGGTTATTTCAAATGCAGAGGAATATATGGAGTAAATCACAGTGGCAGAATCACATGTGGAGACACAATCTGAAAAAATTTACCCCAGAGTAATTTAAACAATTTTTTTTTTTAACAAAGAACTTTAATTGCACAGGGAGGTCTCACCCAACCCACCCTCTTCACAAGGAGCAAGGGAGGTATCCAGTCTATTTAGTTTGGATGAACAGCTAATTCCTTTGTATGAGACACCTCACAAGCACAGCATTTAAAATGAGGGGCCAGAGAATCCTCTCAGGGACAGATATGAAGTATTTGGGATGTCTAAAGACCTCCAGATACAGATCATACCTGTCTCAGCATACAGTGCTGAAATTTTAATACCTGCATTAGAGAGAGTAAACACCCTCTGCCCTATGTGTCTCCTGTAGATTTAGTCAGTATAGCATAGGGACCTTTTGTAAGTGAAAGATTTGCCACATAGGTATCTGGCCAGAACACCCCTGAACTCTCCATATAGGTCATGGAGACAGAGGATAGGGCATGTTTTTGCAGCTGGCAGGCTCCTTAATCAAGGAAACCCTGAGAGATGGCATCCTCCTGCAGCACAGCATGCAATGTACTGCATGAGACCTGTCATGGCCATGATGGTGTCTTTTGCTGCTTCATCTCAGTTCTGTAAAGCTTCTTTCAAATTGCCCTGATCTGCAGCACTGATCTGTAGCAATGAAACTAACTGAGAGGCAGCTCTTATGAAAACTGCTTAAAATGCCAGAGCTAAAAACTGCTGGAAACAACAGTCAATATACCACATAACTATTCATTACATGCACGGCCAGTTCAGAGAAATAAGTTCAATTATCAGGAATTCCAAATGTTGATTTTGATGAAAGTCAGGCAGGCCTGTGTAGCACCACTAGGACATTTTCCAATTGACAAAAGAATGGTATCAAGTTATTCAACCCCATTTTTCCTCTTAAATAATTATGATGTTAATGGAGAGTGGAGTTGTACAGCCCACAAACTCAAAATTCAGTGTTGTAATAACATAAAGAGAAAATACTAGAAAGGATTAAAGTATTGAAGTCAGTTATCTGATATCACTTCATATCAAAATATCAAATGATCATGATTAAAGCTAATAATTATTCAATAGAACCATGAATTGAATGTGTTCAAGGGGAGGTTAGAAGACTTGAGTTTGTTCAGCCAAGCAAACGAAGGTCGATGCAGGGATCCATCTGCTCTCCCAAGGTGCAGTGGGGAAAGAAAGGATCAGCGGAGCCAAGGTGAGGAGCTGAAGGACAGCGGGGAGAAGACCAACAGGGTATAAGCTGGTCAGGAATGAATTCAGACCAAAAATAAAACCCCGTAGAACCGAGGGAGTGTTGAATCAATGTTCCACTCGGATATAGTGCTGGGGTCCATACAGCACATCCGGTGACTGGTTCCTGTTTGTGTCAGTGTGATTAAATGAAATTAAACAAGCGCAGTGCTATCTCAGAGGCTGAGGCCTAGGAAGTGCAATTAAATACCTTGCTAAAGTTATATGTTATTCTGTAGAATTAGTAAGTTATTAGAAACTAACCTCACTGTTAACACAACACCCAACATTGTCACCTGTATGTTTTTATATTGTTAACAAATAATTGTGAATAATTAATAATCAAAATAGTAAAAAGGAATAGATACAACAAGCCTTACTAGGTGTCAAAATACTGACTGTTTAATAAAAATACACAGTTCACTTTCTACTATCTTGTGTATGATTGTTGTACAGAAAATTTGTACACTGTTTAACATTAACTACGTTTATCAATACTAGCTACAATAACTCTGAGTGATCCTATTTGTGGTCCTGTGTTAAAGAACCTTGAGGAACATGGTGAATCAACCTCAAAAAACCATGAGGTGCTGATTTATTTTTTAAGGGGCTGTTCTTAGTGAAGATCTGACATTACTCACTGATACTGTGTGTTCAACTTTCTGGTGAAATAATTCTGAGCTTTTGTCTAGATACAGAGAAATAAAAAGAATAACTATTTCAGTATTACTTAAATAATGCAGAGTGCCTTATTTCAGGTGATAGATTTCTTCCATATCAGCCATTTGGTGTGTTTGGCAATATGCTAAATACCTACTCAATTTGATAGTATTTGCTAATATTATTTTCTGATCTTTAAAGACATTAAAAAATTAGGAATCCACAAAACCAAAGAAAATAAAATAAGAGAAAATAGGTGGTCAGTCTCTTCACTCCTTTGAAACAGAAAAGATTTCTTCCAACTATGAGAGAAGTC
This sequence comes from Tringa tobata, assembly GCA_033628505.1. Classification (NCBI taxonomy): domain Eukaryota; kingdom Metazoa; phylum Chordata; class Aves; order Charadriiformes; family Scolopacidae; genus Tringa; species Tringa tobata. Next base: position 970,140 of record JAHREE010000294.1, read on the forward strand.
AGCTGCCTCCTATTGCCTGTTCTCATTTAATTAGATTGATGCTTCTTGAGAAAAAAAAAAAAAAGAAAAAAAAGAGGTATCAAGTTCTAATTTAGTTGACATAGAGACACTAATTTAGACACCTAACTTTTCATGCAAATGTTCTTTGACTTCAGAAAATGTAGACTGCTGTTTAAGTGCAGTACTAAGTTTGGTTTTGCCTATTTCTAGTATTTCGTTTTTCATGAAGGAACTTCAGATGCTCTTTCATCAAAATGACACCGTTTTTATGCCATGACTTTTTTTTTTTCTTTTCACTGAGTCATCTTTAAAATAGATTTAAAATCTAACTTTAAATCGAATTTATAACATTAACGCCACACTGAACCACTTCACTTAAATGACTGGCATATAGATTCAAAAAAATCTGTCCTACTGAAGTCATGAACTCTAGTTGCATGAGTGATAACTTCAGTGAAAAGGAAATACATCAACTAAGTCTCCAGAGAACTATCTGATTTCTCTCTCTATCTTCCCAAAGTGCAAGGTGGCCGTGATATTTCTAGTCATTTTGGATTCCAGCTAAGTGGAAAATTAAGAAGAACATTCTCCTAACAGGCAGTAGTTTGGTATTTCCACTCGTAAGAACCCTGAAAATTCAACAGCCAAGAAGGCTTGGTATATATTTATAAGCCATTGTTAGACCATACAGCAAATTTAGATTTGGACCTGTCAGTGTTGGATCAAAACCAGCAGAGCCACACAGCACAAAATACTCAATCCAGGTTCAGTTTGATTCTTCAAAAACATTCAGAATATTTTGGTGAGTTAAATTTTCACTGCCTGACTTGCTAAGGTACAATATGTTTGATGCCATCCTGATTTGATATGGGATTGGGTGTAATTTACTCTCTACAGAGCCCTGCCTTGTAGTTTGGCCAGTATGAGAGCTTTGCAGCTGTGTCTGATCCAGACCAGTGTGTACACCGTGCAGTAATGCACGTGTCTGCAAACTAAAATATTCAGAAAACCTTGTTTCATTTTGATTACAATCACTTGGATCCAGATAGCATTTTACACTGATGTCTCAAGTCAGCAGTGGAAACAGATTATAAAAGGCTACAATCAGATTCAAGTAAAGCCAGAAGCTGGTTAACTGTTAATGACAAGGAGAAGAAGAAGCTGCAAAGTTCGTTATCTACTTATCTGGCTCCTAAACAAGTCTTGCTGTGAGCACACCTACTTTGCCTCGATATCAAACTCAAACTTTTCATTCCAAATGTGGTAGTATGGCTGATGTGGGATGAGTTTGACTTCAAAAGATGGAAGTTCTGCATAAAAAAAAAAAAAAAAGAAAACAAAAGGTCATGACATGCGAGTTTCAAACTTACCTTGAACTCCTGGTACTTGGCAACACCCACTGAGAGGATGCAGTTGCATTAGTGCTTTACTTTGACTCCCCAGCGCACTCCTGAAGCAAATCTCCTGATCATCTTCCCCTACTCTGCTTTGTTTCACAGTAGTGGAGCAGTCTTTGAGCACACAATTGATAATGGGCATTGAGTGCCCTGGGCTAGAGGCAGTCAGAAGTAAACCCACCCTGAAATGGGTTGAGTGTGGACATGAGGTCCTCAGCATCAGCTGTGTCATTCTGCAATTTGCTCCTATAAAGCCAAATTATTTGCTACTGTAGATATAGCCAGAGTAGTTTCCTCCTGGCTGTAGGTGTTTGTGGAGGGGGCAGTAGCCTCCATTATTCTGTTACATCCACTAGCTAAGGCAAAAGAGTTTTGTTAAACTAAGATTTTCATATAATCCTGGGGTTTTCTTTGACCTTTAAGAATACAAAACAAACCCACACTAAATTTTACAAGAAAGCATAATTTCAGTGCAAATAAATCAACCCATTTTTTACCTCAAATTGTTAAATTTCTACATTTTAACTTTTTTCCACAGTGCCTTTACTTTTCTTTAAAAAACATTCTCTGAGTATAGGAACAACTCTTATCAACTTCCAAACTGAATTCTACTGAAATAAAATAGGTAGCTTTTTTTTTTTTTTTTTTCAATTTAGCCTTTAATTAAAACTTTAGAGAGAATTGCAAGAATTTTAAAATGGAGCTCATCTCCATTTTTTTCTGCAGTAGGAGAGCCCTTCCAAAAAACCAATGTTTTGTGAAAGATGTTAAAGTTACTAAGTCTGTAAAAATAAGGGTTTTTTCAAATGAAAGTGGAAGGCACACAAAACCAGAACTCTTCTCTGCATCCGAGATAGCAATGAGGTACTGAAACACTATGAATCTTGTCCTCAGTACCTAACTGCAGCCAGGTTTAATTACTGCAGTATGTCTTTTAACACATAGTGATGACTTCATATATTTATAATGAAAATGAAATATTAAATATTAAATATTCTCTTACCATAATTTTTAACTTCAAATTCTGCAGAAACATTAGACATTTCATATTGATGAAACCAGGCTTTGATTTTCCAAGTTCCAAGCCTAAAATTCCAATTCAGCAGAAAATTATTAATTAGGATTCCACAGATGTTCTATGATGCTAATATACTTAAATTATCACCAAACACCACTGTTTTCCTTGCTTTAATCTCATCCAAAAACTAACTTATTAATGGCTTTCTATTTGTTGGGAAGAGCCAGTAATGTATTTCCAAATGTTCTAGGAAAAACTCAAAACAACTTTATGAGGTCCAATACCATACAGATGCCACAAGATACCATATTTGCAAACCACATGTAACATGCACTGCCTTTGAAAAGCCCACAGAAATAGAGAACTCACTATATATCTTCTACAGCTTATCTTCGCTGTGATGTCAAAATCAATCTAGCAATACTGAATATTAAGTAAAAGCCTGTCTGTTTGAAATCAGAGGTAATTAATTACACTTTGCAAACTGAGCCCTTACAGAAGTGCTGTTCTGAATGTTGTCATACAGTTGAGCAGATTTGTAAGGAGTTCGCTAAGTTGTGCCTTACCAGGATAAATGATGCTAGTTGCAGCATATTAACATTAAATTCTGGACTTGTGTCTCCAAGGGGAAGTACATAAAGGCAGAAAGATACTAACTGTAGGCTCAATTTCTGCTCCATGGTGAGAGAGAGACAATTTTTAGAATAGAATAGAATAGAATAGAATAGAATAGAATAGAATAGAATAGAATAGAATAGAATAGAATAGAATAGAATAGAATAGTTATTAAAGCAATTCTGCAGTTAAAAATCTTACGTATCTAAGTACTTCAATAGGTAAGAGGGATGCATCTGGATGGCTAATAGGAGGTGGGGTTAGTCCTCCTTGCCTTAGACATTATACTGTCTTCCATCTGTGTAGGTCCCCTGTGTCTCCTCTACAGCCAACAGAGAGAAGCAGACAGTGCTGAGGGATGGTACATATCATCCTGACACAGGCATCTAAAACAGGTAAGACGAATCACAGCCCAGACAGGTGACTTTCTCCAGTGTCAGAGAGGGGAGTGTGGGGTCACCAGCTTGGGTGTAGACCCTGGCATGGCAGGAAGCTCCAGAGCTGGTTCTGGAGCAACCACGCATTGTTCCCTGCTGTCACATGCTGACAGTGTGCTGTGATGCTTCTCAGGTGCAATCAAAAGAAAGCAGCTGGCTTCAGTAAACTTTGTGTCCCCTTGCTGTTCTAAATAAAGCAGACAGTACACAGTAAGAAGAAAAGAGAAGAGAGGAAATCAGAGGAGCAGAGCAGGAGGAAGGGAAGGACTCTTTTTAGCTTGAAGATAGTTCTGCTGCAAGAGACATTTTGAGCTGTGAACTGTTTTAATGCACAAGGCACAGTGGTAACGTACTCAGCAACATCAGGTATTTCAAAGTTTTCACTGAAGGCTGTTTTTATTTTCCGCTCTGACTTTTTAACTACCATTCCTTTCGAATTCTGTTGAGAGAGAGAAAAAAAAACATAAAGTTATGTGCCACGTGTCAAACATTACATCCAAAAGCTCTAGTTCATATACTAGCCGTAAGGAAGAGCATTTTTGCTCTGCTTACTTTCCTACTTTAATATTAACAAGTTACTTTTCCCTCCATCCTCCTGATTTTGGCCAAAAATGACTAGGCATACCTCATAATGTGTAAATATTGATTTCTGGAGAGGAGTCATAGCTATAGTTTTACTCTTGGATCTTTTGTGGAAGTTTTTCGTAGTTCCTGTGCTGAAGAAGCACTCATTAACAGTATTTTTCATGTACTTACTAGCACAGCAACTGTAACTGTGTCATCTGCTGGCCTCATAGCATTGTCCAGAATGAAGATCCTGTATTTTACTGTTTAAGAGAAGAATAAATGTGTTCACATAGTTATTTCTCACCTTTCTAGATAGTAATTATTGCAAGCTCTAGATTGAGTTACTGAATTTAGGATAAACCATTTCTTTTAATGAAAAGAAGCCTGAGAAATTAAAAAAAGAAATAAAATTGCATTCTTCCATAGGCTTTGCATGTTACTCAACTGACCAAATATTTTTTTGAAACAAATTCTGAAAAATCTTCAGGGAGCTTCACTCACTTTTGTATTCTTTCTGCAGTCAAGGACTGCAACCAAACTCAAGAACTATTTTGATTTCCCTTTCTTGTTACTTAATTAAATTGTTAAGTAACAAAATAGTTGTGGTCCTAAAGTGAAAAGGATATTTATTGCTGGTGTTGCAAGCAGAAGCAAAAAGAGATTTTTTTGCAGGTTTCTTATCCTTTTGTTTTCCAAAGGAAAGTCGTTTGTAAGCTTTTCGAACAAAAAAGAGCAGATTTTGTCTGGCTCTTGCTAGAAGAAAGAACGACTTTTTGACTCTGGTGTCATTTCCACATGGGTTGCTGCAATGTGCAGTGCAGACCCTGCAGAAGCCCTGGCTGCAGAAGGCGAGTTTAAAATCTGGACTGGCTGGTAAACACAGAGGTAGCTGGGGTTAAACAAAAAGGATTTACATTAGCAAGGATCAAGTAATTATTTTTTTTTTTCTAATCATGCCCTTGTAATACCTATTTTCAATATCTGAAATGCAGCATTTATATTTTAACCTTTGGAACTTGGTGTGTATATAGGCTTATCTGTCTGAATAAATATGTAGCCTTTCTTGGAAGACAGGAGGATGCGAGTGGTTTGAACGGTCTGCTGATAAAGGTCCCTGCTCTCGGTGACTAGCAGAACATAAGGTTGGTTACTCCTCTTGAACAGGTCCTGTTGCCGAGTCCCTGGCTTGACCTGAAGAGGACAAAAGGAAAAACCCCACAGAGTCAGATATGAACCTGGTACCTTTGGAGACACACAGTTGAGAACCAAAAAGAGCTGAAGTGCTTATATAATTTTATTAGCACCATCGAACAGAAGATATTCGATTATATCTTTCTTATCGTGTGTTAGAGCTTTCTTACTGGGTAAATATTTCTCTTTAACTAGAAATACTATCTAATCCCCCATTTCCCACCATCGAAATACACATTCTTCTGTCCAATGGCAATAACTCAAGCCCAGTGATTTTTCTTTAGTCTATATGGATCTTAAACTCCAGTTACCATGCCATTTGGTAGCTGTAGCAGCATCCTGTAATCCTTCACTTGCTAAAATCTTGGCTATGAGAGAGATTAGAGCCTTACCTCACACAGGTCAATATGATGTTTCTAAACATCATGCTCAAGAGGAACCTGATCTGAAAGCTCAGCTTTTAGCTTTGGGAGTAATCCATCAGAGCTAAACTGAGTCTTGATGTGTGCTGTTTTCCAGCCAAGTAGTCCAAACTAGTAGTTCTGAACTAAATGCTAAAGACTACAAAGAATCATGTCAGAAGCAAATAATGCAAAGCAGGATGTAAAGAAGAATTAATCAACTTACAGGGTGCAGAGATTGCACGTTTTTAAAGGTTTCTCCTATTTTATAAAAATGGCTGGTGTGCCAAAGGCATGAATGCAGTTTTAGCTTAAGTGATGCAGAACAACAAACAGTGCAGAACAACAAACAGCTGATCTACATTGATGAAGAGATCTTTCATCACCATGTGACAAAACTTTGAGCTTGCTTGTTGGGCACAAAAGAGCACTCACAATCACCACTGATATTATATTAGACAATGCTTTATTAGCTGGTTGGGTGAATAGGGTGCCGCTGTCGTCGTGTTGGTGTTTTGTCATCTGTCTATAGGGATCAGAGTTGACTCTGTTCCAACATATTGCTAGTACAGATTATGTGTTTTTTATCATCAGATGAAAACATTAACATCAGTATGACGGTAGACTCACCATTACTTTTTTCATCTCTTGGTAGTTGTTATTTTCGTTAAGATTAAAGATGGTCCTCTCTGATAGGAGCTGATTGTTTCTCTCATCTTTGAAGTATGCAGTAACTTTCACAGGGCTCTGGGCTCCATGGACTTGAACTGTTATTGTCTCCTGTGTGCCCAAATGCACCACATTTGGGGCAGTAATAAGAAATCTAAAACAACATAGAAAAAGATTGTCCAGTATGTAGGCTGATTTTTGTAGAACACAAGAATGTCCAACCAATACCAATTTTAAAGAAAAAAACCAGACTCTCACAGCATAGTTGAACTGGGGGCTTGTGAAGCTCACCTGGTCCATCCCCCTTGTTAGTCAGAGTAGAGGTTAAAAGAAGACAGTTTCTTTGCGACTGATGCCCAAATTCTAAACCATCGCATTTAGGCCCCACAAAAGATCAGTCCCTATAGATAGGAGAGAAAAAACCTGCAACAAGTCCCAGGGACTGCCAATGCTATTTATAGCTTGGTTTTCCTTTGAGAAAATTTTATAAACTCCACTTTCTGGAAACAAAACAGGCCATGCATTAAGAGACAATGAACAGATATTCATAAACACATCTTTGAGACTAAAAAGTCATGTACCTTCATGGACTAGCCAGCTTACGCTTCAATATGTCAGGAGATATCAATTTCCCGTATAACCATATGTATGGGGTTCCAAGTAGCTCATATTCATTCAGATGTCACTGCTCATGAAAATGCTGGTGATGAGAGACCATGGAAGGTGGGACAACAGGTCTGGGAAGGGCTGAGTTGGAGGCGAAACTGGTTGGGATTTAGCTTTATGTTGTGGTTTATTATTGCTTTCCTGGTGAAAGCTCTGGTGCTTCTTGGTAATTAATTTAATGACCTTTAAATTGTTGATCATCATTCTTGCCCTCTTTTTTCAAGTATCTTTTACACACACAAATCAGAGCACTGTGTGAAGAGCTGTATTTTAACCATATAATCATAGCATGGTTTGGGTTGGAAGGGACCTTAAAGATCATTTAGTTCCAAACCCCCTGCTGTGGAGAGGGACACCTCCCACTAGACCAGGTTGCTCAAAGCTCCATCCAGCCCGCTCTTGAACATTTCCAGGGATGGAGCATCCACAACTCCTCTGGGCAACCTGTTCCAGTGTCTCACCATGCTCACAGTAAAGAATTTCTAAAGTTATAAAAGAAAGGTCAGGTGTGGAAATAAGGGAATAAAACTGATACTTTTTTTTTCAACTTAAAATCAAATCTAGTCCTATTTTTTCTGATAATAATCATGGTGCACCGTGAAAACAAACAAAAAAAGAATCTCTCTCCTTCCATATGATTAGTGAAATGCATCATAGGTCGCCTGAGTTTTCACACACACATAGGGATCTTGGGAAAGTAAAACAGAACAGCCTCCCATAAACGTTAAAAATTTTTACCGTTTTTACCTATATATCTTTGAAAATACTTTCTAATGTTTCAAGTTTACAGTGAATGATGAAACATCTTTCAGTTACATCTACCCTCATGCAATGCTTGTTCCTCATCTTTATTGATCTCCTTTGTGTGACTGTCTTCTTTATTTCATTAATCAAGCAGGTTTGGCATCTATATACTTTTAAATGCTTGAATGTTGAGAAGAAAGTTTTCATTTTCAGCTGTGTTCTTTGCATTTTCTCAATAGCATTGAAGGGGTTTTACTCTAAAAGTGTCACTGCATCACCCTCTCAGAGTCTGTTGGCTTTAGCAAAAGGTGAGTGAACTTATATACAAGACCTGTCTTCGCATATGGAAAAAAGAGTGTGATGCTTGCTCTCTGCATAGCCTGCAGGGTCTTTTCTTTACGGCACTGTAGTTAGTTGTTTAAAAGTTTATCCATGCAATAGCTCAGACAGACATGGTCACTAGCCTACACTGCCCATAATCTCAGCTACCCAGGCACAAGCCAGATCTGGTCCTGAAGGGTCATGATGATATTTTCCTGACATAATGTTCAGTTTCATACACCTAATACATTCAGCACCTGTGTTTCCCACATCCAATTACCTCAGAAAAAAACAACAACTCAGTCCTTGTTTTCACTAAGATTTTATCACGGATGACAAAGCCTATGTTTTGCTGAAGATGAAGTGTGCCTCAAGATACACCATAGGTACCCCAATAACAACTGTGTATGGGGCTGTAGTTTTCACCCTGATGTGGACACTGGAGGTCAACACCATAGAGCAGGCAGGAGTCTGCAGCTGGCTAAGACCAGAAGAGAAGTAAGTATGTGGGGCTGGAGATAATCTCAGAGTGAGCTGACATGGAAGAAGAGGAGGGTTTGACCTATCTGCCCAAATATCTCATGAAAGCTCTCCTCTGGCTGTGGCAAATACTTGAATACACTTGATCCTGGTGGGAACAAAGCGAGAGTCTCTTCTCCTGTACCTCTTTCCTACAGTAAAGGTCAATTTGAAGGAACTTTAACTTGCTCCATATGTTTTTCTCAAGGAGTTATATCTATTTCTCAAATGCAGCAATTTGTCCAACTAGAAGAACCAGTATCACCATACGTAAATCTCCACTAAAATAGAGGATAAGCACAGAAAAATCCTGAAGCTCTTCCAAATGTGAGATCTTTGCTTTCTGCAATGTAAAGGTCAATTACAGAAAGGAGAGTTATTATATCCTGAGATTTTCCAATCCGGTAAATGTCATAAACTAAAGATGAAAAAGCAGAAATAACATCATGAATACCATGCTTTAGTAGGACTTTTTAAATTATTTGTTACTGGATGGAGATCTCTCCCCTTTAAAGTGCCTTAAAAGGTGGGTTCAAAGCTTTTTACTTTTTACCTATTTAAGCTTGCACAAATTTCCAGTGATCCAAGAAACAGGCTTTGTTGATTCTTTGCCAAGACCATTAGCATTTCCTACTTTCTCTTTCAAGGGATTTGTTAGGAGTGAAGAATTAATAATAAAATGTACTTACGATGGTGCTTGCTGTGTATTGGACAACAGCGAACAAAAGCTCATCAAAAATACCAGCCTTTCCATTGGAAAACTCTACAACATCTGCAAAACAGAAATAACAAACAGCCACCGTCAATCTACCCTTGAGGTACAGGATTTAAGAAATGGGCTGATGGCACACTGCAGCAAAGAGCATTATCTATCCTGGTTATTTATTAATAACTTGCAAAACTGTGCAACCAATAATGATGGGCAGGCTGGTGATGTGCAAAATAATAGCCTGGGCAGAGACATTCCTAAGGACTAAGCCACCATTTTACATGTAATTGTTCATTCATTCTCCTTCCAGCTTCAATACCTTCATATGATAGCAACTAAAAGGCATGTGCAGAGAGAAGTTTTCACACATACTGCTAAGGCAATCCCAAAATCAAACAAGACACCGTGGCTGTAAAGCCCTTTTGAATGGGGACAAATGCAAGTGGCTGGTCCTTTCTCTATGCCATTACTTAATTCCAAGCATCTCTGTGGTCCAGCAAAGGCAAGAGAAAGCATCTTCTGGTTTAGATAGCACCAAAGGAGCAGCACTGGAAATCTGCTTGTACAAGTCAGTCCCAGTCTGTAGTGCTTGAAAGCATTCATCTGCTTTAATTTAAGTGGAAATAAAATGGATGTCTCTGTCTGAGGTACTGAGCCGAGTTTCCCTTTATGGTCAAGACAGAGGGTTTTTTCAGAAGGTAATTAGCCTCAACTTAGCATAAGCACATAAGATGACTCATCAGCTGAAAGCATTCCAGACTGCAGGAAAGACACACGATGTCTTAAAAGGCAGATACTCAAAAACAGAGGAAAAGAAAAAAAATCTGATGAATAACCTTTTGTGCAGGAACCAGTTTTGACCAGAGGCAAATGAAAGAACAAACTGAAACTTTCATCAGGTCTCCTTTTTGCAAGCCTTTACTGGATCGTCTCTCAAACATGATTTTGTTGACTCGTGAGAATGGAAAAATGCCCATCTGATTTACAGGCAGGTCAAATCCCAGAAATGATCACATGGCTACCTGCAAGTTCTGGGGATAAACTGCCCTTTAAGTCTGTGTCTTTCATTATTAGAAATGGATGCCTTAAATCAGCACTCCATTATTTGTAAGGTGAATTTTAAATAGAGAAAGGGCTCACTGCCCACAGTCACGTTGCAGTGTGGGGCCGAAGGGACATCCACCTCCCCTTGCCTAAGAAACTTCCCTTACCTTGCCCTTCAGACATAAGTAGCTCCACTAAGAGCTGTCTCAAGACAAGGAGGTAGGGGAAGCGAAGAAGGTCTAAGGTGTCAACAAAGAGGTTCGCTGTTTTACACCAAGCATGTGACAAGTGTGGTTGCTCCCTCTGAAACAAAAACAGGTGGATGTCAAGTACTTTCCGTCCACTGGTGCTCACAGAAGGTACCAGCAGCAGTAGCAACGAGAATGTTTCTGGCTTCAAACTCACATCGGCAGAAGCTAAGTTTTGCCTGCTCTAGGAATAGATGTTTTCCAAGAGACAATCAGTTGCCTTTATCCTTCCTCTTCTGGCTTCCACTCTCCCTTCAGTTGTCAATCAGGAGGGAGAAGGTGAGGAAAGGTACCTATGGATCCTCAGGGTCCAAATCCATGCTTTTTGGATGATGTTTACAGGAGATCAGAAATGGGAACTGTTACGACCAAAGTTACTTTCACTCTGCCTTCCCTCTCATGCCCTCTGCAGTTATGCACTGATAAAATTGATTTACTTCCATGGCAAGATCACATCACTTTCCTCAGGGCCTCTGGCCTCCCAGACCCAAGCTAGGTGGTGAGGAAGGATAGAGATTTCCACCACAAATCTGCTCTGTGCTCAGGATAAAGACAAAGGTTTTGTGGAAGAAGAAGTTCTCTTGGGAACAGGGCTCATGCTCTTCCTGGGAAGCAGAAGACACTTGTGAAATAAGGACTTCATATTCTTGCATGAGGAAAGAGAAGATAATGGAGGAAGTTAATTATGAGGAGCAGTAGCTGTGGAGCATGCTAAGGCTCCTGCCATTTTCGGAGACAGTTCCACTGCTAGGTCTTACACAGCTGCCATCCAAGGTCAGGGTTGATGCAATCACTGAGCAATCATAGAATCATAGAATGGTTAGAGTTGGAAGGAACCTTAAAGTTCATTGAGTTCCAACCCCCCTGCCATGGGCAGGGACACCTCCCACCAGACCAGGTTGCTCAAAGCCCCATCCAGCCTGGCCTTGAACACTTGCAGGGATGGGGCATCCACAACTTCTCTGGGCAGCCTGTTCCAGTGTCTCACCACCCTCACTGTAAAGAATTTCTTTCTGGTATCTAATCTAAATCTCCCCTCTTCCAGTTTAAAACTGTTGCACCTTGTCCTGTCACTACACTTCCTGACAAAGAGTTCTTTTCCGGCTCTCCTACAGGCTCCCTTCAGATATTGAAAGGCTGCTATAAGGTCTCCCTGGAGCCTTCTCTTCTCGAGGCTGAACAACCCCAGCTCTCTCAGCCTGTCCTCATACGGGAGGTGCTCCATCCCTCTGATCATCTTCGTGGCCCTCCGCTGGACCTGTTCCAACAGATCCATGTCCTTCCTGTGTTAGAGGACTCCAAAGCTGGACTCCAGGTGGGGTCTCACAAGCGCAGAGTAGAGGGGCAGAATCACCTCCCGTGACCTGCTGGCCCCGCTTCTCTTGATGC
>JAHREE010000294.1:982443-1139310 GCA_033628505.1 Tringa tobata
GAAAGACCGAACACAGAAAACTAACCCTAAAATAACTTATGCATGTGTTCTTTTCATAAAGGCAAAGTCCTTTCCTGTTTACTCATCAGCCACTTTTCACCAGGTACGGTATTGATCCTTCAGCTGACCCACAGTCCAGTACAGAGTGTGGAAAGCACAGTCTGGGACTGATGAATGGGTAAGACAGAACTAGTGAACCCTGAACTCAGGGAGACAGATTTGCTTTATTTTGAATATATACTATCTCTCCATTCAATAACTTCATTTGAACTTCATAGGTTTTCACAGTGTTTTGAGCACCAGCAGTAGTTTTTGTTCTTTGACTTGAAGTGCTTCCAAAAGGCTTTTCCCCCTTTATCTGCCCAAATACAAACAAGACCAAAATCTTCTTTCACTTTCCTCCTGCACTCTTTCACCTCTGCCTGGCAGAGGGGTACAAAGGACAGCTTCACAAAGCACATTTTACAAACAAGCATCACAGTGATATCCTCTTTTCTGGGTTACAGGGAATTGTGACAACCACAAAAGGCAATATTTTACTTCTGACATTTCAGAAAATTAGATTTTAAAATCCTTTTTCAACAGCAGACCATGAAGTGCGGGTCTAATTTGGAAAGTTCCTCTTAACAACAGCATAATGTCTCTTTAGTATGAATATAAATTGAAAATGTTATTTGAAACTACTTTTTTCTTTACCGTAATCTAGGATATAAATTAAAAAAATAATCTAGGCTCTAGTTGCTTTTCCTATGAAAAATTGTCTTTTTCATCTATATTTTCTTCAAATGTTCTGCATTTAGTGCTCCTAAGTGTATCTGCTGAAAATAAAGCAATTCTATTTAAAAGAGGAAAACCTATATATCCATAGCCTTTTCTGCTCTCAATGAGGAGCTTGGATTTTGGGAGGATTAAGCAATGAGCCTTAGTTTTCCCTCATGGGTTCCTCCACCATTTTCCCAATGGGTAAGCTCAAGTCTTTTGTTTTCTTAACATAGTGTCAAAAAAAAAAAAAGGATTTTTGAAAAATGTAAAAACCCAACATTTAGCTGTTTTTTAGTATTTACCACATCACAAAGATGACCTATATAAGATATTATGTTTTTTTTATTTTTTAAATAACATAATAATTTGATTGTACTACTCATGTAATATTACCCCCTACTGTAATAATGCATCCTGGTTTTTTGGTCAGCTACCTTTTTCAGGATATCAGAGCTTTTGGGATCTTTAAGAAATGTGGGTCAAATTTAATAAATATACCAACCAGAGCCTTGCTGAGAGAAAAAAAACATTAAATGGGTCATGGCCAGGATAGAAGGAGATATCTGAGCATGCAAGTGGGTCTCTCTCTCCAGAAGAAAGCAAAGAACTGCTGGAAATGACGAAGAAAACAACTTGGCCTGGATAACATAGGGCTTTTGTGGTATTGCCATTACACCCAAACATCTTGACATTCTGTCTGGAGTCTTAGTCTCAAATCCAGCCTTTGTGGTTGATTTTTTTTTCTTTCAATTTCATTATAAGAAACCAAAAACTACCCAGTTTTTCCTCACTACTAACTGTAACAAATACACATTACCTACAAAATTTAAGCTATTCCAAATATTTTGGTCTTTCTCAACTTGTCCATTTTTCTGGCCTGTAATGAACATAATTGTCTCTTTAGGGGATTCTTTTCTTCTCTTTTTCATGGGAGCAAAAGAAGAATAAGTTAAAAAAGCAAAAGGTGTCTTGAGCATATCGGTGACAAAAACTAAAATTTTAACTCACTGAGAAGAATGAGAATAAAAGTTCTGTGGATTTGGGATCATATAATGAAATCAAGGAAAATCAGCCTTTTATGCAGGCAAAATTTAGAGAAATAATTTTTAATCATTACTGACCCTCATTCTTTGCATTTCCTGATTTGTTAAATTGAGATACTCTAATTTTTCAGATGATAGAAAAATTATACTAAAAAATGTTTCAAAAAAAAAAGGGGAAAAAAAAATCACATACCATGTAGAACCACAGCTAGCCATGTGTGCCTATCTCCCACTGGCAGCTTTCTTTCCTTGTTCTGATCTGCAAATTAAATCTAAAACACTCTCCTCACCCACTAACTCAGAGAAATATGAGTAACAAGAAAGCCTCTCCTCTCCCAAGCCTGGGACAAGGCTCTGCTCTGACCTCTGTTGCACTTGAGCAAGTTTAGGTCAGCTTCACCGGCAGATCAGAAGCTGCCCTACTTTTTTTGATCACATGATTTTAATGTTCAAGGATGCAATTCAAAGAGAAAGGGGGAAAGGAGACAGGATATGAGTGTCAGGAGACTTTTGTTTTTATTGTAAAAGAGAAGCTGCTTAGTTAGAGCATGTTTCAGTGTAAGGAGCTGCAGTATCTCCCCAGGCAGCAGGAAGAGCATCTACTGTCCTGTTATAGAAGAAAAAATATGGATGAATTTTGTAGCAGCTTAGTGGGACAGTTGTTCAGGTAATGTCTACTGATCTCTTTTTTCCGCAGAAATTTAGCTGTGGAGCTCTGACCCTTTGCTTTTTAGGCAGTTTTTTGGATGAACAATGTGCATTTTTGTACTGTCAGGGGTAGGTGCTGTACCCAGACTGGACACAGTTGTCATAGCTGTAATCTTCCCTCTTGCTAACCTAATTTTGCAGAACACTGGCTTCAGCAAAATGATACAGAAGAAAACAACTTCTCGGCTCTCTCATTGGCTTAGGTGCAAAGGAGAATATTGATGTCTTCAGAAGGGGACTGGCTGCAAGTCCCCAACGCTCTACTGATGGTACTTGGGTCAGACACACCCTGCCTAGATAATAAAGTTTACACATGGTACCTACAGAAAAGACGTGATCACAAAGAATGTTTTCGTGTATTTAGTCAACACATCCTGGAAGGAGCATGGATCTGCCCTTGCTGATATGTAAACATGTATTTTTACGATGTGGATCATATTTCCAGGCCACTCATGCCCGATTTTGACTTGATTCCTGAATGAGGGAGATGAATTTTTCAGTTTTATTAGGATGTTATTTAAAAACACTTCTGCATTGTTCTGGTCCAGTCTGTGATCCCAGCAGTGACCTGACTGCCATCTCTGACAGCAGCCCAGCCTGTAACCCTCCTGTGAAAGCCAAGGCTGGGACTGTACCTCATTGGGCTGGTGGGGCAGAGAGTTTTGGCAGCTGGTGCCACCCATGTCTGGACATCTTAGTTTTTCTTCTATATGCACTGGATGTGCCTGTTTTGCCTGTTGGTGGCTTGGTGGGGTAGAAGAAATAAATAGAAGGTTTGAAAGTGCCGGTGCCCATGGCACTCTAAGCCTCAGATAGAAGCCCAGGTCTGACACCCAATTCCCCACCTGCTCACGCTGTTCCTGGCCTTGGACACTGTCTAGTCCTGCACCTGGAGGCCACTGGGATCTGCCATCCAAATGGTGAGACAAGCTCCTCCTCAATGTTATCTACAGCGTGGGGGTGTTACGCTCTGCCTTACAGGCTTTTCCTCACTTCTTGCTGCCACCAGCAACAGTTTCTTGAGTAAATTTGGGGCTGGCTTCCATTTTACAGGCTTTTATATTTCTGCCTGAGCAGTGACAAATAAATAAATAAGCAGTCAAGAGAGTTCATTAAGAATTGCAATGTGATGTAATGTAATGTTAAAGTTCCAAACACCTCCCCTATCTTTGGTGACTTCAGCAAAGCTTGCTGGCTCCAGTAAGTACACTACAGGCATATGTTTAGGCAGCAAGCCCAGCTTCAGTCTCTGTGGAGAAGAGTATTAACAGCATGTGCTTGTACATTATTCTATAAATATCTGCCATAGGTTTGTTGCATGTATTCTCCACTGAGATACTGAAAAGTGTTGGCTCACTGTGGCAGTATCAATGCCTCGGACCTGGGTCACGTGTGGGATGTCAATATACTTTAAGACACAGAATTTTGCAGCTAGAATCTGCTGAACCTCCAGCATCTCTATGTTGCTGTTCCTGTAGCTTGAAGGAAGCTTTGAAACAAATCAGTTTGTAGAAAAAAACCCTTGTTTTTCCTTCTATTTTATGGTTAGAAGAGGTATATGTGAGTGCGGATGGTCCCTTTGGCAATGCCACTGTTGCACTTCTCTCCCCTCCCCAAGGCAAGGACACGCATGGCAACCGGCCCCAACAGCAGGGTCCCCATAGATGCCAGCAACAGTGGTGCTCTTACATGGCCCTCAGTTGCCCTCCAGAAAGCCCCAGGAGCTATTGCAGGGCCTTGCAGAGGCCTTTCAAGGGCAGTAATTACTCTCCAGAGTGCCCCAAGGCCTCATCCTGGCTTTGCTTGGGCCTGCTAGAGGTGCCTGTTGCACTTCAGAGATCCCTCCCATTCTAACAAATCTAAGAGTCTAAACCAAAACCCTTTTAAGTACCAATTCACTTCTGCAGATATTCTGAAAGGTCCTACAGGCTATGTTTATTACAATCTATTGTTTCTGTGTTTTTTATCCCCCAACACCGACATCTAGATCTTCTACATCTTCTTCCAAAATAGGCGAGAGACTGAAAGGATAATAATCAGGATCATTCCAGGTTTTGTTTTCCAGGTCATCACCTGAAACTTCTTCAACACAATTTGAGGGGTTGAATCCTCTTCTTCCATCCACCAGCTCTCCCACATAACAACTGTTTTTGTCCACCTGTCCAAAGACATAAACATATTTTCCAGCAGTTAGTTCAGGCTGCTGACTTCGACCATCAAAAGGATTGTAGCTATATCGAGCTATGAATGTTCAAAAGTTTCCTGTTTGTGGTCCCAGAGCCTGCAGGACAAAGGACAGCTTGCTCCTCTGCCTCACCTGCGGAGTCCTCCTCTGAAAGAAGGCAGGACCCAGGACTGTCCTCTGCCCAAGCTGGCTTTGGACTCTGATTCTCCAGATCACTGACCTGGGCTTGAAACAGTTGCATGGCTTCTTGACATTCCCCTTTTCTGTCTGTCTGAGCATGCTGCAAAAACTCATCTTGCTTTTCTTTCCTCTGCAGCACTGGCTTTGCCTCCTCGTCTTCTTTCTCCAGATGTTGTCTTCTTTCTGCCAGGGCTTTCAGTTTGCGCTCGACATCTTCCAGTTTACTTTGAAGACAGCTGATGGCTTCAGTGGCGGAATTTTGCTTCTCTGCCATTTTCATTAGTTGCCCCTTCAGGTCAACATTTTCAGCTTCAACCTTTTCTGCCCAGTGTATCTGCCAACGGAGGAGAACATTTTCTTCCAACAGTCTGGTGTTTTTGTCTGCCATTTCCACGAGCTGAACCTTTAACTCCTCATACTTTTGTCTCAGTGTGCTCACATAACATGAGCCCTCTTTTTCTGCAGCCGTTTGGGCCTGAAGCTCCTCAGCCACCTTCTGGGAGGCTTCGTTCTGCTTTTCCTGTTCCAGCAAAGCTCTGGCAGGCCCTTTCCTTTCTCCAGCCCTTTGCTGAGGCAAGGATTTCATGCCCAGTTCCTCAGCGGTGCTTTGGACAGGCAGTGACACTGGAGGATTTGTCAGGCAGTCAATGATCTCCTGTAGCTGTCTGCATTTTTCTTTCAGCTGCTTAGTGAGAGCAGCGAGCTTAGCACTTTTCTGCTGGAGCCTCTCTGCCTCCTTGCACCCTTCTGGAGAGCTTCCCTTTCTCAGGAGGCGGTTCTTCATCTCTAGGGCACCATGTTGCCTCTCCAGGCCTTCAAGGGCATACTCCAGGCGGACCTTCTGCTCCAGTAGCCACCTACGTGTGCTGTCAGGAAGCACCAAGCCTTTCTCAGCAGGTCCTGGCACGTGGAGCAGACCACCCGCTGCAGCCTGCCATGAGCCCACCACAGGCCCCCAGCCTGCACCATCCCCCGCCATGGCTAAAGGAATGGGGAGCAAGCTGTGGGCCACCGAATACTACTGACAAAAAGTCACCAACAGTCACCTTCTGCGAGGGACGGCAGTCCCCACTCCCTGTCAGCCACTGCCCGCCTTCAACATACAGGAGCAGAGGTGTCTGCCACTGGCCAGGTGTGGGCGAGTGTAGCCTGGCAACACTGCACAAAATAGAGGGGTGGGGCATATGGTCTTCCGTCAGAGAATCATAGAATGCATTGGGTTGGAAGGGACCTTTAGGGGTCATCTCTTCAACCCCCCTCTCCTGTGCAGTGAGCATGGACATCTTCAACTACATCAGGTTGCTCAGAGCCCCATCAAACATGACCTTGAATGTTTCCAGGGATGGGCCATCTACCACCTTTCTGGGCAACCTGTGCCAATGTTTCACCACCCTCACTGTAAAAAATATCTTCCTTATATCTAGTCTAAATCTACCCTCTTTTAGTTTAAAGCCATAACTCCTTGTCCTATCGCAACAGGCTCTGCTAAAAAGTTTGTCCCTATCTTTTCTGTAGGCCCCGTTTAAGTATTGAAAGGTTGGAATGCGGTCTCCCCGGAGCTATATGTGGTTGACCTTGCACCTGAATGCCAGGTACCCACACAGCTATTCTGTCAGTCACCTCCTCAGCAGGACAGGGGGACAAGAAAATAGGACAAAAAAGAACTCTTGGGATGAGATAAAGGCAGTTTAATAAAGAAAAAGCAAAGGGTGTGTGCAGAAGCAGAGGAAAACAAAAAGGTTTATTCTCTACTTCCAATCAGCAGGCGATGTCCAGCCACTACCTGGGACATAGGGCCTCAGCATGTGTAGCGGTTGCTCTGGAAGACAAACACCTTCATGACCAATGCCCCCCTTCCTTCTCTTAGTTTTCATTGCTGAGCAGACGTCATATGGTATGGTATATCCCTTTGGTCAGCTTGTATTTAGCTGTCCCATCTATGTCCCCTCCCAAGGTCTTGCTCAACCCCAGCCTCTTGGCTTTTTGGGGTGAGGGTGTTTTGGAGAGATGGCCTTAATGCTGTGGGAACACTGCTAGGCAGTAGCCAAAACACTGGTGTGTTATCAGCACCATTTTTACTGACAAATACAACGCCCAGCACTTTGAGGGCTGCTCTGGGGAAAGTGAACTCCATCCCAGCCACACCCAATACAATCTCCGCCCTTTATTCCATGCCATTTGTACCATGCTCAGGTCTCACATAATTTAATTAATTTATAAATCTTCTCACAATCTCATTGTATTTTAGTCTAATTACTGAAATCCCTTCTTATCAACACTCTACAATTTATATTACATCCTGGAAATAATCTGTAATACGCATTCTCCAGAATCCCACAAGGCCTAGGAAAGCTTGTGTTTCTTTTTTGTTAGCTGATGGAGACATAGTTGCTGTCTTGTTGATCACATCCATACGAAGATGGTGACATCCATCCTGCTGTTTTATTTCTGAGAACTGAATTTCCCGTGCAGGTGCCTCAACCTCGCTTTTCCTTATGGCAAAACCAGATTTCAGAAGACTCTGAATTACTCTTTTTCCCTTTTGATACATTTCTTCTGCCTTGTTGCCCCACATGATGATGTCATCAATGTATTGTAGATGTTCAGGGGCATCACTTTGTCCCAGCACATTTTGGATTACTCCATGCCAACAGGTAGGACTGTGCTTCAGCCCCTGGCGCAGTTGATTCCAGCTGTACTGCACATCCCCTCCACATGAAAGCAAACTATGGCCTGCACTCTGCTGCCAAAGGCATTGAAAAAAATGTGTTGGCAATGTCAATTTTAATGTACCACTTGGCTGTGTTTGACTCCAGCTTCTATTGGAGCTTTAATATATCTTGTACAGCCACACTCAGTGTTGGTACGACCCTAAGTGCTCTGCAGAATATTCCCATCTTGGTAACATACGGCTGCACGGGCATAACAGATCACATCCCCCTTTGCAAATATTATCCGTGACAGCATTCTGCATCTTGAGTCACAGCTTTCACATCTGAAATTTCTACTTATCTTTTTGCTTCCAGGGTCTCTCTGTGTCTGTTTGTAAAGCATCACTTAGCCTAGTGATGGGACAGTCAGGGACATTGAAGGGAGGAGCGCAAGTAGCGATGTATGTACAGGGTCCTGGTGCCATCCAGTGGGCAGCTGTGCTCTCCACCACAGACTAAAGCTTTCATGAAGAGCTGTGAAGTTGCCCAGGCCTGCTTTCTGAGACTCCCTTCTATTTTCCACAGCAGGTACTAGGAGTAATGAGGAGTCAGCTCCGGATTGACATGCACCGTGTGGTTCTCCACAGAGCAGGCTGTTTACCTGAGCTGTGTGCCTGAGCTCCACAACAGTCAATACAGCTGTTAGGTTTTAAAAAGTAATTTGGGTAATCCTAGTGGAAGGACCTAATCCAGTCTGCTCTAAGGAATGCTTAAACACTTGCGTATACAAAAGAACATATCCTAGATGACCTAGAATAAAACACACGTTATTGTCTGAGACACCTCTGGTGGGATCCGCTTTGGGATCCTGAGAACCTCTCACCTCTTGTCATCACAGCCTTTACTCACCCAGCTCCAAAACTAACTGATATAGATACAAGTTCATTTTTCTATCCAGCTTTTTAACCTACTGCTTAGCAAAAGCAGTGGTGTTCAAGCCATACTTTAAGGGTAAGTTTTTATAAAGTCAGTGCATTGTCAGTTGGTGGAACTGTTCAGAGCTAGTCATGAACGCCTTGCTTGACCCAGCTACATCAGACTCATGGCACTAACCCTAGAAGGCAAGATGAAATGTTTTGTGCTGATCACCACAGTTTATTGCCAAGAACAAGGCTCATCTCATTTGTGTCCTTTCTGAAGTGATTATTGCAGTCAGAAGCCTGACCCCACTCCGCGCCTTATGGACTTCCTGATTTACTGCAACACAATTTTCTCTTCCCACTCCCTGCAAGTCAAGCTTATCTGGGAAAACAGATGCCTTGAAAACGTGGGGCCCCTATTCTCTGTTCCAGCTAAATTCCACTTATGAGTAGAAGGGAGGGGGAAAGATTGTTAAATCATTTTTAAGTTCCACATATTTCATGGTAGACAGAGGGCTAACTTCACTTCTAGTAGGAATTAAAGTGCCTTGAGGTAGCCAGCTACTTAGGAATGATAACACCTTTCTGGCACATGGGAATAAGCAGAGAGGGTCTTTGTCTCCTCTACGATAACACATGTGTCTGAAGTTAAAAAACACAGAGGAAAAATACACATTCTAAAGATATTTATTTTATTCTTATTACTCATTCCTCTTTACAGTCGGCAGATAGCCCTTCTACCACGGAGGTTATTGTAGAAATAAAGGCTGACTTAATTGTATTTACAGTGCTTTTAAGGAATAAATAACCCTATCTGAAACTCAGATATCTGAAAGTGCCCTCTCTAAGGAGTCAGACAGGCAGGATCCCCTACACAGAGCTGTCCAAGACAGTATAAAAACAAGATAATGTGTATAAGGTACAGAAGAATGCAGCTATGAACTTGGGAAAACACTCCTCATGCAACTGCAGATAAAGAATAAGACATTCCTTTCCTGCAGCCCTAAGAGATGTACCCTGACCACATCCTTATCTGCTGCAAAGGCAGCCCAAAAACATTCTGTGGCTGTGTACATCCCCCTACCCTCACTTATATCTACTACTCTTCTTCCCTACTACCTAACACAGAAATATCTCCTGCTTGCATAGTCTTCCACTGCAAAGTCCTCATTGAAAGGAAGCTAAGACCCCTGAACACAGTCCTAGCTTATTAGAAAGAAGCATCATGCTTGTTAGTGGTCAGAGAAAAGGAAATAAAGCATTTCTTGTACCTCAGAGTTTGGAGAGCCAGACAAATCGTGGCAAAGTCCGAGTTTATCTGCAGTTATAGTGACTCCTTCAATGGCAAGAGGAAATATGGGTAGGAAAATATATGCAGAAGAATCTGCTCATACCCATATTGTTGTGTGACTAAGATATCAGGATAAGCTTGTGGAGGGGTAGTAATGTAAGAAATGCCCCCTGTGGTTCACCTTCCTCCTCCCCCGTTGCTTTCCAGTGACAGCAGTTGGAGTTGGCCTAATTTCTGGTTTCCTTGGAAACTTTTTAGTGAGGACATTTATTGTAAAAGCCTGAGTGCAAGTTGTGTAACTGAAGAAAAGCCTGTGAATAAAGAGATTTTGATAGTTCACAGGGGTTTAAGAGATGTGTATGTATGTTAAAACACAGGTTTACGTGTAAATGCGTGTGCCTACATGTATCTGTGAACAGATGTGCACTCATTTTACTGAGGTTTCCAGAGGCTAGAAGTTTTCTTGGGACTGTGCAATGGCTGAAAAGAACAGAAGGTGGCACGTTTTCAACATTTTCATGCAGTAAAGGAAATTCAGGAAGGAGCTATATTAAAAGGAAAATAAGAAAATCATAAACTAAAAGGATAGAAGACTGTTAAGCCCAGGCCATATTTAATTTGATATACCTCTGCTGTTAATGATTGTATTAACACTGAAGGCTATTTATTTTCCCCATTTTTGTAATGTAATTCACTGATGTCATAAGGGTTGATTTTACTAGACTCTGAAAAACACCTGACCGGTTGTGATGCATCTCATTTTCAGTACTTTAACATTTTCTGAAAATTGTAAAATGCAGGTGTGTATCCTTTCCTGTTGTTTGCTTTGTTTTGCTTTGCTTTTGTTTGTTTTTCTTTTTTAAAAGATAAAATTCTCACAATGTGACCAGTTTATCAAGATCTGTATTGGAAAGATAAACACAGTCCTGTCAGGTTCCCCTTAAAGTGCAGGTATGTGAGAGGTGGCACCGGGCAAAAAATGAAAATTAATTCACATTTTCCAGAAAATTATGAAGCAAAAACCCAAAAGAAATAAAGATGATAATGGAGGGGTTTGTTCTCGATTCATTAAATTAAGATCTTTCTGAATGTTAAACCTGGTTTTCTGAGACCATTACCGCAAACAAGTGCCTTTTAATCTGCAGGCACCCTCTTGGCCCACCTACTTTTTCTTAAAGCACCCATTTATCTCCTTTTTCCTACCTCCCAATCTCTTTTAAGCCACAGTTTCACCTCACATGGTGTGAGAGCAGCACTCGTTTGCAGCCCACGTTGGTGACTCACAAGGCAGGATGCTCCTTGCATCTTGAGCTCTCCTTTTCACTTTCTTTTGTGAGTAATTGCCACAGGTCGTCTAATAAGAAGCAGACTGAAAGTTAGGTTTGAGTGAGCACTCCAGGCGGACAGCGAGGGCTGGTCTGAGCTGGACCAAAGTGACCTCTCCTGCCTTGGCCAGGGTCGCCAGGAGCCACTGAGGAGTTAAAGCCCACATCCACAGGCACCCATGCGGGAATAAAGTGGCACCTTTGTTGATCCTTTGAGAAATCTTGGGCTGCATCTGACAGCAGATGGCTCTTCTTTGTTTGGCAGCCAAATTCCCTCATTCCCTGGACAGCTAATTAGCTTTTCACTTCATGCCTTCACCAAGACTTTCTTAAAACTACTGGGGACCCGGGAGAGAGAACTCAGGTGACCCAGAAGCTGGCAGCATCCCCTGTCATGGGCCCTTGGAGGCACAAGCCCTTGGACTGAGCCTGCTGCCTGGCCTCTGCTAATGAGCAACCAAAACCAGCTCACAGCAGTCGCAGAAGGGGAGCCAAGAGATCAGAAGCCCAGGAGAGGGGCGCAAGGAGAAGTTGATGCCATGCTACCATTTTCCAGCCCCTGGGCTGCTGGGGCTCAGGAAGGGGAAATCCTACTGCTGCAGTGTCTTGATATAAAATAAATAGAAGAAGTACCGATACACAGACTTTTGGAGAACTTCTGTCATTTAACTTCTCTTTTTCTCAAACATTTACTTGCTGCTCTCCAAACACAAGGCATTTTGCAGGAATGATTGTGCAGCTCCCTGGCATCCTGCAATGGACCAGGACTGAAAAGCTCAAGCTGGAAGCAGAGATTGCAGCTGCTGGTCCCAGGAGCTGTAACAACTAAAGTCACTATGTGGGAAGCAGTCCTGAATGCCACCAGCTTGCTTATTTTGGGCTCCAGCAGAGTGTTTCAAATCAATCTTCCTGACCCCAAGTGCTGGGAGGTGCGTTCTCAGGTTTTGGCTGTGGGTCTGGCTGCTGTGATTTCTTCCGGGCAAACACACCTTGAATTCTGCTTCCCAGCTTGTAGCACTTCATCCTTGAAATCTTATCTGAGCAATTACATATAAATAAAAAATTGCATGATATAATACAAAAATATAAACACACATTAAATTATGTACCATTTACATATAACAATAGCTATTACATACTACATAAAATGCACATATTGTAAATAACCATATGTAAAGTTTAAAATGTATATTACATAATAAAAACTATATGAAATTTATATAATAATAAAAAAATATTCTCTGTGTGCGTGTGCACATAGGTACATTTGTTGCAGTCATGCTTTGAAACCAATCATTTTTGTTGGAGAATAAAACTTCATGAGGAGATTGGGATAATTCTTATTATCACAGCTGACAGTCCCAGATGGCAGCTACAGGCACTGCCTAAATGCTGTAAGAATTTTTTTTTGAATTGTTGGCATCACCCTTACCATTCATAATGGTGTTTTGGATGTCAAATGCACAGTTCCTGAGGCAACTGAAATTTCCTGGGGGAGAAATATCTACTCAGCACTTCCATTCTGAGAGCCAAATTGGAAAGGAAAATCCAAGCTGCAGTGGACCAAGCTAAAAGAGCTCAGACAGAAGCTGTTATTGGTGGTCCTGTTCTGAGTGCAGTGTTGCAGGGCAGGAAAAACACCACAGCTGAGGAAATAGTAATAAACGGGTGCAGCAACTGTTGAAGGCTAATGTCTGAATTTCCTGGACAAACTGTCTAACTATACAACTAGCTCAGAAAAAACCTGTCAGCCAGAGGAAGAAGTTATTGAATTGCTCACATTTATCCTGGCCACATAAAAGCAAGAAGTGGGTTCTGGCTCTGAAGCTCATCTTTTTTGAGATGCCAGTCTGGTTTAAAACATTTAAGTTAACAAAGAAACAATATTGCAGCCACGCATCACTCCTGCAGGCGGGCTTATACATCAGTGCCCAGCCTGCTGGACGAACCAAGGTTTTCCTGTAACCAAACACAGCATGTAGACCTTTAATCAGCAGTGAGAATTCTACTCCTCTTGCACTTCTGTTCAGCAACTTTTACGGGTCTGTGCCCATCGTGATACAGTCCATACTAGGTTGGGTTTTTTTGACTTTGCTACTAAAGTTCACCTAAGTCAGGAAATGATTGGAGTTCACGGATTCACGGATTTGACAGAGTTGGAAGAGACCTCTAGACATCAACTAGTCCAACTCCCCTGCTAAAGCAGGATTGCCCAGAGCACATTACTCAGGACTGCATCCAGGTGGGTCTTGAAGATCTCCAGAGAAGGGGACTCCACAACCTCCCTGGGCAGCCTGTTCCAGTGCTCTGTCACCCTCACCGTAAAGAAGTTCTTCCTCGTATTTGAGTGGAACTTCTGATGTTCCAGCTTATGCACGTTGCCCCTTGTCCTGTCACTGGAAACCACTGAAAAGAGTCCGGCTCCATCATCCATCCATTAGCCCACCCTTTAGGAACTTATAAACGTAGATGAGGTCTCCCCTCAGCCTTCTCTTCTCCAGGCTAAAGAGCCCCAGCTCTTTGAGCCTTTCCTCGTAAGGGAGGTGCTCTAATCCCTTAATCATCTTGGTTGCCCTACGCTGGACTCTCTCCAGTAGTTCCCTGTCCCTCTTGAACTGGGAGCCCAGAACTGGATGCAGTATTCCAGTTGTGGCCTCACCAGTGCAGAGTAGAGGGGGAGAATGACCTCCCTCGACCTGCTGGCCACACTTCTCCCTATGCAGCCCAGGACTCCATTGGCCCTCTTGGCAACAAGGGCACATTGCTGGCTCATGGAGAGCCTGCCATCTACCAGGACTCCCAGATCCTTTTCCTCAGTAGTACTTCCCAGAAGATCCACCCCTAACCTATATTGGTGCCTATGAAGTCTTGGAAGACGTGGCATAAATGAGCGCATCCCCTGTGCAGCACAGCAAGTTAGTGGTTGACATTGCAACCTGAGATGGAAGAAGTCTCCAGGGGTACAGAGGAGCCCTGAGAGTGCCTGTAGTGGGCTGCACACTCTGGTGCATTAAGGTTGCACGGGATATTGAGGGCATCATGTGGCACCTCTGCTAAGTCCTGGGAACATTAAAGTTGCTGTAAGTGCTGCTGATGCCCATGAAACCACTACAAATCTCTCTCCAGCTGATGCGCTTTGAGGATGGATACAAGTCTTTCCCTTCCTCCTACTGGAAGCGAGTGTTTCAAGACCCTGACAACAGGAGGCCAGGAATCCTGTCTCCAGAAGGCTGTGTAAGGCACACCATTGATGAGGTGGTCTGTGGCACTGTTGTGGGACGCTGCTATGAGATGTGGGCACAGAACACCTCCTACGAAGCCAACCTCTTGACGTATCAACATCATTTTGTCCCTGAAGACAGAGACTTCTGTTGTTCTGACCAGTTAGCCAGACCCTACTCTGGCCTCTGTTTCACAGACTTGACAGCAAGGGGGACCAGTCCCAGCAGGCACAGCAGAGCTGGCCGGATTGAAATCCAAGTCTCTTGCCAAGGGAAATCCAGCCATATCCCCATGAGATACTACTACTTAAAGAGTTTGGTATTTATGTTTCTTTCTTGCCAGGATCATTTTAGTGCCATTAGAAACATAAGAAAGAAAAAATCCATCAGTGAAAGAGACACTTGATAGCCCAAGAAATATTCTTTTAACCTTTTGTTACAAACAACAGAGAATAAACGGAGCACGTTTACAAGGTAAATAAAGTAATCAACAGTATCTTTTACCTCTGTTGCCCACTTTCCTCTCTCCAGATGTTTTACTTCATTCTGTCCGTATCAGGATATGTGCCAGGAAAAGGCTATTAACTCGGGCTACCATTTCCAGCATCCCTCAGCAGGAGGACTAGGCAGAGGTGAGGTACAGGTAAGTCAGCTGTTAGAGACCGAGGGTGCTGACAAATTAAAACTTTCATTCCCTCTTACCCTGAGAAAAAAAATGAACAAACAAATTTTGTGTTTTGTACTTTACACTATCGATTCCAAGCCTGGGACTGGCAGCTCTTTGTACAACTGTTAGGGGATGAGAGTGGCTTTTCTGCCCCTGAGAGTGCCCAGTAGTGGAGTTGTAGGAAGAGAAAGGAAAGAGAACATGAACAGCTTGATCCTTCTCCTGAATCCCCACAGCTTTTTCTAGTCCAGGCTTTCAGAACGAGCTGTTGAAACAAATAGCTGACATCAAGGAATTTCACGTCTTTCTTTTTCAGCTTGGCATACATATCATCTTTCAGTAATGAGTCTTGAAATTTTAATTATGGGTCAGATGATTAGGTATTGCCTACTTCGTTTCATGCTTGTAGCCAGCAAATTTTGTTGGGTAGAAGCTCTCTAAAATATTACAAGAAATTGTAAATAGTTCTCTAGTCACTGTCTGTGTAACATTCAGGACTTAATGCACCTCCATAAGACTGTCCCTTGGGTATTACCTTCTGAGGGTGAAGAGTGTAAGAGAATCTTATCTAGTTAATCTCTCCTTATGGGGAAGACATTCTTTACCTTTTATCATTCTTTTTATCATTTGCTGTCTCATTTAGTTCCATTATATGCTTTTTTTTTTTTTTTTGAAAGAGAATGCAAGAGGGAGGAGAACAGAAATTAATATATTATTAAAGAAGTGGATACATCATGCACTTATTCAGAATACCTCCGCTTGTCATCATGGTAACTGAGTTAGAGCTTTTGCTACAAAAATGGCCAAAAAGACAGTACGTATGACAATTGTTACACCTGATCTTCCAGTTGCACCAGTTTAACTGGAGCACTTTAACCTATGCAGCTGTAGTTTCATGCTTTACACATAAACTTACACTCAGGAAAACATATATCATGAAAATGTAAGTAAGAGGAGACAACAGGAATTCAATGCACACTTGAGCATGGGCCATGACATGAAACAGATGCATCCTTTACCAATTTTCCAGCTGTTCCCTTCATTTTTACTGGAAGTCAGTGGTTACTTACCAAAGCAACAGCAGTAGAAGGTGAATTCTGAATGGATCATCTATTGAGGCAAATAGTAAGAAAACCCAAAACTCAAACAGTCAATCACTCGAGAGTAATTTACTGATCAGCTTTCAAAGTGAAAGCATTCAGTGGTAGGAGCAGAATTCTTTTGGGGTAGGAGCTGAGTCATTCTTTCAAAAGATGGTGAAGATGCATCAACCCTCCCCCCGCCCTGACTCCTCTAAATGCTGAATTTGTGACCATGCTTGGGCTGTGAAGGGAAAGTCATCCTGGACCTGCTGGAACACACACTTGGACAC
This sequence comes from Tringa tobata, assembly GCA_033628505.1. Lineage (NCBI taxonomy): Eukaryota > Metazoa > Chordata > Aves > Charadriiformes > Scolopacidae > Tringa > Tringa tobata. The sequence goes on from JAHREE010000294.1 coordinate 998,769, forward strand.
TTTAATAGTATCAGAATTCCACTAAGTGCAAGAACAAATGTGGAGATGACTTGATTGCTGTGGACTATCTCAGAGTGAGAAATCAATGCCCTTTGTTTATTGATAGTGCTATAGTCCTGGGACTAGATGATTTGTTCATTTACATCAAATATAGCTACTCATATCGGAGCAGGGTAGAAACCATTCCAATCTGATTTGCCCTGGCAGAAATCACAACACACAGCTCATAGATACGACACTGGATGGCTCAGCTCAGCCTAAGGAACTAATTACACTCTTAAGTGTAATTCCTAGGAGCAAGTTTAGCTAGTAGAAGGTAACAGACGTAGCAATACAGGAATTCCAGCCTGCTGGCTTATCTTTCCTTGTAGCACCTGGTACATATACCATGTGTGTTACTTATGTAACCAGCCATGAAGTACTGCCTTTCTGACAGTGAAGGACCTGGGTGGATATTTAAGTTCATACAGAAATCAGAGGACAGTGCTGGCCAGTTTACAAAGGGTGGGGTGGGAGGGGAAAGGTTCGGAGTTGCTTTTTCTTTCTGCATCGTAGTGTACATGTAACAGATTCACCCTAAGTGTCTACATCTCATATATATCTAACCTGATAACCTTTGCCCCTGGGAAAGAAGTCTAACGAGCTGGCACAAGAAATATCGGCTCTGCAGGAGCAAGAGAACTTCTGGGTGCAGGCTCATCTTCATCGGCCAAGGAGCATAGCACAATAAACCCTGCCAGCACGCAGGAACAGGGCAATCCAGCCTACAAAGGACTTGCAGATACCTAGAGATTTTTGATGTTCTGGAATTGAAAGAAAAATCCCTCTCTGAGCCATGAGTGCAACCACAATGATTAAAAAAAACCCCACAACCCTGAGCTGACCACTTCATGACCAGAAAATGATCACTTTTGAGAACAAAGCAGTGAGATTTATCACAAACACAGCAGTAAGTTTATGTTCTTCCATTGATGTGACAAATTAGCTTTTCTTACCACTGCAAATATTGATCCCTCTCCACAGTGTGATATTTAAACACAAATTTTAGTTCAGTAACCAAACCAGAAGTAGTTTTATTTTTTTTCCTGATACAAATGCCAAATATCACAGCCATAGACATAAGCAAAAAATTATTCCAAATAAATATGCACAGAAAGATTTTTGACAGCTTTGTAACAAATTTAAACACAGTAATTATTGTATAAAGGCTTTAACAAATGGTATTACTGATAGCAGAATAAGCATCTCCAGTGAAAGAGGATTGAATACATAATCTGGAAATAGATTAAATATATATATAAAATATACTCAGTTTATTGCATGGATAGATAAATATTAACATATTTGTGCACATAACTGGGAATGAGGCACTTATTCAGGTTAGTATAAACAAGGCCACTTGTTAAGTAGAAGGGAAAATGTTAATAAGCCTCCAAAAAGTGTTACTGAAATCTAAAACCTTGAAGCCATAATAAAAAAAGGCATGCTGTTCCAGATGGATTTATAGTTCACTGAATTGTAAGAAATCTAATTTCTTAAGAATGGGACAAATCTGGTAGGCCTTACTGAAAACACTGGGATTTTTTTCCCAGGCAGAGGACTTTGATACCTGACTCATGAATCTTACTCATGCTTGTCCAGCTTTTCAGTGTTTGCTTTGTGTTTTCCTTTGTTATCATCAGTTTGCACTATTATTTTATACATTGTTAGAAAAATATTAGTCTGGTAATAGTCAACCTAAACACTTGAGTTTTAATCAGACACTATTAAAAGCAGTGATAAAGTTGTTTACTGGGCTAAATATTTGGCTTGTAGAACACATGGGTATTGATGTGATTTTATAAAAAGAAATAATAATTAAAAAAAGATATTTTGCCTGCAAGCAACTTTAAAGGTATTTCAGTCTGTTAAAATTCAAAAGCAGAAAAATAGCTCTACTGATAAACACCTAATTTCTGTATTTTATATATATATTTTTAAAAAGATCTTCTCTGCTTATACAAAACAGGCATTTTATAAATATTAAAATGTTCTATTATTTACATGTGTCCCATTTTACTGTAGAATCATTGACTGCTATTATCCAAACATGCAGTTTCTCAGAGACGAATTCTGCATTTCTCATTATCATAGTGACTTCACATATAGGCACAAAGGCAAATTTGATCTTAGGTCACACTTGCAACTTAATTGTGAACTTAAATACAAAAAGTATCTGTGGGTTAAGTCTTTGATCAATCTTGCACACATAATACATGGATCACAATACCAGGAACTTCATTAAAAGAGTAAATTAATGTCAGGTGACTAGGGAAAAGGTCTAATGCACTGGGCACGTCTTGCGGATAATTGTTTCAGGCTAGAACTCAGATTAATTAAAATAAAAGATGACTGCATGGTTTCAGTAATGGAGTTTGACCCTTAGGTTGCTGCAAACATCCTTCAATTAAGCAGTTTGAATCACAGCATTCAGAAAAACCTAGAAAAGTTAGGACAGGTTTTCACCTGATTCATTTTGTGAAAAACCTGATGAAATCTTATTAAATCAGTGAGGTCATAACAAAAACCCAGAGCAAGAGAAATCAGTGTGAGTCCCTCTTTGGGTATATTCACCCAGTACCATGAATCATAGCACAGATATTCTTGGGCTGGCGGACCTCAATGTTCCTGAGCATCTATGGCTCAGAGGACGGTTGTGCAGAGTTGACAGAGCACCATGGCCAGGCCAGGAAGCCTTTTGGGTAGATTTTTTAGTTCAGAGGCAGCATCGTGTGCCTGCAGCCAGGCTGCTTTCAAGTTAGATTCCTGTTCCGCTGACTCAGATCCCTGCAGGATGGTCCCCAGAACACCAAATCCCAAGTGTATTGCAGCTGAAGGTAGTTTGGGGGCTGCCCGCACCACCACCACCAGACGGTGGAAGGGAACAGGGATTTTAGCAGCAGTCTGAACAGCCTGATTCAGATTTTATATAGTTTATATAGTTTAATTCCATTGACTTGAAATGCCTTATTCATAGAGAACTCTAGTGAGACAACTGGGACAATGTGTCCTGAAGGTTACGTATTCTTCATGGCCAAGCATTTGGTAGGATGTCTTTGGGACAGAACAGGCCCTGTCTGGATATGAACCGACATGGGACACTGCTGATCCAAACTTCCGTGGAACATCATGCTGTCCTGTTACCTGAACCAAGAACACTGGCAGAAAAACTAGAATTCCCCTTGCAAAAGCAGTCCCTTGTTACAAAATGCCCAACAATGACCCAGCACGTTTGTCAAGATGTGCTATGATTATACAGTAATAAATGCTACTCGATTCAATTAAATGTCAATTTTTTCTTTGCTTTGTCGCCATTTAATATGGCAAATGACAATCACATGGTGGATTCAGTATCATGATTCTTGGGCTCAGTTCAGGGAGAACCTTGTCCTCTGCATTTTGAATCTAACTCTATTTTCTTCTCTAGGTCCTGAAATACTAATGTTTGCATTTCCCGGCAGTGGATATGCACTAAGAAATATAATTTACCTTAAAACGGTTCCATGATCCATTATAAACATGGACATAAGCGTCCAGTTTCCGTGAAAAACAAAATTCTTTCTGTATTTGTTGTAATCTTTGGCTATATAAAATCATAAATAAGAAAAAAAAATTCTCAGGTTAAATAGCTGAATAAAAAGTATGTATTGCATCCTGTGACATGCAACTGATTATAATATTATGCTGTCTAGTCTAGCTGTCTTTTGAAAAAGTTCAGTTACACATAAGTAAAAAAAGAAATAAAATAAATCACTGGTATAGCTAAGTGAAGTCAAAAGCTTATAGGAGGGAGGATTCATGCCTGAGGCATTTCATCACCTTTCGGACTAATTGTAGACATTGAGTTCTTTGTGAGAAACAGTACAAAATTTAACTGAAGAGTGTAAGGATTCCTCCTCTCAAGTATTCTGTGTTTCCAAAGAAACAGATTTCCTCTCATATTGCAGATAGGATATGTAGCACCTTTGGACAGTTTCTTCTATATTTTTAAATGTCAGAAAATATAAAAACAAAACAAAAACCTCTCCCTTACAATGCAGTTCCTTGAATTGCTGCTTAAGATTAGTGCATTATGTGTGGACGTCAGGATTACCTGTCGTGCAAAGTGGGAGATTCGGTATGGACTCTTCTATTGTTGATAATGGCAGCAAGAGTTCAGAATAAAAAATTTCAAGTACACCTAGAAGCATATGAACTTTTTGTTCCTCATGAGTTACCATGATCTGCTGTGAACAAAGTGCAGTTCAAGTTGTTTGGTTTTTTTTTTTATTTCTGAGGCACTCTGGAGACTCCGGCTTGAACCCTAAGGTCTTGGAATCAAACCTCTGAGCTGTCACTGGTGTAATTATATGGTAGCATCATCGGCTCATTGCTGCCCGACTCCTTCGTGGCTTCCTTCTTCTCAGAATTTTGTCTCCGTTTTAGCAGCAATACGATGATTGCAATTAAGCAGATGGCAAGGAAAAGGGCAGCAGCTCCACCAATGATTGTGACTATGCTGACCCCTGTACTTTGGTTACTCAGTTCCCGGGGGAGAACGCCGTTGACTGCAACCTCCCTTTGAGGAACCTGTTTCTTGCTGGTGCGATCCAGTGCTATGTGCTGTATGTTCGTTCCTCGGTTGTTTTCTACTCCAATGTCTTTTGCCAGTTCTGAGGCCTGCTCAACTCCCCTCTTCTGACGTCTCTGTGCGGATGCTCCGGGGCTCCCACCACTAAAGAGCGCGTGGTACTGGTGCTCCAGGCTTCTTTTGCCGATTCCACGGTTAGCGTTCTCTTTCGAACGTACAGTGTAGATTGCATGGACGTACCACTCCCTACCCAAAGACACCTAGAAAGACACAATTTTTTGCATTTCAACACACACGTACACAATCTGGGCAGCACTATACACAGAAGAAATCAATTACTGTTCTGAACTGATTGCCTGGACAAGTACTTTCAAAATGATGCACAGATAACCCCTACTATGTGCCAATGTGCCACAGAGTAGTCACGTTTTCTGCCAAAATTTTAAGAGGGGGCAGTCACTATTCCTTTCCATGGTCAGACTCTATGGCTATCAGGGGCAGATGAAGAAGCATAGCTGTGGCATTTTTTTGATACTGTTAGTACCAATGGCCATGCAAAGAACCTCAGCTGTAGATAGGCTGCAGTAGAGGGAGGACCTTCCAGGCCCAACCTGCTGGCTGACTATGCCCTGGCTGTGGCTTTAGTTCCATCTTAACACAAGAAAACAATTTTTTACTGTGAGGATGGTTGAAGATTGGAACAGGGAGCCTGTGGAGTCTCCATCACTGGAGATATTCAAAATCCAACTGGACACAGTCCTGGGCAAACACAATTTTTTGTGTTTGTGACCCTGTGACACAAAGGTCTCTATGTGACCCTGCTTTGAGTAGGGGGCTGGAATAAACAACCTCCAGAGCTTGCTGTCAACCTCATCAATTCTGTGATTCCTCGATTCCCAGCAGTTTGAGTGAGATGATGCTATCTTCTCTGAATTTCTCATGTCTTTTCTGGATACATAATAAATTTGGACTCCAGAAGGTCCGGTAGGATTGCCTGAATACTTTCTTAAAGTTACTGGCTGATAGTGGTTGCATCCAAGTTCTGTTACTGTGAGATTACACATTTTCCATCTTACTCTTGTTTTAATAAGTCTTTGCTTACAATGGGACCTTTAATACCAAAGTGGTCAGGAGTAGGATTAAAGTCTCAATATTTTTTCTACCAATTTATATACAGTTTATGCAAGTTTATGCACACAGTTTTGCAAATACTAAGGAGACAAATACTGAGGAGACAATTCCTAGCTGGGTTATATAGATCAAAGGGATGAACACACTCAGATGAAGGACTATATTGAATTAAAAAGTACTTGCATCCTTTAGATGTCAATTTCTAGGCTTTCCAGTACTTAGCCGTTTCACAATGTACAAATTTATGTGGAAAGAAGTGCACAGAAAATGCTGAGTATCAATTAGATTTTGATGAAGTTCACTATTAATGCTTATGATTCCTTTATTTTTTGTCTTTGACAAGTGAGATGATAGTAAACAATAAAACAACGCTGTGTAACAAGAAACTTACTAAGTTCTTAGAAGAAATGCATAACAGTAATTTGTACAATTTCACTGAATTTTCACTGAATTTCACTGAATTTTAGAGTTGGAAGGGACCATAGAGATCATCTAGTCCAACTCTCCTGCCAAAGCAGGACCACCCAGAGCATGTCAGGTCATGCTACTCAGGACGGCATCCAGGCGGGTCTTGAAAATCTCCAAAGAAGGGGACTCCACGACCTCCCTGGGCAGCCTGTTCCAGGGCTCCGTCACCCTCACTGTGAAAAAGTTCCTCCTCATATTCAAGTGGAACGTCTTATGTTCCAACTTGTGCCCATTACCCCTTGTCCTCTCACTGGCAACTACTGAAAAGAGTCTGGTTCCCTCCTCCCTCAGTCCGCCCTTGAGATACTTATAGGTATTAATAAGGTCTCCCCTCAGTCTTCTCTTCTCCAGACTAAAGAGTCCCAGCTCTCTCAGCCTCTCCTCATAAGGGAGATGCTCCAGCCCTCGAATCATCTTTGTGGCCCTACGCTGGACTCTTTCCAGTAGTTCCCTATCCCTCTTGAACTGGGGAGCCCAGAACTGGACACAGTACTCCAGTTGTGGCCTCACCAGCGCAGAGTAGAGGGGGAGAATGACCTCCCTCGACCTGCTGGCCACACTCTTTCCTATGCAGCCCAAGATTCCGTTGGCCCTTTTGGCTACAAGAGCACACTGTTTGCTCATTGTCATTTTATTGTCCACCAGGACCCCCAAATCCTTTTCTGGTTAGACTGTGGAATTAGGCAAGAGAAAAGCATAGTAACCCCACAAGAATCTTTTAATAAGTGCTCCATATATTTTCCATATCTAGAAATTTATAAGCATTTATAATCCTGTTTGCCACTGGAATCAGAATAAATATTTCTATTGGCTTCAATATGACTTATTCTCAAACACACTTCTTTTGCAATTGTTTCTTTCTTGGTTCAGTATTCCCGCTAATGAGCTACAGAAATCATACCTGAAATAGAGGAGTTGAGTCTACTTTAAATCCATCAGAGCCTGGCTGTTTAACTAATGGAATTGCTTCAGGATCGTCTATTGCAAGTTTTGCATTAAAAAGCACATTTCCAAAGCTTGTGGCTTGTGTCTCCGGCTGAGCTTTGTCCTACATGGTCACGGAGGGGAAAAAAAGAGTTTGTAAAACACAGTTTCATTTCTTTTAGGAAAAACAGTTCTAATATTTATAGGCAATGTATTGTGTAATTTACACATGCTGTTTTATGCAATCCAGTGTAATATCAAGAGAATAGACGTTAGAAGCAATTGTGGTCACACCTGACTTGTATTAACTTCTATTTAATCTCTTGCCTGAAGACTTTTTTGTTAAAACACTAGAGAACAACTGTAGCTGCATTTCTAAAATAAAAAAGATACATAAATGTGGTCTGAAATAAAAGTAAGAAGTCTATTTCCCACTTTAAAGAAGCTCCCTTTCATTTTTATTAACAGACATTCATATAAATTAGTTCTGATAATTGGATAGTCATCTTACTTAAAGTTAACTCTCTGAAAGTTGTGCATCAGGTCAGTAGACATCTAGGCTTACTCTAGAATTATTTTTAGAAGGGAAATAATCTCAGACATTCTAAGGCAGCTTTAGAAGTAACTCTCCCTATTGATCACAGAGAGAACTAACTGGATGACTAACTTTACATTATATAGTAAATTTTGGATGGCTAAAGATGACACCAATTCCAATCCTTATCTTATTTGTCTCCTAAGACTCTCTTTACGGTTAATGGCTATAGACAACACAAAGAAAAATCCTATTTTGGGATTCTAACTTAGGTAAAACTCTAAATGATGAGAGTTCGTGGAAAGATTAAGAATAGAACCAGGAGAGAGAAAGGTAAGATACTGCCTTCATCAATTCATGTTAGCCTGGAGCTCAAGTCAAAAATTTGGTGCCATCAAGAATGTTTTAAAGAACAATTTGTTTTGGTTAAAAAAAATCAGAGAAAAAATAAAAAATATGTATGTCCATCCTCCCAGAATTAGACCACTTACCACGATCTTAAATCTGTACAGAAGGGATGGAGAATCAGCCAGGCACCCATATTCAGTGTTGGATGGATTATACTTGGGTACATATCCATCAGCTCCTGTGCACAGGAAAACCTTCTCGATGCTACAGTAGAAGGAATCACCCAAATTCTGCACTGGATCCACCATCACCCGACCATATATGATATCACCTGTAAACAGTGCACACAGTTCACGTCCTATTCCACTGGAACATTTAGCACAACACTGGGTTGAGTTAATAGTCAAGAAGCTCTGAGTGGTGTAATGTGACTGCAGTTTCTGGTCATGTCAAAGGTCTGATCTGAAGATTCTCAATCTGCCTACAGCTATATCCAAAGCCTGCTTGAGGAACACTCGCTACCCAGAGATGTTCCTTTTTTTTTTGGTCATTACAATCCTGTTCAGGCTGCATAAAAATTATAGTTGGTCAGACTGACATACTGTACAAGTGAAATGAACATTATGAAAAGTCACAGAGACATTTTCTGCATCTTGGCTCCCTACTGTGTAATTGCATTTCAGCTGTATGATAAAGTTTAAGATAAGAAATGCTAGGTCTGTACAAATAACCTGGTCCATTGCTATGCAGGCAAGAAAAGTATGCTATATGCAGTGGTCAGATACATATGGCAGAGAGTGGTTAGGAAGGCTGAGATTCTGAATAAGGAAAGGAGAAATGTTGTATTGCTTTTACATCAATTTAGAGCAACTGCAGACTGAGAGAGAGAGAGAACAGGTTCCTGCTGTTCAGGAGACTCTGCGAACACATCTCAAAAGGCAGTCATGTATTCAAGGTGCTGGTACTCTGATAAACANTGCGAACACATCTCAAAAGGCAGTCATGTATTCAAGGTGCTGGTACTCTGATAAACAGGTAAAAGAGGCACAGAAGGAAAGCAGAGGAAGGGAGTGAGTGCTTAGGTCCACTGTCAGATGTATCAATTGAATTAACCCTCCCACCCCCTGCCTACTCAGTGGAGGGCAGGGAGAAGGGGGAAGAACTTGCTGTGCAAGCTCTGCTCAGCAATAGCCAAAACACTATTTAGCCAGAGATGCAAAGCACAGAACCATAGTGGGTGCTATTAAGAAGGTTAATTCTATCCCAGCCAGACCCAGTACACTCACCCGCAACAAAAAACTGTGTAATACTCACTTATCAACTAGGAATGTTCTTAATATCAGCCAATGTTTATAAAGTGCTCAGCTTATAAGAAATGGCACCAGTACAGTAGCCCTCAAACTTAATAGTTTCAGTGCAGACTGGACAACAGCTCTGATGTAAACTGCCAGGTAGGAAAGGCAAGCGCAAAAGAACACAAGCAGCAAGTCTAAACAATTCCTCCTGTCTTGTTTTGACTGCAAAAGGATCTTGATAGCGAGGAACATATATTAAATATGCATGATCTGTGCACAATTATACCTTCTGAGAAAGCAACATCACTTTCTTGCCCAAAGCCCATTGAGCCATCAGATAGCCACAGTGTCTTTTTGGAGAGAAGGAACATCTGGGTGTTCAAGCTGAACTCAGCAGCCACTGGGTCACTGACCTAAAACACAACAGCATAAGGCTCTTCAACAAGTATTCTTTAATGACTCAAAAACCACAGCATGATCTTCTCCCAAGGTACATTATTTACCAGTTCTGCACATCCGCATGCAATAATACTACAGTTTAACGAGAAAGATTTCTTTGTAGTAGACATATACTGCTATATATTTTACATTCATACAACCTCTGGGTTATCTGCCTCTGTGATATTTGACAGGATTCTAGGTTAGTTTCTTCCCACCACATTTTTCCAAATCCCAGCCAAGGAGGTGCCCAAGGCAACTTATGTGTGGGGGTAACATGAGGAAAATATTTCCCTCAAAAACTTCTCTCCCTCTGACTCACCACAGCCTGTTTTCTCTATCCCATTTTTGTTCTTACACCCAAGTCCTACCTCTGCTTCTGATCCTCTGCCAGTTATTTGAAAGTATACATTGCTGGGGATTTATTTGCAAGTATAAGTTCTTCTGATGTGCTGCAGGATATCGGATCAAACAATTTGAGCATCTTTTTATGCTAATATTTATCTTTATATATTTGACTCAGTTATCTTCCTTGATCACGTTACAAGAATAAAATAAACCTCAGCAACAGGTTCTCATTGGGCCATATAGCATATGTTAGAAGGCAAACTATACAGGGACATGGCATAACAAAAGGGAAAAAACATAGTGAACAGAAGAATTGGGCAGAGCACAAAGTTAAAAAAGATGCAGTGTACCTGAGGAAACAATCTGGAAGATGCATACATTCAGAAAAAAAAAAAAAAGAAAAGGTCAAAAAACAAGAGGCCATTACAGAAATAAAAAAACACTGAAGTGTAGCTGTATATTTATGTATATATATGTGTATGCGTGTGGAAAGGAAGGGGGGAAAACAGGAAAGAAAACATTCTTGCTGGCTTACGGACAAGGAGTTGATGGAATGAGATATAACAATATCAACAATACTGCTGCAAGTTCTACAGCTGAGACATTTATTCTTCAAATCCCCTTTTCACAATAGAGTCCTAAAACTATCAAAGGAACAGGATCTGGCAAGAAGAACGTCTAGCTGAAATATTTTTATAAACCCACTGCTACCCTTTAGAAAAAGGAACCCTACTCCCATAGACTTTTCAGAGAAACAATAATTAAAAATATAATTTCCATTCTCTTTGGAATTCTTCTTTCAAAATATCTGACTTTCAGGCTATTGGGTTGCAGCTCCACAGCTTCAAATACCTGACTGATACAACTGGTTTCCAGCCGTGGTTCTGCAAGAGAATCAAGAATGGCCTCATCTAGCTCTGCCTGGGCAGAGCAAATGCCCACTGAATAGGAAACAAGAAGTGTGTGTTCAGCTAAAGGCACCGGGCTTCAACCACACAGTGTACAACAACGGTCAGAGCAACGGCCTGGGTAAACACTGTACAAATAGCTGTGAATACATCTCTTAGGCATCCTGTTTAAAGTTACTGTTTTTATTTCAGTTTTACCTGTAAGTCTCAGCGCTGCCAGTGGCCAACCCATAGCTGTAATTTATGACAGTAGTTTAAATGTCATTATTTTCAGGCGCATTTGAGGCAATTTAAACAAGAGTTCTTAGAAAAATTATCTGCGAGGATCTGCTGGGTGAGAAGAGTACTGTAATTTATTCTGCCTATTTGCCTTGCCCGTCAACTCGGCATATGGACGATTTTTGAGGACAATGCAGATCACTCATGGCAGACATCCTCACCTCCATGGGACCAAAGCTCATGAGACACTTGGTACCTCAAGAAGCAGAAAGCTCTTGAGACTGGTCCATCCCCAGGGCAGCAAATAACCAGATTATGGGAGTGCTTCTGTCAGGAAATAGCCATGCACGTTTAAAGAAAGGAGACGCTGAAAAGACTGAGATAAAGCAGAGCTTGGAGGCTGAGTGCTGTTCATGTACAGGAAATCCCACAGTAAGATAGCGGTAATACAATACTACTGTTCCAGGCTACCTGCTTCCCTTTTCAGGGGCCACAGAGAGAGGAAAAAGGAGATGGGCAGATACATGTTAAAGAAGGAAATGTTGAACCCAAATCTCCAGAGGGACGATAACCAGGATGGGACATCACAAAGACACCATGAAATCGGGCTTCGGTCTTGAAATTGACAACCAGATGCCCCTCTTCACTAATTCGCATGCTGGTTGGGTACAAACATGAAAGGCATGCTGTTTGCTTGTTCCCACATTACCATACGATCCATATTATTATGGGTGGGATACGAATGTCTACTCACTCTCAAGAGTCTTAATGCTAAGCATTTTACCGGTGCTGCCTATCTACACTTTTTCTATACTCAGTGAAGGAAGTCCTACCTTAGGACTGAATTAATCTTCTAGAGGTCTTCTCTAGAGGTCCCACTTTTAATACCAGAGTCCTAGCTCTGGTCTTTGTGTCAGATTAAAACCTTTTGATAATAGTTTTATATTTTCCTATTTATCTGATAAAACTATTTCATACCAAAGCCAACACATAAGTAAAGAATTCCCAAAGGTTAGCTTGTATCACAGTATCTATCACCCAAACCAATGTTAATGAGCTTCCTACTGGCTATCAAAGATTGGTCATGCATTGAGGACAAAAACATTTGTGCTCCCAGTTGGGTAAAGCTGCTTAAATAGCTGGAGAGGACTATGTGCTGTCGCACCAATTTAGGAATTGGTTCGTTGATAAGAAAGTAACTTCAGTTTCTAGCACTATTATTACAAGTCCAACAAAGGCAATATGGAAATCAAAATAAAAAGGAAACATGATGAAGGTCTCATTGGGGTGGTACCTGCTGGAATCGGATATCCAGATCAAATGTGATTGGCTCTCTAGGACTGCAGATCACTGGTAGGCTGTACTCCTGATGTGGAGCAGTGGTACAAGCTATCAGCTTCACAGTGTACGTTCCAGAATAGTCTCGAACCTGAAGAGAGAGAGAGAACTGTTCCATCAACATCCTAACCATCAGTCTGGGGCAAGAGAAGACACAGTGAAGGCTGAGGTTTTACCGCAAAATCTGAAACAAAGCTCCACTGCTGTACTGGCTGGTTGTACGTTGGCTCGCTTCGGATAAGGCTGAGGCTAAATGTCAGGCCCAGGTGATCAGCGGACATAACCATGGAAGTTAGAGATGTAGCTAAAAACATGCCAAGAGACAGATTTTTCACCTTTAGTATTTCACTTCAAACTCTCAGAGCCTGAAACATTCCCCGTAATTCATAAACCATGATGCATGGTTGATGTTAATACTTTTACAAGGCACTGGGTTTTATTAACTGAAACTAACAAAACCAATTACAGTCAACACAGCTGGGCCCCCTTGATTCTTGTTCTATTAAACTATTAAACAGTTGCTTTTGGGCTACACAACCAGAATTGTATGAAGATTAAATTTAACAGACAGGCGAAACAGTGAGAGTGGAATGGCAAAGATCTATAATCCCTCCTGTTTTAAACTTGGAATGTCAGGCCAGGGAACACAAAATAACTTCTCTTAGCAGTGTAACTCTTTCAGCTCTGCCTGATATGCAAAACTCAACATGCTAGAGGACAGATGAGAAAAAGCAGAAGCACTATGAAGGAGTTTTATAGGTTAATAAAACTGGGTTAAACTAAAAGAGATTTCTTAATTTTTTTTCCCCTTCTCGTTATTGTTCAGCAGATTTAATTTAGTTAGATAATCTTTTCCATGGCCGGCATTCATGCTCAGATTTATGTCTGTAGACAGAGTCTTACACCTGTGATTATTCTGAACAAAGGCAGTGGGGTTTAAACAGATTAAATTGCAGGATCAGGTCCTTAGCAATGACTAACTGAATGGCAGTGAAAATGTTTTATTAACAGAGCGATACAAGACCTTTTCTTACTCTCTGAAAATGGTCTAAATAATCTAGAAAGGATTCAAGTTACAAAAGAAATTTTAATGCTATCTAAGTTCCTAGGGCAACATAAGTAAATAGCTAATCATAGCTTTTGGATTAAAACACGTATTTATAGATCTCTAGTGGATAGAATGGCCTAGATTTTCATCTTTCATAAATCAGGCTCTTGATCAAGTGGAACTATCTGCTTTCCATCAGATTCATGCATATTTAATAAAGTTTGACAATCTGAATACAGTCATCAATGACAAGTAAAAAATCCCAAGTAGATGAATAATCCTTATCTGAAGAGCACAGTACAGAAAAAAAATCAGGTAAGTAAAATGAATGGTATAAAGTTTTGGAAGGAGGTCTTTGTTTTTATAGTACTGCTGAAGTGTAGATTAAGCTTACCAGGATGGGACATCACAAAGACACCATGAAATCGGGCTTCGGTCTTGAAGTTGACAACCAGACGCCCCTCTTCACTAATTCGCATGCTGGTTGGGTACAGGGAACCTGGCAGTAGAAGCCAATTCACAAAGTTTATTCCACTTGCAGATGACAAATAAATCACAATCCTACAAAACACCAGTACCGCTCTCAGTCAGTCCCTTGTCATGTCAGATATTTGCAAGAGGGCCTGCTGCTACCTTTTGAGTTGACTCAAGATTCTTCTCAAACAAGAATTTACACAGTGGAGCCCAGAGTTTTCACAACGCTTCAGCTTTCCAAAGCACATACAGAACTTCCCTGCAAAGTCATGGTTTTACAAGTTATCATGGACCCACACAGCCACTCTGGTAGGCTGAGGAAAGTTCACAGCACAATCTGCGCTTGTGTTCAGGCAACAGCATGGTCAGCTGCCAGGCAGGTCTGCAGAAGGAAGAATATTTTTGTTTTCGCCAGGTACTCAAGCTGACTCCTACCAATGAAAGCTGCTTCAGAGAGACTTTATCAGTTGCTCCCTATCCATCGTCCCAAGGCAGCAACCCCCAGGATTTAGTTGTAGCAGTTGGTTGTGGCTGCCATGGCAACCTGCTTGTGGATGCTTGACTCTGCGAAACTCATTCTGACAGGCTTTGCATTGCTGTCGATTTCTGGTGTGAATCTGCCCCAAAACATGGGTCTAATATTTCCTAATTTCAGGTTACAAGGTCTTGTGTATATGTCAGAAGCAGTTTATTCCTGTAGCTTGCAGCAAAGTCCCTTTTTCCCTAGAGTTCTGCAAAGCTTCACAGTTTAAGTGTTTCCTTCAGTGCTCCCTTAACAAAGAGCCACCAATGTGCCACCACTCTGCCTGCCAGGGGCAAGAAGGAAACAGGAATGTTCCTCCCTAGTGTGTTGGAAACCTAACACACTCACCAACTTGAATGCATACCACCTGTACAAAATCACCAGGACCTATCACATTTATTGGTACATTAGAAACATATATATATATGTATGCATGAATTATGGCTTTAGAAGATCATGACTGCTTTACAGTTTTATGTAGAATTTATATAGAACAATTGTATGTATCCAGAAGTATGGAAATAAAGTGGAAACTAGTTAATCCCTCCCTGCTCAGACAAAGAGCTGCTCATTGTGCAAGGCTGTGGAGTGAGAAAATACTGCTCAAATCAGATTGGGATATGTTGGGGGTCCACTCTCCACTACTTCACTGTGTTTGTCATGTGTTTTGTGCTGGTTCCTTTGTAAGGGAGCTGCCAACGTTCAGCGTCTCCAAAGACCTGACCATCAGCTTCTTATACAGAGAAATAAAACATTAAAGCATCAACGACAGGGAAATGGTGCCATAGATGCGTCACATAACTGCTGAGGCTGAGGATTAGATCTGGTTGTTATTTGGTGAGTAGTGCATCACATGATTTGTGGCCTGTGGCTTATTCTTTAGGCACGGCATGACATGTGCTTCATTCTTCATGCACTGTAGATTCCCCCTGCCACTCCTCATTTCCTGCTCTTAACATGAGGACAGAAATTGCACAGCGATGACTTTGGTAGTTCATACACAGAGTTTGCAGAAACAAAAAATGGCTTTATGTTCATGGAAGTTCTGAAAATTGTGTAAGTGTACATATGTAATTCTAGCTGGTGCCTGTATTCTAACTTGGGTTGAGACAGATATGGAACATATCCCAGTTTAATGCTGGGAAATACTAAGTAAATTTGCATAAATAGAAGAGAGCAGCATATAGGTGTAACTATACATTTAATCTTTCACAGACATCTGTATGTCACTTTTAAAAAAATAACTTCTTGCAAAGATAAATTCTGTAATGATAGAGTTTGTTTTGTTGACTATAGTCATAAACATTTATTGGCAGTATCTATCACATTTAAAGAATGTTTTACAGTTTACTATTCTAACATATAAGATAGGCTATTATACCCATTATACATTTCTGTATCTTTTGAATGTTTCATAATTAATGTTTTCAAAACTTGAAAAATTTCTGCAACTGTACATTCATGGCCAGGAAAAAAATATATTACTGAAAAGTTTCAATTTTTTTTCATCGATCTGCAAATATCCTGTGTGGTAACAGAGTGAATACATTGCGAACCTTGAGGTTCTGAGTAGAAATAAACATGCTAATTTTTGCATGTGTACTTCAAATATAACCTAACAGTTATTTTTCTTTGCAATAAAGATAAATACAGAAAATAAAGTTGATGTCAACTTTACATCGATTTCATAAACACCCCAGCAGAGAACTGTCAGTGCTAGGAAATGGCAGATTGTTTGCAACTGATAATAAATGATATACTATTGTTTATTTTTATTTTTTTTTAGAATGATTGAAGAATTATCCTACGGTGTGGAAATTATCTTCTTAGTAACAGAACATGAGTTCGATGCAGAGAAATCAGACACCCACCTTGGAGTTCTGCTTCAGGTGGGCTACCGATCCCATCCTTCCACAGGATGGCAGTGTCATACACAAAAGTCAGGCGGAGCTCTGACTGTAGGTCGAAATGCTGCCAGCCTCCTACACCCACCGGAGAGTGGAAAACATAAGAGACGTACAAGGGGACTCTCAGCGTGACATAGGACTGTACTAGGTTGAGAACCTACAAAAACCAGAAATTATGTATTTAGATTAGTCGTCATGAAAGGTAGCACCGTGTAGGCAATCCTAACGCAAGAGAAAGAGAAGACAGAACTCGAAATAAACATTGTGACTGAATCAATTTCTCTCATTTTGCAAACTCCACACATCAATGTATTTAACCTGAACTTACATCCCTTCAAGTTGCATTTTTGTATTTCAAACTGAATATGCGTTCTGGTAAAACATAAATCCCTCAATTTTGATTCATTTTTGTTTAGGTTTTTTAAGTACATAAACAACATGGCTACAAATTAAGGCCTTAGAAATTTTTCAAATACCATTTTGCATTTGCTCTATCCTTACGCCTTAACTAACTCTTTTGCTTACATTTTTATGTTACTATCCTGTAAGAAGCTCTTCTGGAAGACCCTGAATTTGCTCAGACTTCATTGTAAGACTGAGTCCTTGAACTGCACTTAATCTGTCTCTGGAACTATTTCTTCCTTTGTACATGGAGAGCTGCTAAAATACTGCATGCAATCACGCAAATCATACTGTTTATCACTGTCTGGAAGAACTAAAAATAGTATGCAAGTTGATACAGATTTATAAGTAGACTCTCTATGCACATATTGTACAAAAGAATAGCACTGTATTTAATTATTACTAGTCAGGGAATTACATATACTCTACATATATTTTGATGAAAAAGGATAAGATCAGTGTTGTAAACTGTCACCTCTTAAGATACATCTTACATGATGCACGGATCCAAACCTTTCTGAAAAGACTTTGCATTTATGCTTTGTTACAAATACTTTTTCATTCATATCTCTCTGATTAGAAATGTGCAATCCAGATCCTTTTGGAGCATTCTGGATTTTCTTAAAAAGATGCAGAAGGAAAGGCATTGACATCACCTCCCAGTGGGAAGCTTTTCAAAGGCACAAATGGTGTTGAACACCCATTTACTTCCAATAGAAACTCATAGGTAAATTTGTACACCTGAACATTTCCCTGGAGTGATTACTTTACAAGCTTTTACAGAGTGTTTTGCACTATTAAAACCCCCCAACATTCAAAGAACTTTACCAGCTGTGCAAGACCAAAACTGTTTCTGGGTTCACCCAGTGGCACATGAGAGGGCTGAATGTCCATTACCTTACAGCTGCTTTACATTTCCAAATGCCAGACAAAAATTTTAGCAATACTACAAACCCACAAATTTACTGCCTGAACTGACTATATACTATGAACTAATTAGGGAGTTCATTATGGCAAATGTTCATAGTTGCCACAACCTACTTTCATGCAGGACACTCCTTGCTCCACACACTATGCTACCAAAACCCTTTCCACTTACATTGTTTGCATCGTTCCATAAAATGTGCTGGCATTTAGACAGTAGACAGTCTGGACAGACACACAGTATCATGAAGTAAGGCAGCCCAGTAGACAATATGAGATGCTACAATCATAGGTTATTTTATATTCATGCTTCTTTGTTGGTTTTACATAAATACAATCAAAAACTTCTATTTGGAATTAAAAAAGGGTTTTCTTCTATATGTGTATTGGATGACAAATTGAAGTTAGACAAAAATATTGTTCTTTAGTGCTATTTAATTTGCAAGTTTCTTTTTGGTATACCTGCATGGATATCTGAGCAATTATTTCAGACATAGATTTTCATAACTGTTGCAAATAACAGCACGGAATTCTCACTTCTATTAAAAAAAAATGGCTATGATGCAGCTCTACAGTACATCATGGTTTGCCTTTGATTCAGGAGTAACCTCAAACACTTGTTATTTCCTGGAACAGTATCAAGAACTGAATACACTTCATAGCACAACAAATGGGTTACGATTGAAAAGTCATCTCAGACAGACTATTGGCTTTTCTGTGTGTGTTTTCATTCTACATCTGCATCTTATGCAGTAAGAATTAGATGTTGAGATCAAAGATCTGAAATTTGGTTTGCTTGTAAGGAAGAGACAAAAGTACATGGAAGATGATTTAATATATGTCCTTTATCCTCTTGAAAAAAAGCATACATCATGCTTAATGATAACATAGAGAAGGACTGGAATATCACACAGGGAGAATTTAATGACCTTGTGGACTAGAATAATAGAAGAGAGATGGAATTTTATAGCATAAAGTATAAGGTAACAGAAAGTAGTGACAGGGATTTCTGGTAGAAATGAAAGACATTGGTTAGAAACAATAGAGGGGAAAAAAGATTTTGGTATGTGAGTTGATCACATCATAGCTATGACCTTCCTACCCTCTTCATGTGATATGATCCTAAGATAAACTGAGGAATGGGGTGGAAATTAGAAGCATGCATGCCATTATACAGAGCACTAGTGAGAGCTTATCTGGAATAGCTTTGATCATCCATGCTTGAAAAAGCCTAATTTGCATTGTAGACTGTAGAAAAAGGAATCACCATAATCACAGGAATGGCAAAACTATCTGATGAGAAGAGACTAAAATAGCCAGGTTGTTTAGGCTAGTACAACAAAGGCTGAGAGGGAATAAGAATGCTGTCTATACACTTCAGAAGATGAGCATCGAAGGGCCACTGATGATGAAGGATGGTGCTGACATGGGAACAAATGGGCATAAGATGGCCATGACAAATACAGCCTAGAAATCAGAAGAATTTCTAGCCCTCAGCATTCAACAAGAACAGTGAGGCCATGAAATCCTATTAGTCTTTAGATTAAAGTTACTAGTGTTGGAACCACATTATATAGAGAGTTAAGGCAGTGGCCTGGACTGAGTGATCCACAATACCCCTTCTAGTTCAGTATCTTACGCCACCTCAGTTAAAACCAAAAAACTTCTTTCAAAGCTTTTCTTGATTTTCAAGTACAAGATGGCATCGGCACTTCACGTACACTCTACACAAAGTAATCCATTAATGGGGTTTGTAAATCACATTTTAGCGTTTTCTTGTGTCCATTCAATGGGAACATAGTATTAATGAGCTCGACTCACTTGTACTGCAGGAAATCTAGCAGTAGGATCTCTTTTGGGGATGAAACACTACTCCTTTTCCATGCATTACCACTGTTCTGTGGGAAAATCTGAAACCATAGCACCAAATAATTGCCTCTGTTTCTAGGACCCTAGAATTTAGAAGATTCTTCTCTTCTAGCAATACTCATAAGAGATGTCTAGGCAGTAGGGCTGCCTGACCCAAGTTGGGAATTTATTCATGTACTTATGCATATCTATGTGCTTCCACCAGTATAGCTGCCCTTATGTGTGATTCATGGCATGTAGGGAGGAGGAAGGAGTTCTTGCTAAAGCAGCTGATGGAGTTTTTATGCACACAAACCCTTCCTCACACACTCATGGTCCCACAGGTGTGGAGGAAAACCCACAACACTGATAGCCGGAGAATTACTGAATAAATAGTTCTGTTTTTTCTTTCTTGCTGAAAAGGAAAATGCCACAAGGAGATAATTACTCTTCAGTAGGCAGAACAGAATAATCTCAAAACACTCTATACAAAAGGATCTTTTTGATATAATAAATTTGATATAATAAAAATATGAAATTCGATATAATAAAAATGAAAACAACAACAAAAAAAGAGGAAACCGCAGAGGAAGACTGTGTCTGATTAAGTGAGCAGAACCTCCCAACAAAAGAATCGATGCAATGTGTAACACAGATGGAGGAGTCTTCTCTAGCCCTCTTAATAATGCCATTTAGGCAAACATAAGAAAACATTCTTTCCATTGAGTTATCTTTATTTCCCAGCACTGCCTGCAAAGCCTATTGAAAGTAGCCAGCTGTTCATATTTTATCTCAATGTGACACTGATGAAACCAAAGCGGTAACTCAGAGCTGTGTAAGTGTAGGATCAGCTTAACTGCTGTGGAGAGACAGAACAGGTGCCTTCTGTGTCCACGCATCCAATGCACAGGAGGTTTTAGCAGTTGTACTGAACAACTTACATTCATTAACAATACATTTTATACAATAATAAATGTAGGATCCCACAGAAGGTGTGACTTTTAGCTTTGTGATACCAAGTGAGAAATACAGACTAGAACCACACCTGAGCTGAATTGGGGAAATTGTGTCTAATAGTCTGTGGCAATGCCAGGTCTGGAGAACCTGAGAAGATGGAAGACAATAATTGTTCCAAGCGGGGAACAGACTCTTACAGTTAGTAGCTGAAAAAATTTTTATCACATATCATTCTAATAGTTCAACTCAAAATTCATGTGTGTGAGGCAAGAACATGATTTATACTGGAAATCTATACAAGAAGTAGAGGTTCATGCATTTTGTTTGCAAGACAAATTATCACAGAGCATAAGGTCTATTTTTGAACACTGACAATTCCCATTTAGAGACTTAGGAAATATTCATTTGAGTTTCTATAGGTGTTCTTCTTTTGTTTCCCTTTCTGATGCAAACTGTCAAACTTCATTAAGCAAAAAAAAATTAATTAGTTTAAGAATCTGTCATGTAATAAGTGAGAATATTGAAAAGAAATACTTTCAGTTAAGGTTTTGGGGTATGGACTCTGTTCTACATTTATACTGTATTTATCTGGCTTACATTTCCAGAGGGTAGAACTTGACAATGTTTCTGTGTACACTGTTAGCACTGATAAAATCAGAATTCGAAATTAGAAATAACACGAGTTCATGTTTTATATTGCTTCTCCCAATGAAACAAACTTTTCATGAAAACTGTATTTTTGTTCTCCAAAATACCCTCAGCTTCATTTTCTATTGCATTTACTTGCTCTGTCTGCAAATTTGAGTCACACAAGCTTCACAATGTTATCTATTAACTGTTTACACAATAACAATATGGTAAAGCTACGATTTGGCCCCAGGAGGGCATGCAAACCAGGTAGGTCACAGGTGAAATGCAAAGCAGGTTTGTTTAAAGAAGTCTGAATGGAGAGGGGAATGCAATACAGCCTTGAAATGCCAGCTCCTTGAAATGTTTAACTTCTGAGTTTGCTACGCAGCTGGCGCATTAACTTTATAGTAGAGTTTTTTCTTCTCGGCACTTACGAAATGCATGTGTTTGGAGCTGGAGGAAAAAAAAAGGTTTGACTGTTAATGAGCTCTCATGTCAAGGGAATACAAGTTGCAGGGTTTTCTTAAACTTGGATGTGGTGGCTGAACTGAACATAAAAATCTGAAAATAGACATTTCTGTCGATTTGCATTTATAAGCATCTAATGAGATTTTCAGAAAAGCTGAAAGTATGATTTTGGTAAAAACGGAACTAGTAAAGCTGGAAATACACTGGTTTTATGTAATTAAAAACCTCTGCAAGCTGCCTTGTATAAGCTGTGGCAATACATTAGTGATTTTAAAACTTCTTTTCAGGTGAGATTTCCAAACACCTCAGTACCAAAACATGTGTAGCATAAATGTCAGCTGAACATATTGGAAGAGAGACATTTTCATTTTTGGCCAGAAATAACTGTTTTTATTAGAGAAAAAAACCAAACTATTCAGCTGTACTCAATTACAGTAGCTCCAAGGTATCGATGTATACTTTCAAGTATTTTAATGTATGTTCTTCACCGTCTTGTTTCTGTCAAATACTTGCTTAACTACTTGTTGTTAATAAAATTTGTTTGAATGGTAATTTCCTTGCTTCCCTGTGCCAAGTCTGGCAATGGACTGGAACTAGGGAAAGCAACATCCACATATAAATACTTGGCCAGAGCCACACAGAAGCCTTCAGATGTCAAACTCTCTGGCTACAGTAAACAGTTATAACAGTAGGAAATGAGATCACATGATACTTCATGCTCTATCAAGTAAGCCTAGGCCAACACTTCCATATATACTTGGACAGTCACTTTCTTGGTTTTCACTGTTTCACCTCTTAACTTCCTTTCAGGAATATCTGTAATTGTTCTAGCACCTGCATCTTGAGAATATGAGATGTCTGTAGTAGTTGGTTCTCATAATCTCCCCATGAAGTAAAGTCCAACCTTTCTTAATTACCTGAAAATACAGGAAGACAGCCCTCAGGTAGGTGAGTTTCACCTTTTAAGGCCTATATGTATGCAAAGACAGACATTGAATTTTAGGCTATGACTGTAGGTTGTCCAAAAGAAAACTGTTGCTGCTAATCATCAAAGCTGACCTTAACTTTAACCACAACGGAGCTATAATCGAAATGAATTAGCTCAATCTAAAGATGAGTAGGTCTTTATTGTTAAATATAAGTTCCTTAAGCTACACATCTAAATCCATATTTAGACACCTAAGTGCCTGATTTTTCAGATGTGATGAATATGGGCAGACCCCAGGAACAAAGCGTCAAGCTGTATACTGAAAGGAGGACTGCATCTAACTCACGCAGGGTTTGCTCATGCACAGAGTAATTGAGAAAGAGAATGGGTCACAAGCAAAAGGCCTCAAGGGAGACAAAAAAAAAAAAAAAAGAAAAGAAAACTAAGACCTTCTCTGTATGTATTATGACAGTTCATGAGTTCATGGGAACTGGCTAAGACAGCTGCAGCCTGCAGCAAACACCAGGAGGACTGCCAGAAGAGCTACACCAGCTGCAGGTCTCCCACCTCATTTCTTGCTAATCGAAGCTCATCTTCTTCCTCTACCCTAGGAGGAGCTCCCATAAAGTGAAGGTCCACATCATGCAAGATATTGACGGTTGAGTTTGTGAAATATCTCTGTCAGAAACAACAGTGCTATCTTTGTTTGACCATACAGGTACTGCAGAGCTAGATTCAAGAAACAGGATTTTAAGCTTAAAGAGATAGCCAAAATATCTGGTAAATTCAAGCTACTAAATTTGCACTGATAGCAGCACGTAGTAAGACTGTTTTTGTTATTTATCTGTTCTGACTGTGTAATAGAACTTAAGCTTCCTTTGTGTGCTAAAAAACATGGGGAAAACCATAGCTGCCAGCTTTCCTCTCACAGTAGAGGATTATTAATTGTTCACTGAAGGAGAAAAAACCAACAATGGTGACAACCACAGAGGTAGGGCACTGACTGCCTCCCCTCTCAGCTGGAGGGGGTCATGTGAAGATAAAGACCAAACTTGGAGAAGAATTAAATGGAGGTGGGGGGAAACAGGGAGGGCAGTGAAGCGCACACTGGCTGTGGGGCAATGCTTCACTGCTAGAAGTAATTCAGCTTGATATTTCACTTAACACACTGTAACCTTTCAGCCACAACCTACAAGGCGCTAAAGGATGACTTCAGCTGCAGTTTTATGGCTCTCATAGATCATATTCACCCCTCTCTCCTTTTAAATGAGGAATCTTACCTAAAGTACATCAGGGTTCTGGAGCTTAAAGCAAGTACAAGTCTCTTCCTCGACCACATTACCATTTATGCATGTCCTCCACAATCAAAAATACAGGTTCTTTTCATTCACTAAAATACAGGGATGCTGCTTATTTTCTCTTCTGTTTATGTCCATATTGAAATATATAGGTCTTATTTAGACACACATTTGTCTAAACCAGCTATTCAGCCTTTTCTGTAAAGGACACACAAACATTTAAAATGGAAAGGATTCAAACCAGCTCTTTCTTCATCTTCACTGTGGGAGAAGTGGCTTGCATAGGTCGCAGGATTGGAGGACAGCTGCTTGGCAGCTGTGTGTGCTTCTGACTGTATTGTGTGGGAAATAATATATGGCTGCATATTGCATGGGAAGAAAGAGATAATCAAAGGAATGATGAGTTGAAGAAATGAAATCATTCTAAGAACAGCAAAGACTGCTGTCATTTTTATCTTGTGGGAATGTGTAAGGTTTACAGCCCACACACACATGCCTTCCCGTTCCCTCTGATAGGTTCATGGTTCCAGTGGAAAGTACCTGTAGGAGGAACTGCTTGTAGCAACCTCAAACAGACGCACTACCAGTGAGGTCCTGACACCAAGGCAGAGACCTTCAACCGGTTCCTGTAACAGACAAGGAACCAGGACAGATGACAGAGCACTGAGATGACATATCCATCAAGGTCTTTGTATCTAAGAAGGCCAGAAGCTCTATTTCATTCTGGTCTTAGACTTTACAGAGTACATAATCTCTAGGTAAAATGCCCAGAAAGTCAGGAAGTTAACCAAGGGCTAAAGACAGCCTGGTGCAATTTGTTGTCCAGTAAATTGACTGTATGATCACCCACAGAGTAAAGTGGACTTTAGGCATGTAAGTATTAAAAAAAAAAAACAAACCACAAAAAACCCACAACTCCTGTTAAGAAGCAGAACAACTATAGACATTTCACACGCTGGCCTCATCCTTTCATCCCTTCCACAGAGGCTCAACAGGTCAGGTTAGTGAGCCGGGGAAGTGAGTTATCTTTACCACACAGTTATCATGCTACAGATGGACTTCTCTGAAATGAAGTACTGTATTTCCAGTCCTTTTTCTAGACTTTAGGATTATCCCACAAAGAGAGTTTTCTGTGTCATAAAGAATTGCTCTTCATAGCTACAGCTTTTGTACTCCAGACCCTGAGACAGGAAAACCTATAGTTTAACCTCACTATCATTGCACCAGAAGAAACGCTGCACACTTTTGCTTCCACGTTATTACAGATCTCTAGAAATAATTTTCCAAAGGGCACCTGAAGATCTCTCCAACCTCTTTGTTTTAACCCCCAACCACTTTTCACAGCGCTGCTCTTCAGCTATCCTGTGTTCCCAGCTTCTCTTCGCTTCCCGATCGAGGAATTTTCTGCTGGGTAACGTGAGAGCACTAAGCTGTCAGCACTGGCTGTCGTGTTACACTGCGAGCAAGAGACCAGCACAGCCAAGCTGCTGGCAGGACAGTGCAGTCCATTGTTATCAGCAGCAAGGCTCTTCACAGCTTTTTTAAACTCTATTTTAAGATACATCATGATTAATTCTAAATAGCCCAGTACTATCAGTGTGCTAAAAGCAGTCCTTTAGGAAGGCTTTCATTCTAAGAAAAGGCTAAGGTGGCTCACTATATAGTAAAAGTGTGATTGGTTTGTCCTAAAATACTTCAAAACTGTACTGGGAGAAAATCATAGCAATTTTAATTCAAACTGAATTATTCCCTTAATTTCAACCCGCTAAGGTTTTCACATGGAGCCTTGATGGACATTGAGAACTTTAAGGAATAAGCTGGTCTTAGGGGAAGCCTACTTTTTGTTAAGAAAAAAACCCAACATTTTTCAACTAAATTTATTCTAAAACTACTTATTTCTAGCATATATGCATTATAAGGGAAATATTTCATTTTAAGAACACAGTACAAAATCAAGTCACAGTTTCATACCTGCCCATCTGTCCCGATGGTGCCTCCACAATCTGTGAGGAGCTCAGACATGTCATAATAGCTAACAAACTCCCATAGACAGGCTTCCAGGTTCAGGTTGCGGTAGAAGCGTAAGGTATTAAGGCCTCTAATTGCTGGGTTGTATTGATAAGGAATGGTCTCTCCAATCACATCTGGATTTTTGGTAGCATCAGTCAAGAAACCATGGTGGGTCTTCACTTCTGTGTAATCCAACAGGTTGGAGCATTTATGGTTTCCAACTCTAGTTCCATCAGGGCTAAGGGTCAGCTCAAAGTTGGAGAGCTCTCTTGTAGAAATAACAGGCAGCATGCCTAAAAAATATCAATTTCTGTCACTGTGATTAAATTTCAGTAGTTCGAGAGTTACTTAATTTAGGCAACGTTTGTTAAACACTAAGCACGTCATGCATTGTTTCTGTATTTTGTACTTACAGTAATTAATGTACTTTAGAATTCAAAGAAAGATGATATGCTAAGTGCGTATGAGAATGTTATCCACAATAATTACGCCTTTATACGATGAAATGTCAAATAAAATATTCCTAAATTTCCAACATATTTTTCAATCAGGATTTTGTGTGGATTTTTTCAGACTTAGTTATTAAATGGCTTTATATTTTTTTTAATAAATAAATTCTTCCTTGGAATACCTCTATGGGCTTCAAAGGAGTTTTATAAAGTGTAGGTTTAGGCCATTTTATGTAAACTATGCCATTAGTGTGGAATTTAATCTTTGCATCAAAAACTATGTATCAATACAGTATATTATGCATCTTTTTGCAAACTGCACTTGTACATTCATCACATTTTTCACTGGTCCCACATTTTAAAAGACTATATTATAATTTCAGATATTTAAAATAACATTATAATAAAATAGCTCAGATCACAGCTTGTTGTATGACTTCTCTCAACTCCAGAGCTGATTTTATCATACCATCAATATGTGGCATTGTGACTGTTAATTTGATGAGATTGGCATAATCAGGATCTTCTGGGCCAGTATAGCGTAATTTGGCAGAGAATGGTTCTGCTCCAACTACTCCTGACATACGAGGTTGACAAAGACCTAATGGAAAAAGGAGAAAGAATTTTACTTTATGTCCAGAGTAAATAAGCTACACTTTCCCTTGCACTATTTTAGATGCAATGTTTTCCCCTATCTAATTTTCCAAAACAACAAGAATTTTCTGGAATGACACGTAAGTGCTTTGGGCAGCATTTACCAGAGTTCATGTTTGAACAGGAATTTATGCAGAAGAGGATTCAAACAGAAATCGTTACTTGATCAAGTGGATTGCACTTTAAAACCAGATGATGATGCTGCATCTGTACATTTGCAGTTGCATGTGTCAACCATACTTGCAGAATTAAGTGTGAAGTGTCACACTTTCTTATAGAAGTCCCCAAAACTATATACTTTAACTCCTTCCACCCCCTTAAACACATAAATAGCTTTCCATAGGATGCCAGATCAATGTTCAGTTGGTTTTGGCACTGGATTGGGATGTGGACCTATATATGCCTTCACAGGACTCTATGAGCCTCCTGTTCCATTAGTGACCAAAATGTAATTAGAATAATTCTGTCATGAACTAATTTTAGCTGGAAAGGATCTCCAGAAATACTGTGCTCAAAGCAGAGCCAGCTTCAAAGTTACATCAGGTTGCTTAGTGCCTTGTTCAACTTGAGTTTTGAACTTCTCCAAGGATGGAGAATCTATAACTTCCTTTGGCAACCCCTTCTAGGGTTAGTCCAACCTGTTGCAGTATTAGTCCTGGTTTGTAAAATCAGAAGACTAGGTTTGTAATCATATAATCTGAGACACATGCAACTTCCAGTTGCATGGTTCAATGCAGAAGTGTCTGCGTTCTGGCCACAAAAATCATGGCACATTGTCATGTGACAGCCAAAGGATCACAAGGCCGTCTAAGAAAGAAATCAGCAGAAGTGGAAAATCAGAACAATTCCCTTTGCTCATGTTCTGCTCTTTGCTCTTTTCTGAGGGGTTACAAGGAAAGGGAAGGCAGGGGTCTTCTCTTGGAGAACTTTTGGTTTTGGTGGACCTCATCTGGCTCCATTCTGGCATGACGTGGTAGTTTTGTCTTTTTTTTTTCCCCAAATGCAATTAAGATGTGCTAAAGTCATTACATAAAATTTTTTGCACAATCTGATTTTTTAAAATTTGGTCTATACCCTGGAGGACAAGCATCTTCAGGGTTGAAAATATTTAGGGTTTTGGCAGGTTACTCTGATCACTGTATTTCTTTCAAAATAGCATCAAACAATTCCCCTTATGTTGTATCTGATCATCAGTATTATTGGCTTCCACATCAGAAGTTAGCTCAGGTACTGAAAGTAATATATGCATGACAATCAGTCTTGAGTTTGAGGTAATTAGCCCTGCTAATTTGTGAAGTGTAATCGAAACAATGCATTATAACACTAACATAGCCAGTCTGTTTCACACAACCAAACTAGCTCACCCGGCACAAGGTTGTCTGCCTTTAACAAGTACTACACTGCACCTTGTAGAAAATACCCTTAGACAGAGCTCTCTTTAGGGTGTAGGATTGCTGATTGTGCAAACAAAGGTGACTTGAGCCCACTGTCAAAATGTGGAATAAAGGACAGGGATAAACAGAAATTCCATTCATTAAGCTTCTTAAAGCCCTAACTTAGTAGAAAATAAAATGTTTTAACTAAAATACTTAGTTGGAAAGGCTAAGAAAATTAAAATGATATTGCAAATGAGCAATCATATAATTTATTATTTACTCTAAGCTCTCACAAAAAACAGAAGAGTTAATGTAACTACAAAAGCAGCAAAGATGACATAAAAAATGCAAAATGGCTGCAGAAGGGTAATAAATTACAGTGTTTTGTATTCTACCTTGATTGCTGATAATTACCCATTGTCCACATTATGCAGAAATACCTGTGAATTCTATAACAAAATAGCATTTGCTCTGACTGAACATGTTTGCATCTCAGTTCTCTACCTCTGCTTCCTAACAATATTCAGCATGAGTTTCATCAAAAGAATTGGCTGGGCAAAGGAGCAGACTACAGTAACTCTGCTGGCTGAGAGAATACAGCATCAGTTCAGTATTGATTAGGTACCAGAGAATCAGAGATAGACACAGGGAGTATCAGAGAAAGAAGAAGGATAAATGTTATGAATATTTCAACCATGAAAAAATAATTGTCTATGCCTTGTTATTGGACATCAGTTGCTTTACTTCTTAGTCAAGGAAGAAACTGATTCTCAGGTGTTTAGTGAGGCCTGAATGACAAATGGAGCTTTTCTTCTGGCTAGGCATTCATAATAGCACTCCCACGTGGATTGTCCCATCTCTAATAGGAGCTGAGATTGTACTGCAACATTACTACAGTTGAATTTAAAAGACAGCAGAAACCAGGTTTCATTAATTCCAATGCACACCATATACTGTTCTCCTGAGCACACAAGTTTGCTATGTGGATAACTATTAACTATTTAAAGATAACAAGCAAAGATGAAAAGCATTTTCTTTATACAATCCTCTTCTGTGTTAAGAGAGTTTTTGCACCACCTCTATGAACAACCTCTATGAAGAAAGGCCGAGGTGCTAATATTAAAATACCTGATCATGTCACCAGATTTTTTTAGGATGGAATTTGAGATCCAAAAGAGGTCTGGGGGTTTTGCAATAGGTGATGATGTCTTACCTTCTGATGTGCTTATAGTTACAATAGGGCTCATAAGCTCAAGACCTTCATTCCCATCTGAATTCACAGCGCGAGCTGCACACTGGACACGAGAACCAGCTTGAAAGTAAATGGAGTCAAGCGTAATCATCTTGGAAGAAGTGAAGAAGGTATCAAAGTCAACCTCCTTCATGGGGCTAGTCACACCATCAGGACCAGTGGGTGCACTCACTAGCCACCGGTATCGGGTCAGAGTATTATTGATGTTCTCACTCGCACATATTGAACCAGTCTTTTCAAAGTCTTCATATTTAGGATTGCAAGCCTGCAGAACAAGGCAGATGTCTTAAAGTTTATTTGCTTCATGGCAAAGAAATATGAACTTATCAAGAGTCACAAAACTGAACAACACAGAACCCCAGTAAATCCCTGAAGAAATTACCTCATTTTGACAGTGATGTTTTTAGCATTGCTATGGTAGATTTAAAAGGCAGGTCTAATTATGCTTATTGAAATAAAAAATAATATTTTAAATTATGGTTTATGAGTGAAAACCTAACACAGTTATGAATGCAAAAACTACACTTCCACATGCTACTTTCACTTGAATTTCACCCTTTAATCTAATTCTGCAAAAATATTTCCATTTCAAGTTTCTTTTGGTTTTGTATTTAGGAGAACCATTCAAGACATGGTCCATTCCTGCGCATAATGAACAGAGTGAGAAATAAACTTAAGATGCAGGTGGACCAAAACCTTCCTCAATGCATATGAATATTCTTGCAAACCTTTCAGTTGCAAAATTACAATGAAAGTACTTTTGTACTTCATTGTAGTACTTCAACAAACAGGACTTATTTTTCAGTCTGTGACATTAATTGAAAACAATGGCTCAATTATTATCTCCAGTGATTTTAACTCTGCAAATTAAGGCAAGACAATGCAGGAAACAGCAAGGTCATGCAATCATAGATATTGTGCGAGTATTAAACTGTTCTTAGTGATGAACATGTGAAACATATCTTTATACTTTTTGTCCTCCTGAAAATTGATTTGCTATCCAGACAAATTAGATTAGCTCTTAGGACAGTTCTAGCTTGACCTCATGTGTGACTGACAACAATATGGATTGATACTGAGTGCCTAAAATCCAATTGCTCCTTTGAGCAACATTTGAACATCTGGGTTTTTTCACCTTTCCACAGAGATACTCACTGTGATACAGATGACAGGATAGCCAGCTACGGGACTGGTTCTGTCTTTGGCTCTAGAAGTATCGTCATATATCAAAAGGGATGCAACTTGAGGGACAGAGGGAAAGGTGACATCTGCCATGCTGTTCATTTCCTCAATGTAAACAATGGCCTTGGCTGTCTGACAATGAAAAGGCAGAAAAGTTCTCTCTAATAATGTAAATAAACAAGAGGATTCAACCTGGACCTTGAATATGTCTACCCTTTGAAACATTGCCCCAGAGTAAGTTCTGAAACCTCAGCTGGATGAACTATGAAGGAAGGGTTGAGTCACTGGACAGTATACTGCACACTACAAAAGCAAGAGCTAAAGTGACTTTTTTTTCTTTCCAGAACACTGATGATACCAGACCCTTTAACCTCTTGTGTCCCAACTTTCTTGAATTGCTTCAGCAGAACTCTCATGTGCACTGTATGCTTTAACACCTGATGGAAATGGGGTGTCTGTCAACAGCAAAGGCTATGACTCTGCTGTCAGGCTACCTGGAGTTAGACTATAGATAGTATGATACTGGTGGGGGCCAAGGAGTTTGAAGAACATTTTAGGTAGAATCAAAAGAATATGCTGGTTACATTAAAAGTATGTATGATATAATAATAAATAACAAAAAAGTGTGGCTACTGCAATTCACACAACAAGAATAATATTAACATAGTTTTGATAGGAGAAGTTATATTTCACCTGATTGCTCTTTTTACAGCACAGAGGTTTTATTGTATTGCCAGCCAGTGTTTCCAAGAGGACATCAGTTTTTAGAACTGATTCTATGGAGAAAATGTGTCTGGAATGATATCTTGAAGATTTCAGTTCCACATAAGCTCTCGGTGTCTCTAACACCCCATGCCATGGTTTCAATTGGGACCGAGTTAACTTTTTTATTAGTGCCTGGTATAGTGCTATGTTTTGGTGTAGTGTAGTGGTGTTTTTAGCTGTTGCTGGGCAGTCAAGGCCTTTTCTGCTCCTCACACTGCCCTGCCAGTGAGTAGGTTGGGAGTGCACAAGTAGTTGGGAGGGGACCAGCTGGGAGAGCTGACCCCAACTGACCAAAGGGATATTCCACACCATGTGACATCATGCTCAGCATCTAAAGCTGGGGGAAGAAGAAGGAAGGGGGGCATTTAGAGTTATGGCGCTTGTCTTCCCAAGTCATCATTATGCATGAAGGAGCCCTGCTTCCCTGGAGATGGCTGAACTCCTGCCTGCCAATGAGAAGCAGGTGAATTTCTAGTTTTGCTTTGCTTGTGTTTGTGGCTTTGGCTCTGCCTATTAAACTGTCTATCTCAACTCATGAGGTTTTTTTCTCACTTTTCTGATTCTCTCACCCACCCCAACTTGAGGGCGTGAGGGAGGGACTATGTAGTTCTAGCTGCCAGTTGTGGCAAAACCACGACGCCTCACGAACCTTACTGCCTTGGCAACAAACTGTTTTGGCTAGGTGCTACTGCATCACATGGGATGATCCTCTTTGCCCAAGATAGTGCACATAAAGCTTAAAAGAAGAGTAAAGGTATAAGCCAGAAAGAAAAAAGGTCTGTTTACCAGACTTTGTTATTGAGGACTTTGCATGAGTTTATTACCTGTATTTCTGCAACCATGTTCTCATCAGGCTTCAAGTGAACAGTGAAGGCTTCTCTCATCTCCCTTACTCCATCAAAGAGAACTTCAATCTCCACAAAATGCTGTGTTTCACCCTCCTTAAACTCAATTTCTAAAAACATAATAAGACACTTAAAAATAAATCTGCTGTTCATAACAAGCTGTAATTCTAGGCCCAGCCATGAAAGATAACAGTAAATACTTTTCCAATTATAGATGCTCATATATTTAGTTTAACCTATTTGATGCTAAAAAAAGTAATAATGAATAGCAGTGGACACATGCAGAAATCACTGAAAATGAGGCATTATCACCATCAAAAGAGATTTGCAAAGACCAGGATTTAGTCTAATAGAACTTAATATTTGGAAAAGGAGCTGGGACTAATTATTACATAAATGCTGGTAACATATGTAAATGACTAAAAGGCTGAAGAATTCTAAATAAAAAATATTGTCAGTGATTACTCAAACAAAATGTGTTTTAATACAATGGCATATACCAAAAATAAGGCACAAGGCCTTAAGGCACAAAGTTATACAAAATGGTTTTGTATTTTGAAAAGCACCTCTGCAAAAGCTTCTGAGGTCATTGTTATAAGTTCAATCTTAGCTGACAGTTACAAGAGTACTGTGATTCTTGGATGTGTTAACTACTAAAGGAATAGAAAGTACAGAAAATAACATTTGTGTATGGAATGAGTGAGAGTGACACTGAAACTGTAGATGCACTTCTATTATCTTTATTTTTTTAAAGGACAGCAAATTAACTGAAGACAGCACAGAAATGATCTACAGAAACTGAGGACCAGAAGTGAAAAAACGACTTGCAGAAAAGGATATTCTGATTAGTATATTGAAACACCAACACAGAAAAAAAAAATATCAGGTGCTAAAGAGCTCTGCACTCTAAAGGAACAGTCACAATAAGCAGTAGTGGATGAGAGCTGAAGTATATATGGGAAATAAGGCACAGACTATAAGAAGCGATAGGGACTCATTAGGGAAGCAAAACACTAAGAAACACTTGTACTCTCCTGTGCCTTCAAACCAAGACTGGATGCCCTTTATGAAGGATACACTTTCTCTAACCAAAAGTCATTTGGCTCAATGCAGAAGTAATGGGGACAAACTGGAAGAATCTTGCAATCCACAGTGAGTCTGATTAAGTATTCTAATGAACCTTCCAGACTTAGTGTTACTAAGTCATGAAAATACTCTTTGTGGTAACAGACATGCTGCGTGAGAGCTTAGAATTTTACTGAATTCATTTGCCACACGTCCTTCAGATAACCCAGTCAAAGATGTGGGGTTTGTGCCCATGGTAGAACAGACAGGCTCCCTAAACACACAGATGTCCTGAAACCAGGGAGGAAACCCTGCAATCACAGACTTTTCTCAAAGGCAGAGGCCCAGCACCTCTAGTTCTGCAGTAGCATGTTTGCCTTGAAAACTCTGTTCCCATGCACTGTTGGTGCACAGCAGGAGAGGGTAAGCAAGGCAGTGCGTATAGGTAATGTGTATGGGATAAGTATTAGCTGACACTGAAAATTCCCATGGTTTTCAGGAGGAAAGAGCAGAACTGTAAAATGCAGGAGGCAAGGTGACTGGAATTAGCAAGATCTGGGCTGATAAGTTTCTTATTGCTAGCAATTTTTCTCTTCAAATATCACTAGTGGGAAATGCCTCTTCATTGGAATTTGGAGAAGGCCCAATGTTGTTGCTGGATGTTCAAAAATAAGTCCTATCTTTCAGCTGGACAGGACACCAGAATAATTTATCCAAAACTGTGACAACACTCCAAAACTGTGAAAACACTCCAGCAATGAATGATTCATCTAAAAACACAGATTACTATCATGTATTGTCATGAACTTGAAAAGAAAAAAAAAATCATAGTGCTACAAACTCTATTAGTCATTCACTAAACCATGTGGGTGGGCTGTTAATGGAAAGAAGTTTACCAGCAAAGAAATTTCTCATTCTGTTGGACAACTCTCCTCATTCATTACTAGTGAGAAGCAGTGGGCAGTGACTTCCAGAGATACAGAAAGAAAGCTTAATTACTATGAAAGTAGAAAAATAAACAGAAATAGAGCAAAAGCCATTATTTTAATGAATTGCTTGAGAAACAACTACACAGTCATATCCTATGAGTAGATGTTTCTGCAGAGTAATAGTATTACAGTTTGCAAACATTACTAAGGTGGCACCTGTACATTTCTTTCACAGTTACGTGAGGAGTCACAGTTCTTTTCTATGTATCTTCACTGATATTTAGTATTCCAAGAGCAATTTGGCAATTGCATACCACATGGGATTATGTCCATACTGAATTTGGTTGCAAAGTATTCTATTCATAAAGTTATTTCACTTTTCAGCCATTATCATATGTTACAGCCAGGAATAAAACCAAATAGTAGGATGTGATAATCATCTGAATGATCCTACCTTCTGATATAGGGTGATAGTCTTCTCCAGAAGTAGCAGATCCATCCTTTGTATGAACTCTCACAACAGAAACCTTGGAAGTGTCTCCCAGACGAAGCACTGGGATTTTTACAACTGCTACTTGCCTTATGTCCTTTGGTTCACTCACACTAAATTTGGTCTCACCAAACTTAATAATAGCCTCTGTAATTCGAAGAAAAATGTTTTTAGAGCACAGAAAAGAGCTTCCGAGAGCCAATAACAACAAAATAATTTCTTACTGTCTGCATCATCCCGAATCTTTATCAGGGTCTCATTTTGTTCACCAATAGAGGCACCGAAGGAAGAATCACTTCTTGGAGTGCCAAGAACCAGACGCAGTTCTTCTTCTTCTTCGTGGAAAGTATCGTCCATAAGCACCAGTGTGCAAGCCTTCTCGGTTTCACCTGTAATCATTCTGAAGGTAGTATCATGCAGAACTTAGGTGTTCTTTGCTCTATTACAGCACTTCTCCTAGCTCAAGGAGTCACATGTTGCTTCTGCTGGCCAAGGCACCCACCTTGACACCATGTAAGTTAATGAGTAATGACAATAGTGAAAGCAGAATTAGTAATTATTACCTTCCTATGAAAGCTCACCACTTAAATGAAATCTGCCATTTTGGGACTTCTCTAAGACAAGTTTCTATTTGGTATAGCCACTTCACATGCACTGCTCCTTCTTTTTTCTTAGAATAAAATACTCCTTTTTGGTGACACAGTGAGTATTTTAAAAATAAATACTTGCACGAGGAAGCAGAGTAATAGAAACTTTCACTAATACTAACAGTAATTTTGTCCTAGAGTTTTTTATTTAAGAATTTCAGGCCTTTTTGAGACACTATCCAAGTGTGTGGACCTTCACTTATATTATTCCATGTGATTTTAATGTCTTGTAAACTCCCACTGGTTCCAAATGAAAATGAATAGCGCCTTAAAAATGCTTTGGAGCTGCAAAATGCTCAGCTGGAGCACTCACAGATCAATGTACCTAGACTAACTAGATGTTTTGAGAATCTGGGAAAAAGGCCTGGTCTTTGGCCTTCTACAAGAGCAGCAAGAGTTATGAGTAGTGTGCAGAGTGTCTGGACCCCAGTGTCAGAATCAGCAGGCTCATCATCATGACAATGACTCCTACATCCCTTACAAAAGGAACAGCACAAGATACGAGAGAGACGAGGTCAATTTACAGTATTTTTTAATTCTTAAGCATGCAAAAATGATCAAGGCTCAAGATGAAGAACCAGATCAGGACGCTGACCGAGTTAATTTCTGAGGTGTTTTTTATCCCCTATAGAAAATAAATTATCCATTAGAAGGAGAAAAAAGAATCAAAACATTCATTCTGCTTGTTGTTGCATGGGAAATTTGAAAATGTTACTGAAACTGCTACATCTTAAACAGGCCTAAGAAGCTTATGGAAACAAGATATGAACCATGTAGACCTCTTTGCTACTTGTTTTCATGGAGAAATGGCAGGGTGACAGTCAAATAAACAAAAAAAAGAGGTAAGTCACTTCCTAAGGGGCCAGATCCACTAATCCTAACAAGTTGTATTCTCTTTCCTGGTTGCACAGAAGCAATGGCAAAGGCATGGGGTAGATGATAGCACTAAAACCTGAGGTCAGCTCTAAATAAAGAGAGTCTGAACAACTCACTTTACAAATGTGATACATGCATACAGAAATATGAAGCTTGTCACTTCTGTGATAAGGGCATACCGAGGATTTCATACTGATGACAGAGCTTGTTTAAGGCTTGTAAAAAATATTACATGTATGTAAACTTAAAAGATTAAACTGTCTTCTGCACAAATAGAGGGAATTAGGCAATATTCTTTGAAGGTAGTAACACCCGATTTATTTGTATTTAATCTCTGGTATGAAATATTAAGTACATGATACTGGTGAACTACCTTAGGAAAGCTTCCCTGGGGAAAAAAAAATCGAACAGAAATTAGAGTTATATACCTGTTGAAAGGTCTATTACTCGTTTCAGTGCAACTCAAATGTAATTATCAGAAATCTGCCTAACAAAGAGCAGAGCTTCTGAAGTTCCATTTTTGACAGCAGGTCTATGCTTCTGTTATTGTGTTACTCTGAACCTGCTTTTGCTACCATGGATCAAAAAGACACTGGCAATCAAGCTGGACCTATGTGAAGATATGTCCCTTTAGCTGCTATTGATTATGCCTCGAAATCAGAAGTGAAGCAAAGAGAGACATCATCTGTGTGCACTCTACCCACTGTGTATGGAAAAACCCCTTGGTTTTCCAGAGCAGTCTTTTTGGCACTACTTTATGAGAAGACACATAACAAAAAAACCAAAGCAAACCAAGGCAAAACAAAGCAAAACGTAGTAGACTGAAGGCTTCTAAAATAAGACCAAGAGCTTACCAGGAAGGAATGTGATGATGGAACTGTCAGTATTAGGACGTTCTTCAAAGTCCATCATTACCTGAGCTGAACCTTGCCTTGTATAGCATCTCACAGAGGATGTGTATCGGATATCCCCACTCCTGTATATCATGGCAGAAATCTGTCCATCATTTTCATTGCCTACATATACAGATTCTTTAAACTGCATCTTAGGCACTGGGCAGAAAAACATAAAGAGAATATGTAAAGTATAATTGCAAAAGTTACTGTATTTTCCCTCCACTATTTCAAATTTAGTGATGTCACATTGCATCAGATATATAACATAAGTAACTAGGCAGCAAATGATTTAACACATTGTCTATAGCTAAAATGTGTGATTGAAATGGAAAAGCCTGTGTGTTGCAGTCATCCACGCCCTGCATAAATCTGAAAAAGTACAAAAAATTGTTACTCACAGTCAGAGACTGAGTCATTAATGAAGATGGTGGCCTTGCTGGGTTCTCCAAGAGCAGCATTCATGGGCATCCTCAGCACAAGCTCAAACTTCTCAGTTCCTTCTAACACTGGCTGTCCAAGATCATCCAAAATTACCACACGAAATGTCTGCATATTGACTCCAGGGGAAAAATCCAAATTACGACTGATGCCTACGTAATCTACTCCAGCTACCAATGAAGAGGAGAAAAAAAATTTCTAATGAATAAACAGCACTACATGTGATTAAAAAGGAAAATATCTATCATTAGGCAGTTAATTTTAGATAAATCTATTTTTTAAAATATGATGTTAAAATCTCCGAAATTTTGGCAGTCATGTAAAGTAAAAATATCTTTTGACCATCTAAGTTGAACTATACGATAAAATAAGTTGCAATTAAGTCACCTTTTTTTTTTAAGTGACACAAATCACAAAACGGGGATGATTCTGATCTGTTGTAAACCACGAGTTATTCCACTAAAGCTAATAAAGTTTGTTCTAAGTAAGAAATGAAATTAAGCATAAAGCTTGGAGAGAGACTCTGGAGATGAAGCAAAACTTTTTGGAAAGAAAGTTCATCTTATTCTGTAACAAAGTTGGAAGTTTTGAGACTATGATGTAAAAAGGGAAGGAGAAAAGGCCAGTGAAGTGACTGTAAGGAAGAACTGCTATGGAGAGGAGTTGTGTAGAACAGAATGAATAGAAACCAAAAAGACCAAATTCATCTCAGATCATGTCAGGTGGGGTTTGGCACCTTACTGTTAGAGACAGACTGCTCTGGGTTTAGCTTGCTTTCATGTTTTGTTTGGTTTTTTTTTTTTGTGTTTTGTTTTAAGCAAAGCAAGCTGAGCCATAACAAACCAATGAGAAGGAAGCAAAGAAAAGAAGATACTGATTGAAACATGACACTGGGTCTTGGAACCAAAGTATTAAAGGTATCTAGAACTTCAGTAAAGGACTGAGTTTAAATGTTCATTTTGGGGGGGAAATAAGAAGCAGAGCTGATGAAACAAAGCCTTGGGGGAAACCATTCTTTGAAATTGAAATAGGGTTTGGAATTCTGTGAATTTGACAAAATTCGGCAAGATTAAAGGTCATTATCAGATGGGTACTTGGCTAGAGTCCCTGCTGCTCTATCCCAGACCTATGCCTCTTAGGCAGGATGTCAGGAAAGAACCAGGTTCATGGTTTTACAGGCAGCCAGCCATGTCA
Organism: Tringa tobata; assembly: GCA_033628505.1. Lineage (NCBI taxonomy): Eukaryota > Metazoa > Chordata > Aves > Charadriiformes > Scolopacidae > Tringa > Tringa tobata. The sequence goes on from JAHREE010000294.1 coordinate 1,037,805, forward strand.
GTGCTTTCAGGCTACTGCAAAGAGACTAGAGAGCCCAAGTGCTGTGCCATTCACAGTTTTGAATCCTAGAGGTGCTGGAACAATGATTTAAGATTCTTATTGTAATGAAATATTAAGGAAATATTCCCTCTCCACCCCCGGAAATAAAGTATCTTAAATATTCAGTGTGAAATAAAGACATGAGATCATATAAAGCAGTTTAGAAATTAGGCAATTATACATTTTTTTAAAACTTCATAATTTTCTTTTTCATAAGAAACATTATTTTTATCATATATGTCTTATATGATACATATAGATGATGTTTAGATAGTCTTGAAATAACAGTAAAGTTTTACGCAACTTTGCCTCACTGAAAATTAGTTGCAAAGACAAACTCTACTGACCAATTAGACTCAGGATAAGCATCTGAGGAAGACAATTTTTATACTGTCTCTATATGAATGTCTTAGTTTGAAGCACTGTGGTTTGTGGAAAAGAAAAAAAAAAGAGCACACTAACAATGCAGACAAAGGTTCTGTCAAACCATCACTAAATCACACAGCTGTAGCAATCCCCTTGCTGAACACGATACTAGATAATAATTTCTCATTGTCTACAGTAAAAATGAGAGGACCAAACTCTGCACACTGCCAGGGATTATAACACTGTGCCCACAGTATGCTGTTGAGGCAGTAGTCAGCTGCCTTTGTGGGATAGTGTTTTATTTGAGTATCTGAAGGCACTTTTCTTACTGCTGGAATTCACAGTTGCTCCTATTCCTGTTTCTTTGAGAGAAATTCTGTAACTGCTTAATTTGTTCTAAGAAGAAAGATCTGCTAAGAGCAAAAGACATATAAATTTCATTTTACGCAGCTGAATCTATGTCAAGATCAAATGTACTAGTATTTATTGTTGAGATGTATTATGAAACTAGAGCAAAACAATAACTTACCCTCTGCAGTTACTGGTTCAGATTTGCGAGACCTCACTGTAACAGACGCAGCTTTAGACAGATCAGTTCCAGTTCTCCAAACACGCACCTCAACGTAGCCAGCACTCTCATCCACATAGTATTCATCATTCCCAAAGTAGAATGCTGGTTCTGGTAAAAGAGGAACAATGTCCATAAATGTTTTTTTACCTTATGGTGAGGGTAACATGAGAGCATAAAATACACATTAGACAACACATTAGAACACTTTTCTCAGTAAGGGAAATAAAGCTTTTTTTTTTTTAAGGTTTAGAATTTTTCTAGGTATTTTTGGCTTCTTTTCAAGTATTGGTTTGCCTATTTTGGGACAGCAATTGTTATATCAACACTGTGCTCTTTCCTTGCCTCCTACATTTTCAACTTTGTGTGTCAGCAAGTATGAATCCGTACGCAAAACCAAATGCGTTATCTCATTAAACTTATTTGAGCTGGGTCCTGTGCACAGGCCAGAAAATTCCTTGCATTTTTCACTTTGGTGCAAACAGGCAAAGGTGAATACAGATAATGAAGCCTTAACTTGAATGTTCTCACAGATTCCTGTTGCTAAAACCAGACTGAAACATGATATATAACTGGAGCTGCTTTGGAAATGTTTTCCAGCTAACCAAAGGGGCAAATACTTAATTTTAGTTCCCCCGCATCTAGCATTTAAAACAAAATCAATCTTATTTCATGTAAGCTGGGATGTGAATAGTCTTTTATCTTAATATTTAAGTTCCACAGTTTATAAGAAAGAAGAGCAAAAAGCAAAGGAGGTTAAGTGTTATCCCACTTAACAGACGTATTTTTTATCCTCATTTTTTCCTCCCTTTTCAGTTTTTCTACCCACAGTTTCAGAATGTAAACAGGTTTAAGAACATAGTGCAGCTTCATCCTGGATGTATATCAGTTCTCCTTTGCTATCCTTCTATCCCTGTTTCAAAACAAATAAGAGTAAGGACACACAGCCAGTGCCTCATTTTTCCCACCACGCAGCAGAAATCATACCTACCTTTCCCAATGGCTGGGATGTAACTGGAAGACCTACACAAATTCTCTTTCTATTTTATCACAATTTTCTTACGTGTCCTGGTGAGAATTTATTATAATCATGAGGTTACAATATCATAAATGTGCTTGAAAATACCATACAGCATATGGTCAACTCAAGTTAGGTTCACAAAGACCATAGTAATTAATCAGTGCTCTATCAGTGGCGCTATGAATACTTCCCCTTTATAAAGCACAGAAAAAAAAATTAAAAAAAAAAATCTAAGGAAATTACTGGAAAAGTTTATAGTTCTACAGAGCTATGCCTAGCATGTAGAAAAGGTACCACTTACACAAAGGAGAAGACATAAATCCTTTTTAATGGTAAGTGGAAGTTGTGCCCATTGTTCCCATGATTCAGCCAAATCTTAATCTTAACATTATATGTAAAGCCTATGACTTCTGTTACAGTGGAACAAATGTTTGGTAATTGAAGAACCTGTTTTGGACTACAACTGAGTTCAGTAAAGCCAAATATTGTAAAGACATTGTATTATGAAGGTTTGGATAGGCTTGTAGAATAACCAGACAAGGAAAATATTTATGTTTTTCTGAAGTACTTGAGGACAATCTGACCGACAACACTGTGTGTGGCAACAATCTCCTCTGTGGTAGATTGCTTATTTCTTTTTACAGAAATCTGAACAATGTAAAATAGGATTTTAATTAAAACTAACCAGAAGCAATATAAAGTATTTACTCAGTTATTAATAAGACAAACTTTTATCTGAGAAGGCAGCAATTCCTAAGTACTTTGGATTTTTATACATAAATCGTATAAATTAGAAGTTTTTGAATAAAAGTAATTTCTCTTCTGCTTTCAAGAATTTTCCTGTATTTCACAACCAACAAAATAAATTATCAAAAAACAAGCAAACAAAACCCCTTAATATTCCACATCAATGAAAACAAATGCAGCTGCCTCTCTACTTATCTGCTACAACTAAAATTGTAGGTTGTAACAAAGCAATAGAAATGAATGTATTTGCTGAATAATAATGCAGATTCATAGAACTGCTTGAGCATTATCAAAGTCATCAACCTTTCCGGGATGAAACACAAACTTGGCAAATGTCTAGCTCCAGTAGATGAAAAGGCTTTCAGTTCCAATTTATTTTTTTTTAATTCAACATAATGCATATTTAAATGTGTGTGTGTTTGTGTGCACAGACAGAAACCCATTAATCTTACATTATTTGCCTATAGGTGCTCAGCTGTCAGTAGTTGCATTGTTATTTGGGACTGTGAAGCTCTTGTCAGAAACATTTTTAATAAGTGAATAGGATATACTCTCTGGATCTTCTTGTATAACTACTATTAACTTTGATGAGAGTATCCTCACAGGGATACTGCAGAACTGGGTATTAGATCTGCAAAGAAACGTGCCATTTCAGACATACAATGATCTAAAATTTTCAAGATGGACAAAGGCTCATCCAACCTCCAGGGGTTAATAATACAGAATGTCTACTGAGACCAAGTGGCTACAAATGTCTCACTGGTTAGACCAAGGTAATTAAAAATATTATCAGATCTAATACACGTCATTTCTTAAACAAGTATTTTTAAAGTTTAGCACACTTTTCCAAGTCTAATCTCAGTTTTATAATCCTGTTCTCTCTGTACTGATGTCCTGGTAGTTATGGAATTAGATCTGGACTTGGCCCCACCTCATTTTAAGCACGTAAGTGAGAGTTACATTCACAGCCTGCTTGCTCTCAGTTTTCAAGGAGAAGGATAGGCAATGCCAGGAGGTTTCCCAGTGCAGTGAGCATACAGAAAGGGAGGTGGAATGGCTCATCCACTGCAGTGAGTAAAATCTGAGGAGACCTGGAAGCATTCCCTTCTACTCACTGACTACGCAGGGAGCTTAGATGACCTGCCTTAAACTAGATGGAAAATGTAAAAGAAAACATTGTTGGTTTCTTGTAGTGTTATCCTAATGCTTTCTTTATTGCTGCTGAAGAAGAACCCTCATGCACTGTTTGTTCCTGTAGTCAAAGCCAAACATAAAAATGCCCAAACCCTCAGTTAGCTTGCCTTGTACTCCAGAGTGAGTTTTTCACACTATTTGAGGCATGTATCTCCAATGAAAGACACATTCTGCTTGGTTGCCCATCCCAGGAAACAAATCCTTACAAATGTTTTGTAAGTTCATTTCCTGTAAGCTGTGTTAGTGGCTCCCCAGGGGAAGCACCAAAGCCAAGCCACTAACAGGGAGAGCATTGTCTTTCTCAGGTCACGGCTGGAAAACACTCTGCTCAATGACTGCAGGCTCGCTTACAGCAGGTCTTTAATCTAGTAATCACTCTGGAGAGAGACCACTGCAAATTTAATGGTTCCTCTTACAGAAATAAGAGGAAGTTTAAAAAGAGTGGTTTTTTTTTTGTTCAGACCTACAGATTTCACTGGCATGAAGTTACAATAATCAGAGGAGAAAGGTTAGGAGCTTTAGTCCCAGGTTTCTTGGCACAGAAATGAAATCTTTGTCTTGCCTTTGCACTTACAGAGTCGGGAGCGCCTATCAACTACAGCACTAGTCAGTCGTCAAACAGGAAAACAAACACACTTCTCATGCTGTTAGAAATAGGTCTATCTTTGAATGTATATCAGCAAATCAATGAGATAGCATGAAAATATTTATTTCCAAGGAGGCTTTTGTTTTTAGAATGATATCCTTACAATCTGCTTTAGAGGGACATGGCAAAAGAGTAGGTAGGTTGTAAGATATGCAAGGTGCCATAATCAGTTTGGGCTGCCAGTGCAAATAATACATACGACACGATAGTTAGGACAAATACAAAAGAACAATCTTCTGTGCTGACACCTTAATAAGCCTTAATGCTAAAGTGCTTTTCAGTGATATATGCTTCCAGTGAGATATATATATATATATGGATATATTCTCAGGAGGCGAGAAATAATAGAAGAAAACAAGACCTACCATTATGACATATTAAAATACTGGAACAAGGAGAAGCAGTCATTACAGCTGAACTCATGCTTGAGCTTTTCCAGTAGTATTAAATGGTTTATTCCTAAAAGCTTTTGCCTTCCTTCTTTCCATGCACAGTACAAACAAGGCTATGATGTGAACATTATAAGTTGCCAGAGCTAGCAGACATCCTTTGTGGTCATGCAGAAGGTGCAAAACAGTGCTTTGTAAGCTTACCAGCCTTCTGGTACAGTCTCGAAATGCTAGTGCAATGCTGAGTCCAAAGTAATGAGCCCTGATGGCTGACACAGCCAAATAGCTTGGACATAACAACAGAAAAACACGGCCAGATTTTCTCTAGACCTGATCTGGCTCATACCCAGACAACATATACATTCCTACACAATGCTTACTTGCATTTTATTATCACATCTAGCATTACATGACTGAGCTGCTGAGTCTATATTTAACACAAGAGTCTCCACCCTTCCAAACATAAAGTGGGTGAGTTGTAGGTAAACCAGTTAAGAATTCCACTAGATTTGAGAAGGAATGGGCATTTACAGTTTAATAGCAGTAAAGGTCAACTTCTGTCGACTCTCTCATATATGCATGTTAATGGGAGCAAAAGAAAAACTCAGAAAAACTGCCCATTGCAAAAAGTTTATATTATGATATTATCAAAGAGGACTTTAACATCTGAAACTAGGTAGCACCATTCTACAGCTATTTACACATACTTGAAGCTATGCAAGCAACTGAGCTTGCATTTAGCACAATGAATTTAATTTGCCAAGTCATTTATTTTTGCTGAATGCTGTAGAAGCAGGGGTCAAGATTACAGTCAGAGCTCAGTTCTGGAGCAGGTACCTATTGTGCAAATGCCAATAGCTTTTTATTTGATGTGGTCAAAACAGATTACTTTTCAAATTCATATGTTATAATCTTAACAGCTTTCATCTTCTTAGCACTGTTGTCATAACTTTTGCAATCAAAAAGTAAATTCACCTCAGAATCAAAATTACTAGTTGCAGGCAAATTGCCACACACATTATCTCAAGCAAATAATGTTTGCATTTCCATTTGTTTCAACAGGCCATTTCTGTCTAGCAACTTACAATCATTTTTTAAAGGATGCTGCAAACATTATAACAGGTAAAAAGACAGACTCAAGTTAATGCAAACTTTACCAAACCCAGTTCTATTTTGTAAGAAAAACACACTTTTTTTTTTTTTTTTTAAATCTACAAAAGCAATGCCATACATTGACTGGACTGGTTCATCACTGAATTACTCTTATTTTATGCAATTTAACCCAGTAATTTCAGTAGAGTAATACAGTGTGAATCAAGATCAACAACTGCTGTGAACAACATTATGTATGATTCACGTTTAATTAATTTCTGATACACACTAATTCAGTATAGACATTTACATTTTAACTCACCGTTCATGTTAAAATGCATCCATGCTTCCTTCAGTTTCTCTACGCACAGTACCATCAGAAGCAGCACCTGCCTGGCAGGCCTGGAATGTACACCTCACATCTCTGTTACATCAATAAGTAAAAACTCAAATGTCAGCAAAGTAGCACAGTTAAGGAAGTAGACTACAGCCCTTGCTGCAAGACTGGGGGTGGCAGTAAGATGGCTGCAGTGATACCCCATAGCTGGTCACCTACTCTTTACCTTTTCTTGTCAGTCCCATCCCTGCTGCAAGGAGAGGCTGGAGCGTACGTTACAGCCTGAAAACTGAGATAATTCTGGTTGTGCTTAATGTCAGGTTGCGATTCATAATGGTTCAGTAATAACTAGATGAGCCTCAGAGTATGCCTGAATCACAGAGAGACATCTGAGTGCATGAAGCCATGCCGTACTCATCTCATTCAAGGTGTGTGCCTTTAAACTGAAGACAAATTTTTCAACAATTAATTAACTATTACATACAAGATGGTAATGAAGTTGTCTCCCAGTTTGAACTCGCATTTCAGGAGGAAGGCTAATTAATGTGTGACGTTGACTATTATAAGTACCCTTCTCTTGGAAGCAAATAATTTCCCTTTGTTGATTTGCTGAGAAACATTGTTACCTTTAAAAACACCAAATTCATATATATGTGAACTAACATATAAGTGAAAATATTTATTATTAGAAGGACTATTGTTACGATCATTGCACACACTCTCAGGATACAAGCTACAGACCTTGATATCACTGGAACTGTCACAGGTGTCAGAGGAGCTTTTCCTATGTTCAAATTCAGAGAACATGGCCAAAACATTTTTCCTTCTTTAAGTACTTCAGGCTTCAATCACTTGCTCAAACTGTTTCATAATGCAGATAATTGCCTCATTTACCAATGTAAATAATTATATAAAGACTAATAGCTGAAGAAACAAACACTTTGGAATTTGGGAACACACCCAAATGTGATGGTATTACCTCCAGCAACCATCTGATTTTCATGTATCATTTTCCTACTGGCAAGACCTCCCACAGAGCATGAAACCAACTCAGAATCTTCTAAATGTCCTATTTTTAAAAAGAATGAGATTATTTTTATGTAAGAGGGCCAGGAAATGGCATTGGTAACAAATTTTCCATGAACTGATGCAACAGAGGCAGGCAGGTAAATGGGAAGGCTTGGCAGTGATATTTAAATATACCACACACAAGGTACCTCACAAGGAGACCAGCATGAAGGAGCTCGCAGTTAGTGATTCATACATGAGATAACAAATGAGGACACCTACAAGCATAATTGGTAGGAGAAACTGAGCAGCATTTTAGAAATCAGGCTACACAAAGATATAGCACGTAGCCATTTCTAACTATGTTTTTCACATTTCAATTGAAAAATTAGTTTATTACTGGGCCTTGCAGAAAAAGCAGTCTGCAGAAAGGATCTCAGTGCAATAAGTACACTTGCAAATACAGGTTTTCTGAGAATATTTTCAATTTTTCTCTTCCAAAGTGTATTCCTCGCACCTACTCTCCTATCAAGAAACATAACCACAAAATCGCAATAACTCATTCTATGAATGTTTTCTTTATGACACCTTGTAATGCCATCCACTTAAATCATGACCATGATCTCTAAGATTTTAAAGGCCAAAGTCATAGTGATGACAATTATGTTTTCTCCCCAACTGAGACTTCCACTGGTTGCCAAATAGTACTAGTAAGGCTTTTGGATGTTAAACAAGCATTTTGTTGTTTGGTGAGAGCTGATAGGAAGATAGCAAGGAAATTGTGGAGACTCAGTAGCAAAAGACAGAATTCCTGGACCTCCATAAAAGTAAATGAGCACAGGAGAGGTGCTCCAGCCCTCTGATCTTTTTTGTGACCCTCCTCTGGACCCACTCTTGCAGGTCCATGCCTGTCTTATGCTGAGGGCTCCAGAGCTGGACACAGTACTCCAGCTGGGGTTTCCTGAGAGTGAAAAAGAAGGGCAGAATCATCTCCTTTGACCTGCTGACCACACTTCCTTTGATGCAGCTCAAGATATGATTGGCTTTCTGGGCTGCAAAGCACACATTGCTGGCTCATGTCCAATTTTTCATCCACCAATATCACCAAGTCCTCGGCAAGGCAGGGGATACCATTCATCCCTCAGTCTGTACTGATACTGAGGATGGCCCCAATTCAGGTGCAGGACCTTGTGCTTGGTCTTGCTGAACTCAGTGGACCATGAAGTTTGCCTGGGCCCACTCATGAAGCCTGACAAGATCCCTTGTGGTGTCATCCTTTACCTCAAGCCTCTCAACTGTACCACTCAGATTAGTGTCATCTGCAAACTTGCTGAGGGTGCGCTAAAGCCCACTATGTCATTGATGAAGATATTAAATAGTATTGGTCCCAGTATGAACCATAAAGGAACATCACTCATTAGTAGTGTCTGTTTGGACATTGAAACACTGACTGTAACTGTTTGGATGTGGCCATCCGCTGATTTCTTATCCATCTAACAGTCCATCCATCAAACCCATATCTCTCCAATTTAGAGGTACGAGTGTTGGGAGGGACTGTGGGGACTGTGTCAAAGGCCTTAAAGTCTAGGTAAATGACATCTGTAGCATAGAATCATAGAATTTTTTAGGTTGGAAAAGATTTTTTAAGATCATCAAGTCCAACTGTTAACCTAGCACTGCTGAGTTCACTCCTAAACCATGTCCCTAAGCACCACATCTACCTGTCTTTTAAATACCCCCAGGGATGGTGACTCAACCACTTCCCTGGGAAGCCTGTTCCAATCCTCGATGACCCTTTTGGTGAAGAATTTTTTCCCAATATTCAATCTAAACGTCCGCTTCATTTGTCCACTGATGCAGTCACTCCACATGATTTGCCCTTGGTGAAGCCATGTTGGCTGTCTCTAAAAACTTCTCTCTTCTGTATGTTTCTTCCAGAAGGATCTGTTGCATGATCTTAAGAGGCACAGAGGTAAGGCTGTTAAATTCACTTTAACCAAATGAATTACAAATCCGAATCTTATCCAAGTAGCAAATGTGTTTGGTTTTATTGAAGAATAAATGAAGAAGGAGGAAGACACTATTATTATAACTATCATTACTACAAATGGTGCATAGAAGAGGAACAGCACAACCAAGAAGTGTAAAATCCTTTGCTTTCCTGGTGGCTGTTGGTATTTGTATATCATTTCTGGCATAGTTTGATCCATATTTTAAAAAGAAAATTATGATCCTCTCCATTCTTGTGGATAGGTATTAAGCTTATTCTTCTGCCTTTATGTATACACAGGCTTTTCTGGATTGAAGACATCTTGACCATATCACAAGACAGGCTAAGAAAGACACTACCACAACTCTGGCAGTGTTGGATTTTTTGACTTTTACTGTTCAGTCTCAATGCTAGTTATGTAGAGTTTGCTTAACTGGCAGAAGCAATTTCTTACAGGCTTTTCTGCCCACATACAATGAGAACACATTTAGCCCACTGAGCTCGGAAAAGAACAACATGCAAGAGATCTTCCACACTCCCTTTACAGGAGCTAATGTTGGGGATGGGACTCAGCAGAGGAGAGAGAACAGAAGTGAAAACAGAACAACAGCCAGACTTATCAGACCACAAAAGCAGAGCTCTAATGATAGAAAAAATGCACTGCTGTAAAATTTCTTGAATTCTCTCTTTTGGACTTCTGACCTCATTTGTGACAGAGGGAAAAGAGTTGCCTGACAGACAGTAATGTGAGATAATAACTGAGTTAATCCCTTGTTGATTTACACATTCAAAAGGAGAATCAACATCATTAAAGCCCAATGGCATACACTGGTTATTCTGTTGTTCAGTATCCTTTGGGTCTTCAAAGAGAGATGAGCAAAGTGGCAAAGTCTCAGTACAAAGAGCTTTGGAGGAACCAAGATGATCTGAAAAAACCTTAGGAAAACTGAATGCACCAAGATGTTGAACACAATCTATCCAAATCTTAAACATATAAAGCACTGGCTAGGTCACTAAATTAATTCCCTATGATTGCAATCAACCAAGAATAAATGGTTAATTTAGAATGGTTTGCTAGATAATCATTACATTTTCAAGCAGCCTACAGTAAACATAAGATCTGTAGTACAAGGCAAAAGCCATAAGTAATATGTTACAGAAAGACAAGAGAGAGAAAGATTTTCAATGCACTCTTGAGTGAACTGTCATAAAACAATGATCCATTAGGCTCTGGAAAGCAACATCAGTACATGTAAGAACATCATCTCATTTAACTCATTCTAGACTTGACAGAAAGTATCAATTTTCTATAGATCATATAATTTTGTACCTTCTGCTTATCAACTATTTTATGTGATTTGAGTACAAAACTCAAAAGCTGTTTTCTATATTTCAACCCTCTTCTAGAAAAATTACTATAATTTACATAGAACTGTAATAAAGCATATGTAAGCTAACCATTTAAGAACCTGCAGTTATGAAGGCTTAGAGATATGCTGCTCCACCAGCAGAGTCCTCTGTTGCAAAGGAGTCATCTGAAACAGATGTGACAAAGTCCTCTCTGGAGGTCACGGCCTGTCCACCTTACTTATTAAAGGAGCCTATATACCTAGTTATTAAGCAGTTCAGTGAAGATGAGATTAATCCAACATCTATAGTTCACATAAATACAATGTGTGAATGTATACCTGCATACCCACGCATATAATAAACTGTCAGTAACAGATAATGCTAGAAAAGCAAATCGTAAACATGCCTGGTTGTCTCTATAGAATGTCTTACCGTAAGATATGACGTTAATTTATTTCCATGATACACAGAAAACAGGGACTTTCCAAAGTCTTTAAGGCTATTATCATAAATTGTACATTCTACTCTTTTGAACTGGTGATAATAAGAATCTGTAAGTAAAGTAAACTGGGAGTATAACATGTGTCATAAATTGGCTGTCTTCCACTTTTTCCCTTGATTAGTTGCCAGTCTGGCCACCTGCCACAGACCGGGGAAAGGGAAGGCGTCACAGAGGGATTTTACCTAATGAGGGGACAAAAGCTTCACAGAAGTGCCAGAGGCATCAGACCTACAGGCACTGTAAAAATAAAAAGGGAAGAAAGTAGTCAAGGATGGCTGTATGGAGGAAAAAAGAACAACTAGTTTGTTATTTTAGCCATCTCCAAAAAATGATGAAGGATACTTGGCCAAATCATGACCCCAGTCATGGTCCCAGTTATCTAATGCTGGGCATGCTGTGCCTGTAGTGTCCAGGTTGTAACTACAACTGGACAAACAGCCTGGCAGATATTAACCACCAAGATCAACCAACCACTCATTCAGTTTAAGGTTATAGCACACCTATCATTGAAAAGAAATTTCCACTGCCTCAGAGGCTAGTGGAAATAAGGAGATCCCAGATAGTCTACCAAGATCAGGATGTCCCTCTGACAATCCATGTTACTAATAGAGTATTTAATTATCAGCTGGAAATTTGGCTCAGTACACACACTGAAAGTTAGTTGATACTCTGTGCCTACTGGGACATGTAATGCAAAGCACGCATTTATAATGTAGAATTGCAGAGCTGACTTTCTGCCTCTATCAGGCTATTGATAGTAAATGTCAATATGGACTTTACCACCATGAGCAAGCTGGACAAGTCCTAGTGACTACTGATTTCCAGAACATGGTCTAAGGCCTTCCAAAGTTTAATTAACTGTAATGACAGCAAGTGTTTAAAAGCAATCTCCAGATGACTAAAGAATTAATCTGTTCTATTTGACCTCTAATACTGGCTTTCTGCATTATCATACCATGATCATCATCATACCATCATCCAGTCTACTCAGGTGTAAAATATTCCCAGGCAGTGCTATCCTTCATCATGTGGGTGATACCAGTGATCGATTCTGTTGAGTAGGTATAAGGAAAATGGTACGCCAACTTCCGACACAAACCTGAGTCCTTTGCTTTCCCAGCCTTGATGTGGAAATGTCAAGAAGAAGTCTGAACGGCTGCTTGCCCATCTAATGTGAATGAAGTGGAACAAATGTATTTAATGTACTTCCTGCTGTGAACAGCATGAGGCTTCAACAATTCCACTAAGGCAAGATGACTGTTTGTCAGCCTGGCCGTAAGGCTGTGTGCTCCCATGGCAACACTAAATACAGTAGCAGGGAATTAAAATCACATGGGAAGACAGACACTGACAAAAAACTTGAAGCAGACAAAATAACTGTAAGCATTCTCCTCTTGCCACAAACTTCCAGCTCTGCATTCATCAAACCTCTTCTCCTCCAGTTTCCAAATGTGATTTCAAACCAAGAGTTTTAAATTTGCCCAAAACACAAAACAGAATTAGTAAAAAAGGGTCCAAATAGCAGCCTGGCAATCAAAACATTTGACTATGAGAAAGCAGAGATTTGCCTGCCAGCCTTGTTGCAAGGACTAAGCATTTTGTGTCAGACTTGTTGCACACAACACAGCAACACTGTTAGTGCTAACTAACAGTTAGTGTATGGTTAGTGTAACCAAATTACAGGCTCCTCATTCCCAGATGAACAGTAACACAAGAATCTGATCTCATTTTTTCCTCTATGTATGCGAAATGATTTCAGAGTCACAGCTTCTGTTAAAAAAAAAAGAGTGCTTCCAGGCTGATCTTCTTTAGTTGCTAAGTGCCTGGGGATTAAGGCGTTTCAGTGGAAGACTTGGGTCTGAGTGTTTTTAGGATCTGAGGCTAAACTCCAGGACTCCTCTCTCCAAGGGGAATGAAAATTGCACAGCAACCTTACCCTCCTTTTCCTAGATGCGTAATATTGATCTATTATGTAAAGTGCCTCCTCTGAATAAACTTTATGCTGAACTCTGTGCTCTCCATGTAGGATAGGTATGTCCTGAGCCAATCAACTGACCTCAAATTTTTCAGGGATTTCTGTTCATCCCCCAAATCCTTGAGATGCATGAAGACAAGTATTTCAGTCCATCAATTCTGGCCAGATTTAGTAACACAAGTTTCCATTTGTATGGAAAATGGTTGAGTTTTTTGTTTGTGTTCAGATTTTATCTTGAACATCTAAATACTTATTGAAATACTCTTCAGCATTCATTTATTTAGATTTCAACTAGATTCTTTTAGATTTTTCTTTAGAAACCATAATTACTTTATGAAGCACGAACAGCTATGTATCTCCTTGTTGTTTAATAGCATTTCATAGTTGGTGCTCTTTTAACCCAAATTAGAAAAAAATCCTTTCTTCATGCCCGGCAGTGCTTACAACTTTGGGCTGAATGGCAAATAAAATTTCTAAGGGTAGGGTTTATATCTACTGTCAGAAACCAATGTATTCAGATGCACCACATACCCACGGTGATTGATCTCAACAGTGTAGATACTTCTAGGATGGGAGGGTTCCTGGGAGTACATCTCTCACTTCATTAACTATAGAAGGATCTTGGCATAGCCTGCTTGAATGAGATGTCTAGTATTTATAGATGGTTAATATCAAGTGAGATTACTGCCACCCCAAAAGTGGATGATTCACATAGGTCTTTACCCTGAATATTTTTCTTCCAGTGGTTCATGGTTAGTGTCACCTATTATATATTATCACCCCTGACTCAAGCAGATCCATGCTTTTATTTTTTACTATTTAAACTGTAGTGATACATCTAACTTTGAATTCAAATTTCCATGCACAACGTACTTAGCTGTCTATTTCATTAACTTAAACCTTTTCTTCTTTTCTATCTGTCTCCAACTTCAGGACCTATCAGGGAAAGTCCCTTCCAAATTAAGAAATGTCCCAACAGCAGCACAAAATTGAAAATCACCTTTCACCTGTGCATGTTCTAAATATTATGATTTTTTTTTCAGATTTTGCTTTGGCAGCACAGCATAACTGTATAATCCCCAATTAAAGTATTCAGTTGCCAGGAATTTCTTTAATATACTCTGGTTCACTAGAAAGCTGAGCACACCTTTTTTACTTTTTGTTTATTGTCATGATTGTATAGCGACTCAGCTATTTTAGTTAGACCCTAAGGGCCTTCTCTAGAAATAAAAGAAGAAGAAAAGACTTTGATGATAGGTACCGAAGGTGAATGTTTCCTAATTAACTTGCATTGAATGCCAGAGGAGATAAGGTAATGTTGCTAGTGCTGACTTGACTTCCATAGGAAAGATCTCATGTAGTATTATTAAACTTTGACCTTTGCTGTTTGTATCTCTTGACCTGAAGAAGTCAATGCATAATGTTAATCCAGTCACAGTACTTGGAGAAATCACAACTTAATGACATGCTGTGACATTCGTTAAAAAGAAACTTTGTTAAGTAGAAGATGAATTTAAACAAACAATTAGAAAAATGTATCAGTGGATGCGAAGTAAAGAGACTAACGTAGACTACAGAATTTAGTATGATAACATTACTATAGCTTATAGACTATTATATATGTGCTAAAGCCTTTACCCACCTCTATTTTAGGCATTTTCTGAATTAAATTTTATTGTTAAAAGCTAAAGAAAGTGGTTTTTATTTCACACAGCATACTGTTTCGACTTATTAAAATTAATTTTGTGCATGCAAATAGTAATAACCAATGCTGCTTAAAATCCCCCACTTATTTATGCAGAATTTCAATTGTGACAGCCAGAGTGTTAAATTGCTCATATTACATAAATATGTGTGCATATACACAATCTGAAATAAGCATATATATATATTCATATGTGTATGTGATTACATAAATAAATAAGGTTTAACTTATAATTTATCTACTCTGTAGTCTGTACTCTGCTTTTTATACAACAGGCAGCACAACAGATCTCAGATGAACCAAAATGCATACAGATTTTCACCATGCACTATGTTTTTGTGCAAACTAAAAGCACGTGGTGGAAAATTTTACTGTTAAGTGAATTGTCAGTAAGTTTTTGAATTCTCTGGAACTTTTTTGTGGGAGTATTTTCATTGATACATAAAGCAAAAAAGGAGTTTTGTTACACTATTTCAAATATGACATATACAACATTTTGGATGCAAAAAGACAAGTGCATGTTCATAAAAAAATTATCCAAAACTATTCTTCAAAGCTGCCTTATCTTTCAATATCCAAAATATTGTTTATTCTTACCAACAAATGTAGATGTTTGAGTTGTTGCATAACGAAAATGTTCTATTCTAATGTCCCAAACACTTCCCCATGTCAGCTATTTTAATAAATCCAATAAGGTTATTATTTATTAAATAATTCCTGTTTAAAAGTTTGTAGCATTGAGGCAAGTTGTGCTCGTAAATGCAGGAAATATTACACTTAAAACTGAGTGCTGGTATACAAATCAAATTACTTCTCGTGTTTTCTAATGGCAGTGTTAAAATGAAGGAGATTTCTTGTTAACTTCCCTAATATCTCGCGGGAGTTTCATAAACTGTTAAATTCTGTACCACGTTTTGATTGATTAACTTTCATCATTTCTTATTCAAAGTCACTCTACAGTACTGTTTAAATGACTGTATAAGCCTATGAATGACAATATCTTATTTTAAATGCTAAAAACAGTATATTAAAGTGTTCCCTCCCAGACAATGAGGTTTCCACCGAAGTTAGTTGCTCTAATTTTAGCTCATCTCTGTTTTAAATAAACTCTTGGAGAAACATCCTCCCCATCTCAAACTTCCAGTATATTTTAAGCAGTCAGAACACCTTCAAAAGCTGGGTAATCCACTTCTTCACAGATATGGTTTTGTATAGGTACTCTCTCAATATTCTATGCTCTGCTATCTACAAACTGTAAAGTTCATGAATTCATCAAAATTACTGAAAAAATCAAATTGTTGTAAAATACCTACACAAATAAACCTGTATTTCCTACCACAGCAAAGTCAGATTAACATATTCCTATTTCAGTTTGCATTTGATATATGATCTGTTACTTTACAAGAAGTATTATTTCGAACTGGTGTGTTCATTAAGGCTATATGATCACCCAAATGCTCCACAAGAAAACAGTCACCTCTGTCAGAGGATTACACGTGAGAAATTTCAGGCAGAGTATTTACAATGCAATTAGATGGGTGTCAACTTCCTGCCTTTAAGAGCTGCCTTTTATATCCTTAAATATGGAGTAATCACTGTGCTGATAATAACTATTATCAGCAAGATGCCAAGATGCTATCTTGGCATCAAGCTTTCAAAGAGTACTGTACTATATAATTCCTCACATTAGTCTTTAGGAAATATGGCAGTTTCACAATTGATTGTTTATGGCCTCATAGAGAAGACTAAAATAGCTTATCAGTGGTCCTTTCACAGAATTTACAGTTGAGGAGGGAGCCTCCAAACTCCATGCATAAATGAGGGCAATTGTATCAAGAAGCTTTTTTGCTACCACTCCTAGAAAGAGAGTTGCCACACGAATGAAAGGACACACTGAAGGAGTGCCACATCAATGCCAGGAACACTGAAGAAGAGGCTTGAAGTCACAATAATATTTTTATGCATTTTCAAAAGCTGTTGATGATACAGTGTGCTGATTCTACTCTTCCTTAGTCACAGACCTCTCTCTAATCACGACCAGGAATGTCCCTTTTACAGAATATATCAAAGCCATTGACCACTGGAACAAAGGACATAATTCTGTCACCTCTTCCTTACTGAGGCAATTTCTAAAGCAACATTACAGTCTTTTGATTATTTGCTTTGTTAAAAAGACAAAGGAAGCACACGGGGACACTTCTAGGCAGAAATTTAAATGCAGCATTAAATCAGAAGAAATATAGCTTGCCTCTTAGCAGCTGCTAGATGGCTTCTAGTCGATCAGGACCTCTAATATGGCCCTTTGGAGCACAATCCAATGGGTCTGAAGGCTTTGTGGACACAACCACAGAATCACACTTACAAGGGTCACCATGCAGGGTGGTATTTTGGATTACACTTGTTACTGTGACAAAATGGAAAGGAACATCTCTTCACATCCAATCACTGCTCGGGT
The DNA here is from genome assembly GCA_033628505.1 of Tringa tobata. Taxonomy (NCBI): domain Eukaryota; kingdom Metazoa; phylum Chordata; class Aves; order Charadriiformes; family Scolopacidae; genus Tringa; species Tringa tobata. The sequence continues at coordinate 1,055,189 of JAHREE010000294.1, forward strand.
GATCGTCTCAAACTATAACATATCAATACTAAATACTTTTAAAAACCGACATAGCTTTCTAATAGTATTTTAAAATGCCACGACAGAAGCCGCATGTGTTTTAACCACCAGGAAGAAATGCAAAAACCCAACTTCTACATGTTGATTTCAGTGTGATACTACCTGTAGTTTCTGTCCTGGACTGGGAATATCACTTCATTACATGATGTCTTACCGTCATCCTTGTCAGGTACAATAGTAATTCGAGTGCTCGGGAATTCAGCACCAATTCTTCCACCCATCGGCATGCTCAACAAAACGTCAAAGGTCTCAGTCTCTTCATATAATGAATCATCTATGATGACAATCCGACACATTTTTTCTCGTTCGTCTTTGTCAAAACGTAGAATGCTGTTGTGATCCTCAGGCCTGGATATGTAGTCAGAGTACGAAAGTACAGAGGTTGGGGCGGTGCCAGACGCTGTTCCTGTGGCATAAAAGGAAAATAGTCACTATACGTACCATGGTTATAATGATCCTTTCACAGAGGCTGAATTTTATTTTCATTATCTTTTAATTTCTATGTGCATTAATGGAATTAGATGGGTTGAAATCTCTGACCAGGTTACATTTCTGAGGTTCCTGGACAAACTACTTCCATATATGATGCAATGCAAGCACACAGCTCCTCAAATTAATTTTCATTTTTTTCAGCTAGAAGGAATATTGTAGTCTATCACAAGAGGCACAGATTGACAAAGGAGAGCCTGTGAGGTCTACAAATTAACTCCTTTAATTAATTAACTCCAGTTGAAGATATTAGTGGACCAGAAATTAAATATAAAAAGAATTTGATGAAAACAAATTCTTTTTATTCCAGATCACCTCAACAAAAAAGTTGTTTCATCTCTCCAGGTGAAAAATAACAATAAAAGCACAGGTGTGGAGATCCCATGCTCTGCACATAATCAATAGGAGATCGACAAATAGAGGAAGTAGAAGGTTGACAATTAAGTAATATTATTGTATACCAATTTTTTTCAAGATACAACAACTAAAGGATATCCTGCGCAATCACTGCAGTGCTTTCAGTTCTGATCACTTTCAAATATATGGGGCTGCATAGAAAAGACTTGCATAAAGATAAAGAATACCTTCTTCATCTCCTAACAAATAGCAGAAATTTGGAACATGATATTTTTTCTGTGGTATTCTATAATACTTTAAGACAGATTGCAAAGATGAATACGTTTCCAATTGAGACTGAAGCAATTTAGGTGAAAAAGTAATTATCAGAGTTATAAATAATTTTATGATGCAATAGATGGAACAATTCTTTTTGCTCTTCTGTCTCTTTTCCATTTTTGCCTTTTTTTTGTAAGTAGATTCTGTTACCTTGTTGTGTGTAGCAAATAACCATCAGTTCCTGGCTCACATCTCCACTTCTTCTGACTGGAATAAATAATTCACCAACATCTTCTTCAATAGTATAGGTAGACTGAGGAATAAAGACAGTCGATTCTGCAAGGAACAGATGCACTTGCTTATGTAGATTTATGGCCTCATAAACTCACCTGTAAACCAGCTAGGAGCATTTTAGCATATTCTAAGTGCAACACGTAGCTCTTATTTATCAGCAATGCTGCTAAATTTGAAGAAAAACTTGGAGCGTGAGAGAAGCAGAGCTTCTTAGTCTTTCAGAAGTGGTAAATAAAATTAGATCATTAGGTCTGAATTCACAAGTCCTCACTAAGTAGTCTCTAATGTGACAATATACTTATCTAGTGTTAATGGTGCAGGATGGTGTTTGGAGAACTTGTCCAAAAGGTCTATATTTTAATTATTTCCATAGTATTTCACTATTAACTGTTAACCACAGGAGTATCAACAACACAGCTCACGCACAGGCAGTGGCTCTGCAAGGTCATTCTGTAACTTACTACATCAAGATAAACATGAAAATCATTTGGCACTGAGGATGTAAGATTAAGCTCTCACTATCTTACTCTGACTTGGAGATTTGATGTGAGTTGGCTACACATTTACACTCCTATTTTATGAAAAAGAGACCTAGCCAATACAGTCAGTGGAGTTGGGAGAGCAATCCCAGCCTAAAATGTATCAGACTAAAGAATGTTAGATCTGTTTTTCAGGGAAAAAAACACTAACATGCATTTTAAACCCCTTCATTATTTTATACCCATATAAACAGGTTGCTGAGTTTTATACTGTTGTTGGGATTCAGAATCAATTTTGTTCTTGTTCCCTCAAAAACACAAGAAGAAAAGGTGATCATACATATAATTATAAAACACCTTTACAGTTTTATTAATATGACTGCAATCCTAATAGAATATGATTGTGTGTAATACCAAATCAAGTGGTATCAGCTGACTGCACAAAGCAATTTTTTTCATTATTTCAGAGCACTTTGGCAAACAATGTTCTGAAAATTGTCACGTGACTTCTTTGAAAACATGTTCCAGGTTTTATTTCTCCAACTGGAAAATACTACTAGCATAACTTAAGGTCAAAAGCTTGCCTTAAAAATGTTGCAATTCAGGTTTGATAAGATCTAGACACTTTCATGATTCCAGCAAGTAAAAAATTCAATGTGAAAACCACCTGATCCCTACCCTTTTATTTTAAAGTAAAACAGAAGGTAAAACACACACACACACACAAAATGTTCCTTTTATTTCCCCCTGTAGAATTATGTTGACAAAATGAAAAACTCTATCCTTCAAAAAAATGCAGGAATATTTGTTCTGTGTCCTGTCTCTCTCATAATTATCCAACCAGGAGTAAAATGACACTATAAAAGTTTAATGGACATTATGAACAACATAAAAGCTCAGAGGAGAATGATCTACATCATCTCAGCTACTATAAGGAAAAACATCTTCATGCAATCTCTTTTTGGAATAAAACATTAACTAATGTCCCATACACAAGGGGCTGGTACAGCTTTCCAAACAAGCTCAGTATTTTGGCGCTAAGACTACAGCACTCAAATCAGTGAATTGTAAAATAATTTTCACTGGAAGTAGAATAAAACTTTGATGTTCCCTATCCAGTTAGTGTCTGAACCTGTTATACCCTATGCTTTAAAAGATGATTAGGAAACTGAGCCCTTTGCCACAAAGTAACTTAACCTTACCCCTACTGAGCTTCTCAGCTTGATATTAAGGCCTCACTGATGCAACTAGTCTGGTCCAAGACCCAAACTTGTTGGGACCAACCAGCCTGGACTTTCCTGTACGACCCTCTCCCACATGAATTCGCTGTCAGAGTGAACCTGATATATACTGCAAACCCATTGAACCAAAACCCCATTATACACCAAAACTCAACAAAACAAAACCCCCAGAAATAATATATGACAGGAAAAATGCAAGTATTTCATCAAAGCATGCTACCTTAGTTACATATTCATGAATCACTTAAAGACATAGAGGACAAATGGCTACCCAATGCCCTAGTCAGACTTCAGAAATATTCTGAGTAAAGGTAAACTTTACTATCCTTTGTTACTCATAGCATTTGCCCTCCAGTTCATCTTGTGGTATATGCACATATGGGCAGGACACTTCAAGAAAGGTTCTTACCATCTCCTGGGTCAATAATTTCCACTGTGGATACACCAGGAAATTCCAGAACTGCCATGACAGGCTCAGAAAGAACAATTTGAAAAGATTCAGACTGCTCATGTTCACCGTCACTCAAAATCCGTACTCGCCATGTAGCTAAAGTTTGGCCAGGATTAAACTGCACTTGTTTCTGGGCTTTTCCTCTGAAGTCTTTATCTTTCTTGGCAGTACCATCTTTGGTGCTAATACCTGCCAAAATCAGAAATATAGGTAATTAAAAACATCACTTGTAATTTTTCCATCATTTTGTCATTTAAAAAAAAAAAAATTAGAAAAATACACTTTTCATGACGGAGGTGGAAGCACATCAATTAACATTATGAAAGACAGTTTGGACAGAATTAGACAAAGCAAAATTAACTATTAGAAATACTCTACATTCTCTGCAGTTACAGTCAAATTTACATTATTCTGTAATTCAAGTATGGATCCCAAAAAGGGCCAATAGATTTCCCCCCTGCCCCTTTAACATTCTTGGTTCTTTTCTGTTCCAGACCATCTAAATACAAAGCTGCCTGAAACTCTCAAAAATATTTATTTTTCTTAGAAAAAAATGAAAACACACCTGGAAAGTTCAGCCTTCAAGGGGAAAGCTAAGAGACACAAACAAGGAGACACAAACAGAGACATAAACAAGGAAAACATACAGAATAAGGATGAAAAAAGATGTAAAATCTGAAACATGGTGGCCATTCCCACTGCAATAAGCATTTTTTAAATTATTATCCTCTTACTTCAATGCCAATGACAATCATTAAACTCAAATCAAGTTGAAACTGCAAAGCCAAGGGATAAAATCCAGTACAGCTCATCCCACCAAGACACAGACCTTACATCCTCAGACCCAGGCTTCTCTAAAATGGCTTTTCGTTGAGGTTTTCCTCCCTGTTTAAGGCTATTTGACAGCCCCTTATGGAAATTAGACAGTCCTTCAGAACTACCTTCAACTCATGTCTCTGGCCTCTGTTTGAACCCCACAGTACCTCGCTCAATCACAATCTTAAAGGTCTTTCTCAGGTTCTCAGAAAAAATATTAAAACTTCTCCATTCTCTGCCTCCTTTCCTACTATCTCTACTATCCCCTACTAACCTTGCCTTTTTCCTTTCTGCTTGTGCCTCTCCCTAAGTCATAGCTAATATTTTACACAAGTTCTATAACCCTTCAGCACCTTTGGCACTTTTCATGGACCAGAAAGGCCTGTAAGCATCTCAACCAATATCATTTATGTTCTTTCCAACTCTATAATTCCATTTTGCAGGATTAAGGTAGTCAGAAGCAAGTTATTCAAACTGCTTTTGCTGGATTTTGAGTCAGCTCAATTCAGAATCACGGAATTGTCAGAGTTGGAAGGGACCATAGAGATCATCTAGTCCAACTCCCGTGCTAAAGCAGGATTGCCTAGAGCACATTACTCGGGACTGCATCCAAGCGGGTCTTGAAAATCTCCAGAGAAGGGGACTCCACAACCTCCCTGGGCAGCCTGTTCCAGGGCTCTATCACCCTCACTGTGAAGAAGTTTTTTCTCATATTTGAGTGGGACTTCTGATGTTCCAGCTTGTGCCCGTTGCCCCTCGTCCTGTCACTGGGTACCACTGAAAAGAGTCCGGCTCCATCCTCCCTCAAACCACCCTTTAGATACTTATAAGCATTAATAATGTCTCCCCTCAGCCTTCTCCTCTCCAGGCTAAAGAGTCCCAGTTCTCTCAGCCTTTCCTCATAAGGGAGATGCTCCAATCCCTTAATCATCTCTGTTGCCCTGTACATCAGTAAATCAGTACCAGTAATTAATTTAAACCACATATCCCTCAACTTCATATTTCATTAATCTCTTTTATTCTTTTACTTTCTTTAAAAGAAATACATTATCAAAATTAGTTCATTGTTCAAAACAGAGTCTTTTAAGTTAGTGCCTGTCCTGGTTTGAGGTAAAACAGAACTAATTTTCTGTTCAGTAATTTTACTTTTTTAGCTGGGCCTCTTCTAACCAACTAAACTCCAAAATTAACAGCATATTGTTCAGAAACTTCACTCACACAGTGGTAAGACCTGATTATACCAAGGAATGGTATGCAGAGAGGCCTTTGCTTATACTTATTGCTATAACAACCAAGGTCAGATAAATTGGTTATTTGCCCCATTGGAGGGTTGGAAGCGGAAAAGTGTAGAGGGGTCACATCTGTGGGGAAGGACGGACAGGACAGGTGACCCAAAACTGACCAACAGGGTATTCCATCCCATCCACATCATGCTCAGTATAAAAGCTGGGGGATCAAAGGGTCAAGTCCTCTTCCTTCAATGGCCGACATCTGAGGAGGACCCTGTCTGTTTGTCTGCCTTTGATCCCGTTCTGAGCATTCCTGACTCCAGATCTGGAATCCAGCTGCTGTCCATCACCGAGTCCAGCCTAGGACTTTCCCCTGTGCCTGCTGGTGATGCGATGATCTTCCTGGGAGCTTGATACGGTTTTGTATATACTGTATTTTTTTTTCTTTTTCCTTTTCTTATTATTATTTATTATTTCATTATTTATTTATATTTTCATTAAAGTAGTTTAGTTTTTTCTAAACTCATAAATCTCTTTTTTATCTCTTCCTCTCCTCTCTTTGCCTTAGGGGGGGAAGGAGNTCCTCTTCCTTCAATGGCCGACATCTGAGGAGGACCCTGTCTGTTTGTCTGCCTTTGATCCCGTTCTGAGCATTCCTGACTCCAGATCTGGAATGCAGCTCCTGTCCATCACCGAGTCCAGCCTAGGACTTTCCCCTGTGCCTGCTGCTGATGCGATGATCTTCCTGGGAGCTTGATATGGTTTTGTATATACTGTATTTTTTTTCCTTTTCCTTTTCTTCTTATTATTTATTATTTCATTGTTTATTTATATTTTCATTAAAGTAGTTTAGTTTTTTCTAAACTCATAAATCTCTTTTTTATCTCTTCCTCTCCTCTCTTTGCCTTAGGGGGGGAAGGAGGGACCATCTGTCGTTCTGATTGGAATTCGGTCAAAAACAAGACAGTGCCTATATGCCTTAAGTCTCATGCCAAAATAGGTGTCCTAACTACATCTTAATACCTGAAGCTCAGATTCTTATTCAGAAAGAGACTTAAACAGAACTCTGATTTCTAATTATGAGCATGTGCTCCATGCCAGGCAAATGCTTATATATCTCTGCGAAACTAGTTTTAAATTGAGTGCCTTTTCTAACCAGCATAAGCTTACCATAGGTTTCCACATGCAACTGTATAAAGATATTGCTCCCTGGTCCAAATGCACCACTAGGAAGAGAACGGGAACAGATCCAGAAGCCAGAGACAGGTGTGAGGTTGCAGAATGTGATAACACAAGCTTTTTTCCCCTTTTCACTCCCCAGACACTGCAAACAGCTTTCAACACCTCCTGTATCAGCCTCAGTTGACTGCCAACATTGACTGAAGAAAACGAGCTTAATGCTCATAGCTGCTAATCAGACCAGCTCACAATAGCCTTCCTGGGAAATTATGTATGCTTATTGTCTTTCCAATCGCTATAACTGTATTTTCTCATTACAGGAAAAATAAAATCTGGACAGGAACTGTATTCTGTGAAACAAATGCAACAGTGGTATCAATCAAATCAAAGACAATGGACTAGGTCTCAGGTTGTTAAGTTAAAAATTAAATGCAGAAGACCAAAAAAAAAAAGAAAAAAGTGAAAATTTCATCATATAACTAAATAAATCATACACTTAGCATAACAAAAGATATTACTTGCTTTAATAAATAAACATACTCCTTTGAATCTAGCTTGCTTAGTATCGAACAGCAATAAAAGGACATAGCTGTTTTGACACATTTTATCAGCCAGTTGGCCAATGATTTATAGAAGCAATTGATAAGGTTAAAATCAAACTTACTTATAAAAGAGGTTTCCCCCAGGTAACCTCTCCGTTTAAGAACAACATCAAGATATTTGGAGTCTTCATTTACTAAATAATACTCCTTTTCTAGTGAGATCCACGCCCAGTTTAGGCGAAAATGTTGATTCTTCAGCTTATTGCCTCCTGCAGAACAAAATCAGAAAGACATATTTATTAATTTTTCTTTTTTGTTAAATACTATTTTGCTTTTTGAGGTTAATGTAACCTGTATTCTTGGTAAGATGTATATCTTATCTGGGCATTACAATCCAAACGTTTTAAAGATTTAAAACTAAGAAATAGCAAGTAAAGAACTCAACCATGATACATTTGGTACATACAGAAATAAATTTTATCTTAGATGCACACAAGCTAGTCCCATTCATTCCAGAGTATGCTAATTTTCTTCTTTCTCAAGGGAAAAAGGACAAGAATTAATCAAAATACATTTGTGATGCCTTTTTTAGAAATAACAAAAATTGTGGATGATCCAAGCTCCTGCAGAACTGTATTGGTTATTTCCAAAAAACACTCAACAAAGGATATCATGCAGAACTTCCTCAATATGATCAGACTGCCAGAAGCACTGGAAGACCCTTGATATCCTGAGAGACTGGAGATGATACTTACCACCTTTTAGACTGCATTTACCCATGCAGTCTGCTTCTAAAACTCAGTGTTTTGTTCACTAAATCTAACAATTTCCGCTCTTATTGGTTTAGAATTTATACATCAGCGCCGTATGATTTTAGGAACAGCTTTCACACCTTCCTAGGAAATGGTTTCAACAAGACTAAGTATCCCTGATACATGCCACAGTTTATAGCTATGCTGATGCCCTCCTAAACTTACATGATTGTAACTGCTGGATTAAGTATGATAGCCTCTGTCACCTAGGAAGATTTAGAGAGATACAAATGCGTATTGGAATTCTCTTAAACTATTTTGCAATGACCGATCCACACAATATGATGAATGCCCCTCACTGAGTAAGCTGCTTAGATATGTTTTGAGAGTCAATGTTCAGTAGACCAAAAGATGTCCTCACAGTTCTTTTAAAACAGGCATAACTGTAGCAACACACTCCTGGTGAAGAAAGCAAGACTCCTGGAATCCTTTCCAAGGTCTCTACTGTAGCAGTAGCACAACAGCTCCCCTGCAGTCCCTCTGAACATGGGTGGTTTCTGTGCCCTCAAACACTGGGAAGGGAAAGCACAGAACAGCAGGCAGCACACTCAACTGGGGAAACTGAATGGTTAACATGAACCAAGTCAGCCTCTGGGGCTGGCAGAACTGGCCTTAAGTTGGAGACTCTATTTGCTCTTACAATAATGGGAAGAACCTTCACAGTCCTCCTCAAACAAAAAATGCCCATGTATTTATCAGCAGAAATAGGGCCCATTTTTTGAAGACAAAGCAATGCAGGAACGCAGGAAGCATCCCTCAAAGTTTTGGACATTAAACTCCAGCTGCAAAACACTAAGCACCAGCCTAAAATCTGAGCATGCCTCAGCCTAATCTCTCTCTCGCACAACAGCAGAAACAAAGCTGTTGTGTCTACAATTAGTGGGATTTGTACAACTGTAAACCAGCAGGAAGTGTCTACTGAAATGGCAGACTTTATGGAGTTTTTCTTAGTCTAAAAAAGCAATCCAGAAACAACAAATGCAAACAGATGGCACTCTAAGGTCCAGTTATAAATGCTACTTTTTTCATTTGGAAAGGTAATATCTGAAAAGAGCTAGCATCCATTTCACTGACTATAAACCAAATATTTGCAAAACAGACTGAATATCTGAAATTAGAGTAATGCATTTCTGATAAAATATAGCATAGCTTTACTTTCTCATGTACAGTTTACCTCCATCTGTTCACTGATTTTCCACAGTAAAAAGGCATTTCTTGTCAGCATAGCGATTCCGGATGCCACAGATAAAAGGGCATGACAAATAAAGATCTGTATATCATCCTAGCGGATGTGTTTGCTATTACTCAGGAGAATCCTCTAATTTCCATACCAAGAATAAAATAACCTGTTTAGCTCACTGAAGGCAGATGCTCACTCAACAACTGTCTTCCGGAAATGTTCGCTTGCCTAAGAGGCTGTAGTCTGATTTCCTTCCCACAAGGTGCTGCTACAGAACAAGGTTTGCTGAGGTAAAAAATGTCTGAATTGTGCAAGGAATTCCCTTTAGAAATTAACACTTGCCAGTGAATAAAGTAATTCTTCTGAACCATATGTAAGTATTTCAGTTCGCTCATGGCTTAACTATTGGAGGAAGAGCCAAATGGAGCTTGGTCTTATCCTTCCAGTTTCTTCCATTCTGTTCCTTGAAAAATTAGGCAGACCTTCCATATGTTTGCACTCTGCTTCAAAGATAGGCTTCTATATTTTGTATTGACCTGTCTAGTAGAAAAAAACCAACCATACTTGGGTAATCTAACCTAAAGGCAATGGTACTGTGTAAACAAAAGGAGGATATAAAAATATCATGCTACACTCCTTGCCCTGCTTCGTTCTGCTCTTTGGGTCTCTATGGCTAATGACAAAGGGGAAGGCTACTAACAAATGTACTAAAAATCATAATGAGCACCACAAGAAAACCAGTAACTAAAGCGTTAGCTATACCAGCGCTTACATTAGGTTAGCCATATGTTACGTCTTCCCATTAGTTTCTTAGGACAAATGCAACAGAATGTGTCTTGTTCTTTAATCTAGTGAGAAAAGCCATTTGTGTGCCGTCCCTGAACACACTGCCCAATTTAAATATAATTTGACAGAGGAATGAAAGTTTATAAGATATAGAAGGAACAAAAAGGTACTGCCAATTAGAGGAGAGAGAACCCATTCTTAACACTACTGAGAAAAAATCCTGCTGCATGAGCTTACTAGAAACGAGAACATCAGACACTGGAAACCCCCCAGCTGAAGGAAAAGCTTCTAGCAGAATTTGTATCTTTTTATACAGAAGAGATTCCAGCCAGGGGATGGAAAGCAATAGGAAATTCAGCACCATTTGTTCTACTGTGAGAAGAACTAATGGTTTAAACACATTGTGGACACAGGCACACTATCTACTGCTTGCTTACAGACAGCTCTCTTACATTTTATCTCTAATGTCTTAAATAGCTTAACCTTAAATGTAATCTATATTTGCATATAATTACTGAACATAACAAAATTACTAAAGAAGAGAAAAAAATCCCAAGTGTTAAAAAGGAACATTCTTATGCTGAAATTTCAGCAGCCAGTTCATTCAGCAACCAGTTCATTCCTGTCATTGATGCTATGGAAAATATTGAAGTATACTGAGTTAGAAACCAAATGAGAGCATGAAATTTAGGAAGCAAAAAGCACAAGAAAGGAAATATCAAAGATTTAATATTGTGTTAATCCCACCTATTCCTTGCTTTCGGCAGTTTCTTTCTTAGAGTAAAAAAAACAACCCAAATAATTATTTTTAGAGACTGTTCACCAAGCCTCATTTCTACAGGCCTACTTCTGCCCCTGAAATACATATTGTTCACCTTTTAGAATGTGCAACACTAAAACCATCAGATTTAGAATTTTAAGAAAAGAATATAGATATTTTAGATCTTGCTTTCTTCACTTTGTGCTTTTTGGGTTCAGAAGAAGTCCCTTCTAAATTATACAATATATTTCACAGTCCAGTGGCCCCAAAGAATAAACCCAGTGTTGATGTTGTTGCTACTATTCTTATTTTTCTTGTTATTTTTATTATTATGGACCTTTGACACAATACAGCAGGAAACATATGACACATCTCATCCCATTTCAGGTATTTAATTTTGGGCTGGAAATCCTAAACTGTCTTTATAGCCAAAACCAGGAAAGAGGCATTTTGTAAGGCTATGACTTATTTTAGGCATTTATTTTAGAATGAGATTAGCTGTGCCTCAAAATATGCAAAAATACGTGCATTTTTCCTCAGCAGCTGTTACAGATGCCTGTTGTGACCAGTCAAGTTGTAGAGATTTTTATTATAGTCATGTCATGCCGAGTAAGATGAATTCCACCATGCCCAAACTAAGTGAAACTAGGCCTTTTCTACAACATAGTACAGCAAAGCACCATGCAAACATAAGATCTGTAAAGGATATTAAGAGTATAGCTTTCAGAAATCATATCAGAAATAAAATTACACACGCCATCTTCATTTGGTTCCCCATTAAATTAATTATGTGCCGTACAATAATATTTCTACAGGCAAGTTAATTTTGCATTGTTCACTAGCACTTCCCTTGGGCTTAGTCAAACATTTAGCTGCAAGGCAAATAATTATGGTACTATACCTCAATGATAGTTTTGCTTTTGTTCCTCTCCCAGACAAGTGCTTGTAATACAAATACATCAGAAGTTTGGAGAGAGAAACCATTACTAGAGTGCTTTTAAAACTAAACAAAAAGAAGGAGGGCCATGTTACTATGAGATAAATCCAAAGTAACTTCCAAAGCAATTTTGCTTATATATCAATGAGACGTGGTTGGCAAGATGTTGTTATAGTGATGTGTGAAAACCTGTTTCTTGAATTTTGCCAAAGATCAGATTTAACAGCAGTGCTAAATCAGAATATGCTAGAGAAATGAGATGGGAAGAGTTGCGAGTATCAATTAAAACTTCTCTGTAAAGAGCTAAAGCTAAGGATCTAGAGTAAGGTGGGTCACAAAGTGACTTCATGACTGACTGAGGCTGCTGAGGACAACACTCTCTGAAAATGTTTGCCTGCATGGGACGAATCAAAGATGGATGTCACCTAGAATTGGTCTTTACAGGAGTCCTGTCAGCAAATTGCTCACCTGTCAGAAAACAGTGATACATTATTTTTGCACAGATTATCAAACCAGAAATTCCTAGAAAGATCAAATCATCTGGAAACTCTAGTTTCAGTTACTTAACATGAATAAAAGAGGAGGGAGAAGAAAACTTGGCCAGTAAACTGGTTAAAGGGAAAAATATTAAAATTAATATTCCCATTTAAGCATTTATCTTTCTAACTATGCTGCTCAGATATCTGCAAAAAAGATATAAAAGCCCCATGAGAAATACAGATTAGACTGTCAGAACTTTCCGTCATGATGCAAAGAGCTCAGAGAAGGAAAGATTCAATTCCAGTTCTCTCTACAGATCACTGGGCTGTGTGAAGACAGTATAAAATATATCTCTGTCATTAAATCGTGTCTCTTGAGCATCAGCAACCTCAAGGGCATTCCATAATGTCCGATTGTAGGTTTGCTGTCACTAGGAGCTACCCCAGAACCTTAATTTACAAACAAAAGCATACACCACACTGTTCACTTATTGACACAATAGAAATGGATGTATCTTCATACAGATATTGGCTTCCCTACACGGTATCCATGGCATAATGAGTCAGAGATGAACCCGCTAATGAGTGCCCAACCTGTATAAGCACAGCCACGCAGAATCATTGTGTCCACAAGATGTAAGTCTGTACAAACACAGCTGTCTGGTACTTGAAGAGCTTTATGGTGCAACATATCAGCTCTCTTTAGTCACTGGATGAGGTTATTTAATGGGGGAAAAAAATTCTATAAATTCCTCCAGGGTAAAGAACATACATCAATCACAAGAAAGATAGAGGGGGAAAAAAAAAAAGTAAATAAAGCACTAAGAAAGAAGAGTTCCTTTAAAAATTTTACTATTGCTCTTTTCTCCTTTCTTTTCTTATCTGGCTTCCTAAACAGACTGCAAAAGGAGGTTAATAAGGAGAACCAAAGCAATCGCAAAATATTAACAACCACACCTATAGTTCAGGAATCATTGTATAACATAATTAGAACCATAGCAAGACATTTTAATAAATCCTATGTTTCCTCCCTCTTCCTTCTGTTCTTTCCAGGTCTTGCTGATTTGTTTGCATGTCTGCAAGAGCTTCAGTCTTTCTTCTTTGGTTCAAAATATTTGACCCTATTGTGTGCCTCATTCAGACAGGGTTACTGAAGTCATCACTACTCTATCCTCCTTCCTATCGATCTCCTCATTGCAGCAGGTACAGGAAGCATCCAAAAAAGGAAACCCACTCCTGAACTTGAGTTCAGCCTGCTGAGAAAACAAAGACACAGAGAGAGGAAAAAAAAGGGAATTGTCCATATTTACATATCTGTTCCATTTTTTCATCCTCTGATTAGCCTTCTTCTCTGCCAAGCCAACTTAGTCAATAAGTACTAGGATAAAGTTACCTCAACAGTTTTATTAGAAGTTAAATCTGATGTGAAATGCAGAAATCTTTATCCCAAACATCATTATTCCCCATTTAGCCACGGGGCTCCCTCTCTCCAACCTTACCATTTCCCAAGCTTTTTGATCTTCACACTATTTGCTAGTCACTAGTCGTGGTTTGTATGAACAAGGGTTTTTTGCCAGACTAGAGTAGGTGATTCTGCTAGTCAGAATAAATACAGAGAAGATATAATATGTTCAGCTCAAGACACATAGTTTCAACAACTCTGATTTGCTATACTGTGTCACAGCCAGTACATTCTAACTCCAGGTTAAAAAGGCAAAGGTCTCAAGTAAATCTTGTTTGTCAAACTATTAAAAGTATCCTGCCTATAAAATAGATCATATTTGTTCTTTATTCAGTGGATTGGGGCAGCACATCATATGCTATTCCCTCTGCTGTGAAAGATCATCAGAAAAGGCATATCCTGTAAAACTGCCTTAATTTCATATGTGAAATGCGTAAGTAAACCCAGCATGTGAAATATACCATTAGAATGTTTTGAATTGATTTCAACAATGCATAAACTAAGCTAATAATTTTATCCAATTAGAAACCCATTAAATTGCTTCACTTCTATACGTCTTTTTCAAATGTACTACAATGGGCTCCAATCACAAAAATAACTTGCTGAACTCTGAATCCTGCTGCACTCTCTCTGCCACTGTAACTCAATATATTTGCAGAACAACCAAAACCAACCCCCTAAACTAGCCCCTAGTGATTAGGGACTAAAACAATGCTTTCTCTGACTTCTCATGAGAAAACACACACTTCCCAGCATTATGGACTTGGCTTGCCTGGAGTGTAATTGCTGGTATCCAATGAACTGCAGACAGTTTCCGTCTTTCAGTAGTTTCTGTAACTCTTTTTTTTGCTTCTGTTTTATGTCTACCCGCAAGAAACAAGTTGGAATGGCCGTGTTTGCCAGGGCTCAGACTAAGCAAATGCTTGAAGGCACATAGCAGAAAAAGTATCTGAAGAATACTGTGCAGTTGCTTTGTTACAAAAAGAGAAGGAGAAGTGATAGAAGAGACATGAATGTAAAGGCTAGTTAGTGCATATCAAATTTTGATCCTAGTAAAATTCAACTAAGCGTAACTAAGGATGTCTCCAAGCACAGTCTGGAGACTCATGCTGGGTTAATTTAAGGAATTCCAAATTCAAGTCTATGTCCAGTTCTTCTGCAGGAGATTAACCAGATTCTGATTAAGAGATTAACCATATTTTCATTTACCGAAACTGAGGAACCGAACACGCACAGTGGTTCTTCAGCCACTGCATTTCATAGCTTTAAATTAATTTCAGTTTAAATCAGCTCAATTTAAATTAGTTAACCAAGAGCAAGGACACCTTGACTCTACTGGCTGCATGAAGAGGCTGCGAACTTTCAAGACAAAGAGCAAAGCAGATAAAGAGAAACCCAGTATGAATCACCAAAGAAAGATGTTGGAGCACTGTGTCTGTTTGAAAGCCTTTATAAATACTTAGTGGTGAGCTTTGTAACTGATTTCAAGGGAATCCAAAAGATTCATTTACTGGTTTGGGATTCTGTGGGGGATTCTAGGAATTAGCTCTGCAGAAGCTGAATGCTTCCCACTTCTGCAGTTCCAATGGAGAATATGTAAATAATTTCATGGATTCAGGGTACTACTGAAGTGCTGCTACTAATTGAAATGCTTAAGCACATACCCATATATGCTGCTGAATCATTGTAACAGAAAAGAAAGACACTGAACTACCCCAAAAGTTCTTAGCAGGACTGAACAAAGTACAACTGAGCAAAAAATATTTATGCTATTCTCCTCCTCCCTCAAAATATAAATCCAGTTGTTCACAAAAAGACTGGCTTTGATTAATCTCTTTACTGAAAATATTGGTAGAGAATAAATGTTGAATTTTCATCTTTTTCCACTGTCTGCCATAAGTCTTTTAGGTATATATAACTTCTCATATTAATACAGTAACAAATGTAAACTAATTTTTAATGTAAAAACTAAAAATACTAAACTAAAAATTTGCTTTTTCTTCAAATTGAAAAGCCTATGCTCAATTATTCTGCAAAACATTATAAGAATTTTGACTTTTTGTCCGGATTCAAATTAAAATACCTCAACCCTTTTTCACAGGATAAGAAAATTTCTTACTGCTCTGCTCAAAGACTTAGCAACTGTTCAGTATTTATTGGTGGAGAACGTATATAGAATAGGATTCACAGAATCACATTAACTAATACTTTCTCCTGACAACCACACTCTAGAATTTGATCAGTCTCATTTTAAAGTAGACACTTAAAATATGTCAGATGCAGCCTAAATTTTCCTCTAAGACAGCAAGGAGTTTAAATGAAATTAAGGGTACACTAAAAGTAAAATAATGACAGTTAATTAGATGCAAAATGATATATATTATTTATATTAATCATACATATTTCAATAATAATATACTCACAAAAGAATGGATTCATAATACTTGTTCTATGTACATACTAATGATAACATATTACAGCACTTTAAAATCTTTAATACATTCACAGTGCAGCCAGACAGGTTACTGTGATTACTATGACCAAAAGACCTGATCTAAATCCCATTGATACACTGGATCATCATACAGTTTATATGGAAACATTTATTTGGATATTGAAGTGCCACAAGTACCAGTTCCATATTTTCAAATTAATACAGTCCTGTCCTCATTACAAATCAGAACCAACAGTGTTTTATTTCCAGAAATACTTTGTCTCACTCAATGTCAATGGGACCGAGGCATTCATCACAGAATCTGCTCAAAACAATTCCTCATCAGACTCTACCTTCTCAGCCTTCATACATAATTGGAAAAAAAAAACCAAACCAAAACCCACAACAAACACAAAAAACCTCCAACATCTAAAAATGATGAAAGTGAGCATTTTAAAGGATCAGGATACACTGCAAATAATAACCAGAAGCTCTGCTGAATGCACCTGATTTTGGCCAATGCTTGAGGTCACCAACAGGTTGGTGTCTGAAAGGCAGGCCTCTAAGAAACTCCTGTGGCAGCAGGAGCCACATGCCAAAGTTGGGTTGTACTAAATTTGCCAGGTGACAGCTAATGAAGCAGAAGAAAGACTTAATTTTTCCCTGTCACAGTTTCTAAGGTAATGAACATTAAAGAAAAAAAAAAAAGAAAAAGGAAAAGTATGCCACCTCTCTCTTGGCTGGTATTTCCTTATTTCCTAGGCATTTATCAGAGATTATTTTAAACTAATCAGCAGGTAGCAATCATTGCTGATTGCCCTTATTTGAAGTAGTAAAGGAGAAGGGAGAGAGTAAACTGTTTGGGAGTTGACCCTCCCTTCTGGAGAACTAACTCATACAAACAGATTCAAGAGAAGCAGGACAAAACCAAAACTGAGGGGATGGACAGGAGAGGAAGCATTTGAAAGGAGACAATTGACAGCTACTGAACATAATGTCTCACTAGACCCAGAAAAGGGAAGGTACCAGGAGATAGAGCTGGCTGCAGGCTGCAGGCTATCTTTGTTCTTATTGTAGAGGTAAATCCTTATTTTGAAATGATGCTTTATATTATTGCATATTGGATAAATAATGACCATTGGTTCTTAATAAAAAAAATAAAAAAATAAAAATCAGAGCAGCCAAATTCAATAGTTCCAGTGAATAACCACTACTGACAAAACACA
The DNA here is from genome assembly GCA_033628505.1 of Tringa tobata. Classification (NCBI taxonomy): domain Eukaryota; kingdom Metazoa; phylum Chordata; class Aves; order Charadriiformes; family Scolopacidae; genus Tringa; species Tringa tobata. The sequence continues at coordinate 1,072,660 of JAHREE010000294.1, forward strand.
GTATGTTTTTACTCAGGTCCTAGTGCACAGGAACATAATTAACTGGCTCCTGTTCCACAAAAGGTGAAGACAAGAGACCTGCCACTTAAGGATAGGAGGCATATAATCTAATTTTACCATGCAAAAGACATATTTTTAATTTACGCTAGCTGTCTAGGCACAACGAACGGAAAGAACTGCATCTTCAGGAACTGCAGGTATATCTGATAACAAACAGCTGGATTACCCTGCAAAAAGATTTGGCCCACTCCATTGAATGTAACAAGAGAGTGTTAACCCACCAGTCTAGATGGCTAACTAAACTCCAGTGATGTGATTTTTATTCATGCACAAAGAAGAGTCCTGAGAAGACTTGAAGATACAACTAGTCCTGAACTGTAATACAGTAAACTTGGAAATTCAAATACTTTAAAAGTAATCTTTGGAATATTTTAAAAATAACAACAAAAATCTATTTCAATTAGAATATTTATTCTCGTATTATAAAGTTATTTCCATGTTATCGTTGAACTAATCAGCACTTTTTGTATTTGTTCATTTTATAAACTGACTTCACATCAGAAAAGCCAGTTAAACTTCCTTGTGAGTAGTAACAGACAAAACCCAAACATACCACTCAAGCTGTCATGTCTATCATTAAACAATGCCCATATTACCTAAAGCAGAATACCTTTTTTTTCCTAAGGATCCCCACCCTGCACCTTCCTCTGAAGGAAAAAACTACCACCTGGATTAGTAAGGCTTCATGCACGCATGGCCTGCAGCAGTAAGTAAATTTATTAGATCTCTGGCAACACATTCTTAAAATAAACTTAATAAGTCTTCAGGTCTCTGCTTACTCATTCGTTTTGTGGCGCCAGACAACTTCTCCCAAAAAACCGGCTCCAGCTGAACTGAAGCAAGGTTTAATTCCTTGTCTCATAGAATAACGGGTTTAGCTCTACTTGCTTCTGGTTTATACCTTTAAAGCAGGGCCTCGCATGTATTAGCTGGCAGGAAAACTACTGTCATTTAAAGCCTAATCAGACAAAGCATTAAATTTGAGGGTCATAGGGTATCTTCAGCCTCAGTCTTGAAACTAATGAGTAATAACAGAAAAGTGTATTGCGACCTTACAAATGGCAGACATTCCAATAGAATGGGAGCCAGGAGAAATACACTTACAATCAAAATATTATCTTGCTTAATATTGTACTATTCTAAGAAATTCCTTTATCTGCGAACAGAATATACCAATTTCCCTTTCTTTACATCATATTGTAATACAGAGCCTGTTACTGAAAACTCCCTCATAAGTGCCTAATACTAAAACCATTCCCATGCTTAAAACTGGAGCACACGAGAGGGTGCCATCTGAAATTAAGGACTCTACTTTTACATAATGAATTTTAAATTGGTATTTGTGTCAAATTGGTACATTTGTCTTGAAGAAGTAGTTGAACTTTTTAACTCTAACTGTTGAATGCTATCTTTGCAAAGAGTTCCCACCCACTTCAGATGAAAATCCAGGCTCATAAATCTCACATTTTACAGCCTTAAGAGGAAAATATATGCAAAAGGGATTAAAGAGGTTGTTGTTAGTTGCAAAACCTACTCTAAACAAAATGGAACAGCTTTTCCATTTTATCAGCTGGACTTCTTGCTGTAACTGACTGAGGATGTATAGGAGAACTACTGATTTAACTCCATGCCAGAGTGATTGAACTGTTTTTCTTTATTAAGAATTCACTTCCACAGACTTGAATTTTGATTCCTTTTCTGTTCTGGCAATGCAACAAATAAAATCCCCGACTGACTGGAGGAGAACAAATGTCAGGTCGGTTCATTTAACATTTACTTTTAATTCATTTCAGAGTAACTGTACCAGGTAATCTCAAATACTTAACTTTTAATATTATTTGACCAGAGAAACTCCTTTGTGGTGCTTTTGATCCTTTTTAAGCTATGCCAAAACTATAACCTTCTGCAGGTGATTTAGTCCTGCTCAGGAAGGGCAGAGTGAAAAACTGAAAACATTCAAAATTGTTTATACAGAGAAGGGCAAAATAGGGCTCTTTTTTAAATCATTGTAATTTTGTCTTAAGACAAGCCTTGTAAAGAAATATTCAAAGACATTACTTCTGCTGAGGAAAGAAATATTTTTGCATTAACATGTTATTTTTTTATATTGTGACAAGTTTTTCAGTTTTACTTGAGGCATATCCTATGGAACATAACTCTATATTTCTAAGGCAGCAATTCAATTATATTCCTGTATTCTTATTTTATCTCAAATTACCATGTTCCTTATGCTGCAATCACAATCTATATTGCAAGATGAAAACAAAGATATTGGGAGAAGCCAAAAATTCCTTAAAAGATTAAAGTCAAGATGTGAGAAATCTGTTTAAATATCAAAATTATGTACAGGAAAGTACTTCTGAAATGAAGAGCAGAATTGAAACTCCAGAATAATATGACCACTGTGAGTTTCCCAAGACAGCAGCTCAACAGACATAAAACAGAGGGACAGGGGACGGAAGTGACTATAAAATCATGACAACTCACGATAGCTTGTTCCTTCCAATACATCATTTATCTCTCCCTCTTTCTCTCTGAATATGCATGTAATCTCCACTTATGCTTTGAGATAAGTAGATAAATTAAATGTAAATTGACAGTAGAAAAACTGCATCTTTAATATTAAATTTATGATCTTAGCACACAAGAGATTTTAACAACTGATTTATTTTTGTACAGTTCACATTTTACTCATCTTGAAAAGAGATTACTGTTTTAGATATTAGTCCCTGTCTTAATGTACTAGCAGAGCAGTGCAATGTCTTGATAAGTAAAGAGGCATAGTTACATAAAATTCCCTCTATTTATAATAGGTTTGGCATGACTTTTTTTGAAAATTACATATTGACCTTCAAATACCAAAGTATATTTTTTGACATGCCAAGTTGAAGTTTCCTTGGCATCACTCAGGCTTTTGAAAAATCCTCGATCAAGATTTCCATGACTGTTCTCCCACACTTATTCAGAAATTAAAACCCTTCAGCTTTCTCCCAAGGGCCAGGGAGGCAATGTTTTTGTCTACTCAAGTCCAGCTCCCACCGAATCTGCTGGCTATTGCATACAGGCAGGTGGAAGCCTGGGCATCTGTGGTCTCAAGTTTACATTTTTTGCCTTGGACTTTGTGCAGAAATGCGTGGAGGTGCAACCACAGCAGTTTTAACACGCCAGCAAGCACAAATGTTCCTCAGTTCTAAGGAAAGGTGTTTCCCACCCTATTTATGAAAAGTTGCTGCATAGAGCCTGCCTACTGGGACATCACCTCAGCCTCCCGCCTGTGGCCCACCGCAGCTGATAGCATCATTGACACACAAACCAGCACGGTTCACCAGGCTGTACCGCAACTGGAGGCACTTGGGATGTCCTCTCACCTCAGCCTGCAGCAATCCCGATGTTGATGTTGATGATGTTGATGACACAGTGCCGAGCTGTCATCGCCTACCTCCTCCTTTTGGCTGGGCGTGTAAACTTGCTATTTTTAACTGATTTAATGGCTGTTCAAAATATTTATTTTCTTTCCCCCACTAAATCTGACAGTGCCCTTGCTACCTGCTAGGATCCCTGCTCCTTGTAGGAAGCAGCAACATGCTGGAGACTGAGGCGCATGCGTTCAGGAGGCCCATTCCAGGAACACCAGAGAAGCCCCAGGGACTGTAAGGCCATGAAGAACAGTGGATACAGCAGAGATGGGAGCACAAAGTAGAGGTGATGAGATGACAAAGCTCACCAGTTGCTCAGTGAGATGAATAGGACATCCCAGATCAAATCAGCCTGTGCAGACCAAGTAGAGATGGCTACTGAAATCCTTCTAGTTAATGATTGCCATTGAAATACCTGTGAAAGCCTCATTGTTTAGGAAAATGAGCTTTCCCCGGGATGTCTTGTAATGATACTTCTTCCACCTCTTACCTTAATTACAGAGGAAAATTAAGGACTTACTTAGCAGGACTGATTAATGAGAGATGCATAAGAGTTAGGTGCCCAAATAACACTGACTGGATTTTTTTCTCCTGTTCTGCAGGACTGAACAGCTGTGGATGTCAATTGACTTAACATCAGAAGATGGTATGGCAGAAGTATTAATCTTCACATGGATAACTATGTAATATTTAAAATGTCACTGATTACTGGGCCATTGTTTGACACCTCTGGAAAGACATACATTTGAGCCCATCTATCAAAGTTGAGTGACCAGCTACATTTGCACATATGTCACACAAGTGCCCACACCCTTGCTAAATCAGATCCTTGACTTCCAACCTGCTATAGGCTTGTCTGTGCTAGAGAAACTTTCCTGCTTTAACCTTGGTCTACTGGACAGTCCTATCTTGCCATATGGAAGGGTAGACTCCAGCCTCAACCTTTCTAAAGAAGGTACCTACTATGTTACCTATTTAAGAAAATTGTTTGTCTATCTAAACCTCAAACTCCTGCCTTTTCAAAGAGGGAATATATTACTAATCTTGTTTGTAAAGTCCAACGGATAAAAATGGTATTAAATCTCAATACATAAAATCTGGCCTTTATTTTTAAATTGCAATTCTGTCCCTCTTTCTGCCCCAGGCTAGCAAGTGCAGTTCTATTAGCTAAAAGTGCTTATTATTTCAAGTTATTGACAAGAGTAGTTTCACCTATTCTTGTATAACCATTTACCTTTTAATTATTCCAGTTATTCTTTACATATCTTTCATATCACAAGACAGGGGAATGCAGTAGTGGAGTAATCTTACTGTCTCTCACTTTGCTTTTAAGGTTCTCTAGTCCAAACTCACAGTCTTTTCCAGCAAGTTTCTCACAAGGAATGATCGGGGACCTTTCTTCTGCTGTTTAACTCTGTAGGAAATCTAACTGAAAGATCACTGCCTCCTGTCCGCTATTGTGACAGAAAGCCTTATCGCTATTCCACATCAAAAACTCATTAATCTCCATCTACAAAGCAGAGGCTTGTTGCCCTTCTCTCCATCTCCTATGGTGGAGCCCTTCAAAAACTATTGACTAAAACTTGGTGCTGAAGTCCAGAGGTCTCACAATAAGTCTTTTTTAAGCACTTTTTGACTTAAACATTTCAAGGGAACATATTCTGACCTTGAAAAGTCTTTGTCCAAACATATTTCTAATCCTTTGGACATAATTCTGATCTCATGTTATCAAATTAAAATACATTATAGGTTCCCTAGGTGCTGAAATATGAGCAATAACTCTGTTCACCTCTTCACATACTCACTGAGTAGCTTCTTGGAAGGATAGTGAGCATAATACAGTCTAACATAACCATGGGAAAGCACTTTCTTTTCACTTTCTAGTTAATAAGCAACTTTCAGGGTAAGTTTGATAAATGTCCTTGTGTTAAAGAACATGGGAGGTAACGATGAAATGAAACTTGAGAGTGTCTCAAAAACTACTTGTTCAATGCAGACACATTTGCTCTATTCTATGTTTACAATAGAGGCCTCTATTGTAGTCTCCTTGTTCCTTTATTAACAGATATTTCAATCTACAATCACCAAGATACCTTAGTGTGCCTTGGCACGTGAACACAAGGCAAGACACAGTACATGCACCCTGTTAGAGCCATGCAAATGAGCTCTAGTTGAGCTGGTGCATCTCCCTGGCACAAAGGGATATGTTACAAGGCTCAGTCCTACCAGAGTCAAAGCTTTACCAGTTTGATGCTCTGCTAAGCCTACTCAGTCCTCCTGATAGCCAGTTCCTGAGCTAGTTCATTAAGCCCTGTCTTGAGTAGCTCAGTAAGGGACTGTGTTGCTCTGTAGATGGAAAAAAGTTTGGTTTTGGTGAGTGGGAAATAAATGAGGAGGGTAGAGATAGGCCAAGTCTTCCAACCTTTATTTCAAAGGCTTCCTTAAATGTTATTCAACAGCTAGAGAAAAGGAGGGGTGCCAGCAATACAGGTCAGACAAATTTCCATGAGTGTCCTCACAGAGTAGTACTTTTTCTGAGTTACATTTGGATAAGCAGAAGAACTGCAGTTATTTACACGTATTGGAGAACAGGAGTTGCACTCAGACTACGGTTAAACATTTTCTTCCTAAGAGATCTTGGAGCAGAGCCACTCAAAAATTGCCAGAGAATGAGATTTGGACACTATACTGTATGGGAAAGTTATAACCTTTTAGGATAATTTTTTTGCTCCCCTATCAAGTATGCAACAAAATTTGAATAAAAGAAATGTTATGTAGAAGTGCATGGAAGTTCTGCATAACAACATATTGATTTGCACTACACTTAAGTATTACTCACTGATATATATATATATATATAATGCTGGAAATATTCCAGAATAACATCTAAAGTTTGAGCATATCCACTTATGGCAATATTACATTTCAACTTCAAAGTAAACATGTGGTCTCTTCTTATAGCCTGTAGCGCTGAGCGAGGCTGGCCTTATAACACCAGATTTCCATTGTCTGAGGACTAATATATTGACTGTAAAAGCTTTCCTTCGAGAAAAAGCCTAGAATATCTAGAGAAGAGTATTGTGCAGACACAACATATGAAGCCAGCTTGGCTTGGGCAAGTCCCTGAGCAGGCAGACTGGAATATATCAGCAGGAAAGACCTTGGGTGACTGCATGATTCTGCCATCTATGCAGTCATTTATGCTAAAAGAGATGGTGAAAAGAAAATCCCTGATTCAGGGATCAGTGACAAAATAATTAAGGAAATTTCATTAATAACACTGATTTGGCATGTCAGGCATTTTTAATGAGTTCTTAAATAGACTTGTTTGTTTGTTTTAACTAGGTAGCTATTTAATATTCATCATCTGGCAAGCAGGAAGGTTGACTTCATTTTAGCAAAGGAAAATCAATGTATATTTCAGATCTAACCAAATTCTCAAATAAATGTTTTCTCTGCTCTCTGTTTCCAAAAAAATGGCTTAATTTGATATTCCATTGAAAATAATTTAATCTCACTGATGGTCCTATCTGCCTCTTTTCAATATAAACAACTACTCTGCTAGGAACTATAAAGACCGTTCCCCTCTTTTGTGCACACACTGTACCACACTTACACTTTTAATACTCACTCTCTTTAGAACTTTTTAATATCTCACATATTTGACTGCCTTTCAGAATGACTCTGAATTTTACTTTCCACCATAATTCTGTCTTAGTGTTGATCTGATAAAATTGATTTGGACTTGATTTAAAACGCAGCTTCCTCAGTAGCTTTCAACAGTATGCCAGAAGATAGCTTTTTTCAGAGCAGTAAATCACAATAAAATGTGACACAAGAAAGGAGTGTTAGGGGTGAAAAGAAAACCATTTGAAATACTGAATAAGTTTGAACAAGAATTAAAATAGTTGTTTCCTATATCAGCTTTGGTATTAAAAGAAAAGGAGGAGCAATTAATACACTTTTGCCAAATATAAATTTCTGCTTACACCAAATCAAATTTCACGATAAAATACATCCCTTCACTTAGTGTTCTAGCAAACCCATTGTTCGCAAAATAAAAATAAAAAAAACCCACAACAACTCATATTAATACAAATAGTGCAAAACTTACTGTGAAATATTCTTGTGAATTCCGGAATGCTCTCTGCAATCTAATATTTAATATTTTGAATAATAATTTCTTGTATATGATTGGCACACAAGTGAACCCTTATAATCACCTATAAATCAGTAGTAGCCATGTATCCTGTGGAAATGTTGTAAAAAAGTTTTAAATAAAGAATCATGGTGTAGCATGATGGAAAAAGAAGTTAAGTCTGATCTGACTGTTCAATAAAAGGAAACACACTCCAATAGTGCTTTGAATGCTAGGTCAGTAATATCCTCTAGGGATATTTGATAAGGTATATACATAAACCTAAAGTATTTCTGAAATAAAAATGAATACATTTTTTTTTAATGTTATTATCAGTTTTGCCCAAACAGTGTAAGATCTCTGAAACAAAAACTAAATAACAGTGTATATTTAAGTAAGCATCATATACCAATGGAAAAACATGACCAATGAGTATATCTAAAAGATGATATTATTCAGTTTTATAGCATCAAGTGCACATAAGATTTTTTATTATCTCCTCCAATAAAATGAGACTCTTTCAATGTGAAATGTGAAGTCTTGATAGCAGGATTTATGTGTTAAATGTAGTGAATTCAGCATGGCAAAATGATCAGTTTCTCATAATGGCACAAATATTTTGCATCCTTTTATTTCTCTTAGGAGCTATGCTCAAACATTTAATCCCTTTTTTTACTATAAAGACACAACATGAGTGACAGACAGCAGGAGGCATAGTGTCAGGGGATTTGCTTGAATACTCTTCCCCTTGCTGCAGAATTTGATCTCAGAAATGTTTAGGAAAGTTATATTTGAGTCAATACAGAAAAAGTTTTGATATTTTACAGTGAAGAAATTTAGAATATTTGGGTCAATGAGAGAACAGTATGTGAAAACTTCCATTATCTCCCTATGAAATCTAAATGGCTTGTCAAGCAAATAGCTTACAGGACTTAGAGCTCTTTCAGAAACATACTCAACAAGGTATAAATCTTTGGCTGTAGTAAGTATAATATTTATATGCTTTAACCTTTGCCAGAATATTATTATTAACAGGAGATGAAAAATTATAAACATTTATGTTTTAGAGGATATAATTTCTACGGTTCCCTCCATTCCTAGTCTTTCGGCACAGTATTTCAAAGATCAACAGTGAACTCAAGTTCAGCATTCATTTTTATGGTCTGAATCTGGCCAATAGACAATGCATAGTGCAATTGCCAGCAGATAATGCAGTACGACTAGTAATGTTAACATCAATGTATTAAGGATTGTTTGTGTGGAACACAGAGAATGTTATCAATACTAAAGAATTTTACAGCTGATATGTACAAAAGTTTGACATGAAATTTTTTGACCATGGAGATTTACATTTTTCATTAAAGTTTTGGGAAGAATCTGGATTTCTTCCCAACATCTATGTATCCTATACTTTTAAGAAGCCATATGTATTTCAACTGATGAACTTAAGCCAGCTTTCTTTGTACATTGATAGATTTATAAAGAAAATTGAGACGCATTACTTCCACGGAATACTCTTTAATATGAGATCCAACAGACGCGGGACATATATATTTCCCTACATTCCAAGCCTTTTCTCTCTTCTTCTCTCTGTATGTATCTTAAGCAAGAAAACTACATATGCATATTTAAGTCTCTATAGATACACACACACACAAAGACTAATGTAGGCACATACAGGGCCTGAACGCTTAGTTAAACAGTTCATTGAGGACACTGCATTCACTCCGTTTTCAAAATCAGTCTCATTCTGCAGCTTAACTGAAGCATATGGAGCAACTACTGTTCAATAAGATGAAGACCTTGTCCATATTTTTTGTGCTGCTCTGCCATCACAGAACAGCATGGATATCTATACCAGATGCCCACCAGTGAGATGCACTTCATATCAACAACATAAATGTGAATAAATATGCTCACCATAGCACACCCACACAAATTTATCATTTTTTAAATATTCACATTATGTACCGGGATTTATTTTATATCTTGCAGAAATCCCAGTCTTTATTCAGAGCTGGAAGAAACTATGTACAAGGCTTTATTTCAGACCTAGCTGTCTGAAATAAATTGATAATGTGGATGATAATAACAATAATACTATTATGGATAATAATATTATTTCACTGTATGAAGCAAAGTGAAATATACTGCAGATCTCAAGAGTCATGTTTTACATATTAACAGTTCAATTTACCTGCCTCCTACTACAATCCCTATAGGGAGTGATTCCGAGAGTGATTGCCCATGAACCTTATCCAGAACTGCAGCAGACTCCCACAGCCCACACACGAGAAATCAGTTCACAGTTTCCCCAGATACACAATTGAAACTTCTTATTCTGCCTAATCAAGACTAAGTACATGTTTCTTGACTGAAAAAGGTTTCTGTTCTCTTCCTAAGGCAGTAACGTCAAGAAATCTCTCCCACCTTCAATAATGCAGTTTAAGTTGCTATTACACACTGAGCTGTTATCTCCCATTACTCAGACTTTCACCTGGAGAACATCAAGCCTTAGGGCTGGACACTATTAAGCCCCTGCTGGTTCCACACAGCTTGCTTCACTAGAAACATCCCAATAATTAAAAAGATTTTGGAAAGCAATGTTCTGGCAAAAAAAAAAGTGATGGTTATCCCAAGCAGAAAACTCTTTTTGGTGCATATGGCTCTCCTTTATCTGTTTTCTCCACTGAACGTATATACTCATGCAACCCTTTAGTGGAATGACAACGCTTATGCCTCACCACAGAGGGCTTTGCTGGGTATACATAGCTCATAGTTGTAACCACAGCCCAAATCCTTGCCCTTTTACAAATGATCTGGACTGTAAACCAGCTGCTCTAGTAAGTGCAGTTCCTTCACTGTTCTTGCCAGCAGCAGCTGGAAGCCTTCTTCTACTTTCTCTCCAGGACTCTCTATGTAGGGAGACATTACTGCATTCAATTACACTCATGCCACATAAGACAGGGTTTTTTTTGAAAAGCCTTTATTGAGATTTGTTTCACCTGACTTTGGACACAATAGATGTCCTATGAAAGTTATCCTAAGAAAGTTATCCTAAGAAAGTTATCCTAAGCATCCATAATAGCCAGTGAAAGTCTAGTCAGTGGATTAGGATTCTGTTGCCTAAAGATAGGTATTCGGGGCCATTTGAGATGCTTTAAGGAATCTGGGACATCTGCAGAGGGCTGGCAAATATAACCCAGGCCTGACAGGAAATCCATGCCTTTCTGTGGGGCTGGACAGAGGTCAGGCAGGTTGGCTGGAGCCCCTCACACTGCACTTGGTCATCTGCTGAGGGTACTGGATTCTGCCTGATGGTGTCTTGAGAGCTATTCAGCTCATCCTAAAGAAGACACCTGCATCAGCTGAATAGTTCTGTAACTCCCAGTCGTATCATCTAGATCTTCTAGACCACAATGGGACCTCAGACAACTAGACAGATTCAGAAACCTGCATTTAGACATCTAACTGTGTGTCTTCAATCTAGCACAAACTCCCACACATAATATTTAAATGTTCTTTTTTTTTTCTTTTCAAGGAGGGAAGCGTGCAGATTGAAAAACAAATCTTATGTTACATGACAGCTAACTCTATGGCTAAAAGCAAGATTTGCAAGTCCTACCTCTTGGCACTGTATCTCAAAAGATGAATGTGTGGATGTTTGCCTGTGTCAAACAGGCAGCCTGAAGAAATATACAAACAGGAATAGGATAGGAACATATCACTGAGAGCGGGGAAGGGAAGGAGGTAGCATCCATTTTAGTGTTGGTCTCAGATTGGCTTAAACTGGGTGAAAATCCATTCCTGAGCCATGGCTTCATCTACGCATTCAGCCAGTAGAGACTAAGCACTGCCTAAGAAATCAGGAGCTCCCTGTTTCCCCATGGGCTCTCAGTCCCAGTCTCTCTCTGTCCCCTCCCTGGAGCTGGCACAAGTGGTTCTGTGGCCATGTAAGGACCCGCTCTAGGGAACCGATCTGTAGTAGAACTAAATGTGGAAAGAAATTGTGTCATTTTAATTTGGGTGATTTCCCCGACCCAGAGTTCATGGCACAGCAGTAAGAATGCTTGTGCCAGCACACGGGAGGCAGCAGCACAGTGGCACGTATCGGGGTGGAGAGCGAGCAGGACTGCTGTGTTTAGACACGATGCTGCCTCTTGATGCTAAAAGTAAGCCCTTAACGCTCACTCCCTGCTGGTATAAATCAGTGTGTTAGAGTGTAAATCTAGCCATATTCTGAAAAGTGTTTTTTCCATGTTATTTCCACTAAGAAACGAGTTCATGCCTGAGTCCTACACCTAATGTAGAGTGTAACCGAGGAACACACACTTTGATGCGGACCCAAATAACATCACTTTTAACAAGATGAAAATGATTCCTGATAGGAGCCAGGAGTTGTTGTGGCAACCATTTAAAGAGGTCATAAAGGTTCCATCCTTACAATGCTTCCCAAGGAAAACAAAAGCCTACTGATACCCAAGCTTTCTGTTAAGGCTCCTTTCCATCAGACCCACTGGCCAGGAGACCAGTGTGACTGAAGGGCAGAGCTTTCTGAAATGTTGCAACTTGCTCCTTTTGATCATTTGTGAGGCACCACCTTGCATCTAATTGCCTTAGCCTGCCAGTCACCCACTTTAAAGGAAAGAAACCACACCACAAAACAGAGATTTGATGTCCTGACAGGAAAAGCACACCAAAAAAATCTAACCCTTTAAAAATGAATGTCCTTAAACTCATGCTTTACATACACACCCACAGATACCTACCCATAACACAGATATGTAGCATCTATAGCACCCACAATAATGAATTCTAAAGTGAATGTATGATTTAAAAAAGAAATTAAATGAATGGAAGTCTAGTTTGTTTGCTTTGCAGAAGACCAAAAAAAAAAAAAGGAATTTCTGTGATTAATAGTGTATCACTTGTAACAATGTGCTAAATACAAAAATATAGATCAGCATTAGGAAATAAAAAATTTACCTGTATACTTTTTTGCTGGCTTCACAGACCTCATTAGCCCGAAAAATGTGTTAAGAGAGTTACTTCTGACTGTATCCATAGCTGTATTCTATTTATTAAACCATTCAACATCTTGAGCTCACAAAAGAATAATAGCTGAAGAGTATGGGGCTCATCTGAAAATTGAGATCTGTGTATTTGCTGCTCCCTTCCGCAATGCTTCAAGTGAGTGGCCCTTCCACACATACTAGCCCTGCAAACACACGAGCAACTTTTTTCAGCCTTATGGATATTAAAGCTATTTATATAGATAAGTGTGTAAATGATTGAGCCAGTAACAGCTATTTGCTGGAAAATCCTTTTTTCATTATTTACATATTAGAGAATAAACAGATCTGTCTGACTGTGACAGACATCAGGGCAAAAGCAGTGAGGAAACCACTCTAAGTAAGATGAATCTGAACAACTTGGTCTTTAGTTTTCTTTGTTCCTCTTGGTCGTATTACAGTAAATGTAACTAACACACACACAAAATAAACTTCACATTAACCTCTGGCACCAATTAAACTATCTCAGCATTTCATGTTTGTTCAAGTTCATTTTAAACACAGTGATGTTTTAATAGTACGTGACAGTGCATGCAAGAGAATCACCGTATTTTCTTGCACGAAGGTCACAGAGGGTATGGAAAGAACTTCAGATCTGACTCAATTTCACCAGTTTTTAGATTAATCTGAGCCTACAATAAAGCAAGGCTTGCTTCCCACTTACACAGAGATGGCTAGGAGAACATAAAAATCCATGTTTAAAATATGTATAACCTGTGCACAAAGATGATGGCAATCATTCCAGACATAAAGAAAAATAGTTCTGTGAATGAAAAAAACCAGAAATAAAAATTGAAGGAGATTTATTCATGCACTATATAAGAAGCCCCAGCATGAAATTTCTGTGCCTCACTACAAGAAACATAATAATCAACATCTAGATTAACAGACTTTATTATTTTATCATCTCACTGGCTGTTTTAGTTGAAAGAACTTTACAAAGTATTTATCAGTTTCTCTACTCACTAATTACAGATAGATTTTATGAAGCCTACGTAGTAGCTTCCAGTACCATTTTTTGCTTTTGGTTTCTTTCATACATACTAACATAAAGTAGTTTGTGCTTTTAAATACAAGAAACCCTGTGAAATGTTTTCTGGTCAATATTAAAAAATCCAAATATTAAACACAAAATACAATGAACTAACAAGGCCAACCATCTGCAAAAGGCTTCTTTTGGTTCCCTTTCTACTTTAAATGGGGAATTTTCTACTTGTTTTTGGCAAATGTCAGACCACACAAGTGGGCCTTGTCTTATACAACAGCCTTGTGATGGGAATACAACAGTAGGAATCTCAGATGCCCCCAAACAAGGATGGAGGGAGAATGAGAAAACCTTGCTGCCAGCAGCCCAAGTGTTGTAGTCTCATGTAATTAACATCATATCCGTCAAGTGGTTAGGATCTCAATATAAAATGGTATGCAAAATACAGCTTTCAAAATCAGCATCAATAAATGTTAACCTGAAGGTATAAAGAAGTTGTGAGAGTTTTTTTGCTTTAGTGACATTATGTGCTCTCAGGGATTAGCAGGACTAAGTAACAAGGCTTCAGTATGTTTTCCCATCAGCATTTTCTAATTTGTTTAATGTATTTTCAAGCGGAATTTCACAGCCTACATTACAACATCATGCCGATCTTCAAGAAGGTTATGAAGAAGGATTCGGGGAACTACAGGCAGGTCAGTCTCTCTCTAATCACCCAAAAAATCTGAATGCAGGTTATTCCTATGGTAGAGTTTGGAAACATGTAAATAGTTTTAGCTTTCACTCAGAAACAGAATTACTTTCCCATCTTTATGTCAGTCTTAAGAATAAGGGTAATATCTTTTTCAGCTACTGTTCCAAATATTTAGAAGGTGAAAAACACTTTTTGAACTGATGGGGAGCAAAGTATTTACAACAATTTTATGTTTCCAAACATTGGTAGCAAGTGCTCTTTAGAAAAACGAGGAGAGAATGGTTAGTTGTGGCTCATACAATTCAGTCAAGTAGGCAACTGCAAAATAGCTCTAATGTTTTTTGGGTTTTTTTTTTTAATCACTGACTGACTAATGGGTAAGAAACATGAAAAGGCGAAAGCAATGTAGTGATATGTCAGTTATGACAGGTCAAATGGAACTGGAGGGTGAGCAGCTAGCCAAAACATTTGTTCTTTCATATTTAGGAAATACTACATTTTCTCTTCAGTAACATCTCTGTTGCCACTAGATACCAACAGAGGCAAAAAAAAAGATATATTTTTCCTTTATTTCTGTCTGTAACCACTAAAGCAGACTCCACCTCTGCACAATACAATCTGCTAACTGCAATCAGCTAATAGAAGTGAAAAGTTTTGTGTTGAAATGCTGAATATACTTTTAAATCTGGTTTATGTTCTTGAAGATCTGATTTTTAATAACAGATAGCAAAATAGCTATCCTTGCATGTTCAATGAGCAGAAAGTAATCTAATGTCATCCTTCTTAATGTTATGGATATCAGTCTTTATAAACAAC
Organism: Tringa tobata; assembly: GCA_033628505.1. Classification (NCBI taxonomy): domain Eukaryota; kingdom Metazoa; phylum Chordata; class Aves; order Charadriiformes; family Scolopacidae; genus Tringa; species Tringa tobata. The sequence goes on from JAHREE010000294.1 coordinate 1,087,841, forward strand.
AGCAGTCAAGCCCAAAAATTTAGCTCTTTGCAATGATAAATGAAAGTTTACCTTATGACTACAAAATTGTAAATGGCAATCTCCTCACTTAATTCATAGTTAAAATCTTTACACTCACCAGCCTCTCTTTGGAGACAGGTATATCTAGTATGTGACACAACATACCTGTAAAACCTTCCCCTTAATCAGGTGATAGTTTATCACACTGAAGGAAATCTTATGAGCAAGCAGATAGCAGGAAGCACTGTTGGTAGATATCATTGTGTGAGAGGTAGCATCTCTAAAGAAAGTGGAAGGAAGAACATGTTGCATTGAAAATTTGAGAGCAAGTGCTTTAACCATAGAAATTGTGTTGTGACTGCAAGCTTTAAATCAGGTTATATGGTTGGTTAGGAGTGAATCTAAATTTCATCGTGTCTAAGATATTAGCTTTCAAAAATGAATGTGTATCCAGCCTATTTCTGATTTGGATGATGGTAACATAGGCACAGACTTAATCTTGGTCATAACTGATGTATCAAGAATAGGTTTCTTCAAAAAGAACTTAGATTGTCAGGCGTGTCAGTCTGACATCGGTGCCTGGGAAGGTTATGGGGCAGATCATCTTGAGTGCCATCACATGGCACATAGAGGACAACTAGGGGATCAGGCCCAGTCAGCATGGGTTTATGAAAGGCAGGTCCTGCTTGACTAATCTGATCTCCTTCTATAGCAAGGGAAGCTTAGTGGACAAGGGAAAAACTGTGGATATTGTTTACCTGGATTTTAGTAAAGCCTTTGACATCATTTTCCAAAACATTCTCCTGGAGAAACTGGCTGCTCATTGCTTGGACAGGCGTACTCTTCGCTAGGTAAAAAACTGGCCCGATGGCTGGGCCCAGAGAGTTGTGGTGAATGGCATTAAATTCAGTTGGTGGCCAGTCACCAGTGGTGTCCCCCAGGGGTCAGTATTGGGGCCTATTCTCTTTAATATTTTCACCTGCATGAGGGTATTGAGTGCACTCTTAGTAATTTGCAGACAACACCAAGTTGGCGGGAGTGTTGATCTGCTTGAGGGTAGGGTGGCTCTACAGAGGGATCTTGGATCAATGGGCCAAGGCCAATGGGATGAGGTTCAACAAGGCCAAGTGCTGGGCCTACACTTGAGTCACAGCAGCCCCGTACAGTGCTACAGGCTTGGGGAAGAGGTGGCTGAAAAGTTACCTGGCAGAAAAAGACCTGGGAGTGTTGGTAGACAGCTGGCTGAATGAGCCAGCAGTGTGCCCAGGTGGCCAAGGTGGCCAATAGCATCCTGACTTGTATTAGAAATAGTGTGGCCAGCAGGACTTGGGAAGTGATCATCCTGCCGTACATGGCACTGGTGAGGCCGCACCTCGAATACTGTGCTCAGTTTTGGGCAACTCACTACAAAAAAGACACTGAGGTGCTGGAGCGTGTTCAAAGAAGAGCAACAAAGCTGGTGAAGGGTCTTGAGCACAAGTCTTATGAGGAGAGACCGAGGGAATTGGCATTGTTTAACCTGGAGAAAAGGAGGCTGAGGGGAGACCTTATCATTGTCTACAACTACCTGAAAGGAGGTTGTAGTGAGGTGGGGGTCGGTCTCATCTCCCAAGCAACAAGTGACAGGACAAGAGGAAATGGCCTTATGTTGCACCAGGGGAGGTTCAGACTGGATATTAGAAAAATTTTTTTACACTGAAAGGGTTATCAAACATTGGAACAGGCTGCCCAGGAAAGTAGTTGAGTGACCATCCCCGGAGGTAAGGAGCTTAGCAACATGGTTTAGTGGTGGTTTTGTCAGTGTTGGGTTGATGGTTGGACTCAATGATTTTAAAGGTCTTTTCTGGCTTAAATGATTTGTGATTCTATGATTCTGTTTGAAGGCAAAAGGAAGGGTTATGTCACTGAACAAGGCATTGCTTTTATTAGTACTTGCAGAAGAAATGTTTTTACTTGTTTTTCTCACTTCTGTCATGGTCACAGTGATGTGATCCATCTTTAACATGTGGCCTTAAGCTCAGAAAGAATGACAAATGATACCAAACACTCTCATTCATCTGACCAACACAGACTTTCAAGGGTACATCCAGTCTTTATGTTAAATGGTGTTCGATGACTTCCCATTGAACTTTGACTTCAGTTTAAATTAAAAAGTCATTCCTTACCTCATTATTCTGGGTGAAGCATATTTAAAACACTGCTCAAATCTCAAATCTCTAGTTCAATTGGCTAGTCAATAGTCCTCAGGCATAAGAGATTTTTTTTCTTCCCAAAGGTAAAGCCTGTCTGTGCAGGAAACACAACTTGCTTGGGAGCTGGTCTGAGTCTGTGAAATGAACTCCCCTGGGAATGAAGAACCATCAAAAATCTTCCAATTTGAGTCAAGAGTATACACCTTTGATTTCTCTTTAACAAACATGTAACATACGCATTTAAAAAAAAAAAAAAAAGTGCTAGGTTACCCTACACACACAATTCTGCCCCAAGGAGAAGATGAAAGAAAGAACATTTTGTGACAGATGCTAATCGTGTTTGTTCATGTACTACTGAAAGGTGTTTGGATACTATAGGAAGAGGGTGGGGGAAGTGCAGTAAGAACCAACACAGAAGAGAACAGCCTTGCCATCACTCATGCCTGGACATGTTCTGTAGGACTGCTTCCCTGTCCCAATGCACAGCTCTGTGCTTTATCAGGCACACATTCTCTTTGCCATCTCCACAAGCTCACACCTTAAGTAAATGAAGTTGACATTTCATCCATCAAGATAGCTTCCTAAACCTAACAACATTACAATAAACCCCGTAACTGCTAACTTTGATTTTCAACAAACAAGAAATCTGAATATAAAGTAATACTGACAGCAGAGAGAGCTATCAATAAATTCAGTCTTAAACATAAAGTTCCATAAATTTCCACATGCACTTTCTATTAGGCATCTGTGGTTTTCAAGCTTTGTTTCCCAGTCCAGAATATATTTCTGTAGGTTTATCAATTCCTCCATTCTTATTTCAAGCCAGCTGAATACCATATTGGACATCTGTTCAGATGTAAATCCTTTTAATGCTCTTGATGGGTTTTCAAAATCATGTAATCAGTAAAACTTTCAGATACCCATCCCTATTTAATAGTCCATTATTACATTAATCCTCAGCCAGAAAACTGATCCTAAAATGCAGTCTGCATTCTTCACTCTAACTTGCCTTGTGCTGACAGTTGCCTGATTTTACCACAAGCAACATCTGTGTACTCTTTATCCAACTGCAGGCATAAAATAAGGGAAGGAAAGAGACTAGTTGACTCGATTTGATTGATGAGTGAAACTAAATACAGTGTGCAAACATTGTGTGTCTTTCAAAATGGTCATGAAGCAGTTTTACATACTGAACAAACTGACAATAAAACTTTATGCTGGATGCTTTATTGTGTCACATATGTTTTCATTTAACAAAGCATCTGTCATGATTGACCTTGTAATCTTATCACATTTCTCAAAGTGACAGTTTCAATAGCAATAACCTGCACTTTAAAGACATTTGTTGGTTGTATTTGTACATTTAGGACCAAAGTCTTTACCAAATAGTCAAGCCAGGCACTGAAATCAATGTGGACTTTGCAAAACCTCAGTAATGATGTCAAAATTGGTCTGTAGTAATAAAAATGAAGTCCGTGCAAAAAAAATCCAGAGGCATTATGATACAAAACAATTTTTTATGCATGAGAGACTTCTTGCCAGTAGGTTATTATCAAGCAGCCTAAAGGCTATGGAAGAAAGAGTACCACAAAAGCAATTTACAGTAACCAGTGAGTCTGTGTTTTATTGCAGCATTTATACAAGCAGTACTGTCTACTACTGTAATAAGCTCCCCTTTGTAGCTGATACTTTCCTCCTACTAAGATATTTTTCTTCCCCTTGCTAAGTTGTCCTTAGTGCAACACTAGTCTTAGCCCTTTCTCGGATTGCCTCAGACAACACAAGCAGTACACAAGGAGTCATCTCACTACTGTGGAGTGGATGCCCTTTAAGTCTTTGCCCTCTTGTGAAGGGAATGACTGGTACTACAGGGCAGAGGAGTGCAAACTGAACATGGAGAGATGGTGGTTCCTGCCTGCCCTCCCCATAGCTGGCAAAGCGGGCCAGGCAAGCATTCATGCCAGAAAGCTATGGGAGGGTATTCTCTCTTTCTCTGAGCCAGAATCTCTCTGGCAGCTCTCCATGAGCCCTGCTGCTTTCCATGGGACTCGTCACGGACAAATGTCGGTAAGCAAAATATTGCACGCTCCGAGGGAAACTGAACTCAGATGCTGTAGGCAGGTCCCGAATTACTACAGACAGGTGGAACTTCCACAGCAGATGCAGCTACAGGTCAAAAGTCAGAAGGGGTTCTTGAGTTCAGGTAAACTCTGGTGAGAATCAATACAATTCCTGTTTTATAAGACTATGATGCAAAACACAGAGTATTTAATGTTGTTTCTGTATTTTTAGTTTCAGAGCACTAAAGTAACACTCCACTACACATTTATTTACCAGACAGGGGCAGCTGGGAATGCTGAGAGAGGAGCAAATGGCAAGCCAGAGATTTTGGTGTCCAGTTAGTCTTGAGCAATAAGGGTAGACCATATGAAGGAGATCAGCTATATCACTGCAGCTATTTAAACCGTTGTATTAAGTTTTAGGCTGCAGCCAGACATTCACTAAAGAAATGAATGAGATGTTATTAGAAGTTAATACACCTTGGCTGCATGTTTCTGCTCCTCTGCTGGAGGCTGTCATCCCTCTAGCAATGTAAATTAATAGATCTCATGAGCCTCTTTTATCTACTCCAGCACAAATTAACCAGCTCAGTTTAAATACCCTTCAACAGCAAGTTAAGGTAACTCAGATGGCATTATGCTGAAGCAGAGAAAGATACAGTTCTATTATGTCTTCTGTGAAGTTGCAGACTTTAGCAGAGGTTTAGTAATGAACAGCTGAAGGACAATAATATCTTAAACCATCACAGCTGCTTCTGTGGTGATTGTCTGAGAGGGCCTCAGTGTTAACTTACTGAGATGCATACATGGGGAAGGTCATACACATGCTTACTGCTACAGCATGCTTATAGATTCCAGAAGAAAAAAATACCATATTGATGTGATTCAGATGCCTAAGCACTGGCATGTAGTGCAATTTAAGATGGTTATGGAAACCAGACATCAGTACAGGCTGGAAGGTATGATTTGGGACCTATGGAAAACCTGCATTGCTGTGAAGGGGCAGCTAGAGGCCAGAAGGCTTTACCCTACTTGCACTACTGCAAGAGATGTACATTTAGGCAACCCATTCTTAAAACACTTTTATTGATTATAAGGACTCTGAATGTGTTTTTAAAATTAAAAATTCAAGAAAGATTTTTTTTAAATCCTTTTTTTTTAAATCTTTTTTTTTTCTCTGATAAGATCAATGGTAAATTTCCTATTGCCAGCAGATCATACCCTTCCATTCAGGAACACAAGATACAGGTTGGATTCTGCAGCTGTAGGTGTATGGAATATTTGGAGCCTTGCCTGCAAGACACTAGTGAGCCCTTATGTTATTGAGTACATTGTCATTACTATTTCCTAATTCCCACAGGCACCATTGCTACTTTCCTGTGTTGAAAACAGTCTTTCAAACACTTCTTGTGTGCTGCCAGCAGAGCTCAAGGAGAACCAGTTCTTCATCGGAAAGGTGTTCCAGCAAGTGGCACTTCCTCTGTATGATGACTTACACTTTGAACCACTTTGTTAGCCTACGTGCCCTGCCAGCCAGAAAATACACACTCAAGAGCTGCAATGTAGTTTCTGCCAGTCCTGAGCTGGCAAGGGTGTGAAGGATTAGGGAAGGGTTCTACACAGCTCCAGGACAAAGAGGCTCAGTCTTGTGATGACATCTGCTGGCTAACCAGAAAGGCACTAACCCACCTGTAGGGAAGCTCATTCCAACATTTTCCGTTCCTGAACACTTTAGGTATGTGATGCACCTAACCTTAGAAAGAGGAGGTTAAAACAGCAAGGAAAATAAGGGCCCACTGAGAAACTCCACCTCTGCTGCTGTTGCTTATTCTGACTGCATATCTTCTCCCACAGAAGAGAAATGCAAAATAGATACATGTGCTGAGCTGCATTTGGAATGTATTTCAGATAGAGATTTCCTTAGTGTAGCAATTTTCCAGTTTTGCTTTTTTTTGGTCCTAGCTTCTTCTCTTCTGTAAGCATGAACCCCTTCTAAAGGGTCTGTGGTTGCCCCTCTCCATGAATGCTTTCATATTAACTTCCAACTTTAATCTGCCAAATGAGTACCAGCTAAACTGTCCTCTTATCTGATAGCCTTAGCAAAATACAGGTATATATGCTTCTTTTTCTTCTATGTTCTCATCTGCTGAACTGTTCAGACATCCCTTCCACACTCTAGACAGTCCTTTCCCCACCTCACCTCCAAACTTCTCATCTTAGTTCCCAGCAGGTGTTTCATAGCACCCACTTCCTACCAGCACTGTAAGCTAAAGGCCCCGCAAAGCTGATTGATTGAAAGTGTCACAAGAATACCCAGTCCTTGTGTGACTCCGGCATAAAGAGGGAAACATGCTTCTTGCCATCATAACCCAGCTCCTTGCAGCTTTGCCCCTTGCAGCAAACCCGCTCTCTTCTCCTAACTTGCAGGAAAAGTATTTAAGCAATGTGACTAAAGAACAATGTTTTGCTATTAGCAGTCTGGTATGCCTGTAGACAATATAGTTCAGAAAATTAAATCTCTCCCGCACACACATTTTCATTTATTGACAGTCCATTAACATTTTGGACCACAACATGAACACTAAGATTAAAGATTCAACCCACTAGCTAATCAATATTCCTGCTTTTCAACAATGACCTTTTAAAAGCTTAAGGTAGGAGACATGCCTGGGTAACATAAAAGGTATTTCAAACTATGTCACATGAACGGGAGCATTGCTAGAAGCCAACTATTACTCTGGAAGCACCCTTCAGTGGCTATTCAGTCAGTTTGTGTGGTTTCATTCTTTTCTTCCCCCTAGGTAGAACCAATTATTGGACACAGATCTGAAAGCACACAGGCAGCTCTCTTTGAGGTCAGGAAACAACTACTTAATGTATCCTGCTTTCAACTTTGCTAATGAATGGGTAACTCCTAGGTTAAAAATTATCTTTCAAGGTTTATGTACTTTATGCCAGAAAGGGCAGAGGAAAAAAAAAAACAACACCAAAAACCAGAGTGAATTAAAATCAATGCTTGTTGTATGTTTAACCTACGTTCACCACAATAAATGTGTGAAATAGTAGTAAACACAAAATATCTGCCAGTTTGCTAACAAATATTTTTGATGCTTATGCTAATGCCATCACCTAGGCAAAAAAACCAACCAGTATTATTGTTTATGTAGCTCCTAAGAGGATTTTTAAGTATAATTTTTATTACAAAGCCAAAAAGCTTTCATGTCATTTCTGTTTCAGTGCTTTCCAAGATTCATTCCACATTTCTGACACTGAGGAAAAAAGGTAGCAATGCTCAGGTACATCTCCTCTATTTTACCTTGTTGCCTAAAAACATGGCCCAAATATAGTAAACGTTCCATACCAGATTCTGAAAACAGCACAGTGCTGTGAGTTTGAAGTTCCATTTTCCAGTGACCACAGACATACACACCAACAGAATATGGGGAGGGGAAGAGACAGTACAGAAGTATATTGTTAATGTGTCAGATATGGTGCAAAAATAGCACAATCTTTTATGCTGCAGCCTCACTTTAGGAGGGTTTGGGGAGCTTCCTAGCTAACTAGGGAGGTGTCGGTTTATTGTGAGCACAGACCCTGTTGAGCAAGCAGAAAATAAACATATATAAATCCCATTCCACGATCCCTGTGGCTGAGCCTGTGCCTTGAACACCTGCAGTACCACGCCCTGGCTTTTTATGCTTCACAGCACCATGTCCCAGGGACGAGTGGCAATCAAGGACTGAATTTGTCTTGTTTTGTCAGAGCAAGAGAGAGATTTTTACGTTACATAGCCACAAGGATACAACCTACAAGTGAGCCATGATCAACAGAGCCCTGCTAAAATGTATGTTCTCCAGCAATAGCTTAGTGTCACAGCCTTGCTTTTATCATAGGACTTGGCACATCCCATCAAGTGACACGACACAGCTCATTGGCAAACACCACATTAAGCTGTGAGCAGGCATCGTGAGTGCTTCACATACCTTGGAGCTTTGCAGGTATTAACCCTCTGCCAGTTCCCCAAACCACTCCTGGATTCCAAATAAAATGAGAATTCCTTTGCGAGGCCTGCCAGTAATAAACGGCACAAACGTGTTCATCACAGCCCTTAAGAGTTCCATTAAGCAAATCAAACACGTATTCCTGACACAGTTCCTCAGGGCAGTCCTGTGCAGGAGGACAAAGGTGAGGTTTCTCTGGCTCAGTGCCATGTGGGCTCCTCTCGGGATTCAGTAAAGCATGTACTTCAGATCCCCTACATGCAGCTCAAACCATTTTGGTCTTCTTTTCTGAATCCCTCTGTGTAGCTCATCTGTTCCTCATGGCTGCCTCTGTTTCCTCTGCTACCGAACAGATTGCAGCTTTCCAGCCTGCAGACCATCATACTAGACCTCTTTTTCTTTCTATAGCAACTCTATGATTTTTATGTATACAAATTTATAATACAAGTCCTAGATACTGAAGACAACAGTCTAGTCAGAATTTAACGCATGGCATTGCAAGCAATCATTATTTTTGGATGTATTTTTTTCCCCCATTGGATTGATTATATGATTCTATGATTGAATAATCAATCCCACTCACTCAGCAATTCCAAGAAAATCTCAAAGGGTGAAACCTTTTACCCATGTAAACGTGGTTTGCATACATGCTATCAGTCTCTATTTGTGATGTGTTTATTAGCCATATTCTGAAACCCAAGTAATTTTATTCTCGGATACACCAGCATATCATATATTAAGGATGAGAACAAAGGCAGAAATCCACAGTAGAAACATAATGTTTTAGTTCCTTAAAGGAGTGTCTTTAGTCAACAGAGAGAAAGGGTAGGATTCATCTCATCCTAAAATAGATATGTAAAATAAATCTAAGTTTTAAGTTTGATGAAATAAATCCCCTCCTTGAAAGACAGTTTAAAGATGTTGTAGGCTAAATAAGGACAACAAAAAGGAGACAGAGGGTTGTTTTTCCTAACAACATGAATTGCGACTGAAAGACTACGGGTTATACCCAAGATTACCAGCCAGCTGAGACATGACTGAAAAAATGAATAAAGATTTCAATCTCAAACTGGTCTAGTGCCTTAATCCAACCCCTTATTTTCTTCTCAAGCATAGTAGATAAAGATCTTCTGAAGTGAAGACGGAGGGAGACGAGGAGAGAGGTTTACAATAAAAAAATTTTATATGTGTCTCTGTGACCATGTTTAAGGGACTTGAAAAGAAATTAATTTCTCAGAGTAAGTTATTTTAATTTTTTTAAGTAGGATTATTTTTCTATTAAAATGAAAAAAAGGATTTTTAAATACCCCTTTAATCAAGACACTGAAAAAATCATCCTACAAAGGACACATGTAACTGTATACACTCTTGTGACAAAAGACCAGTCTGCTGATATTTCTCTCACCAGGAGAAAAATCAGATGGTGTAAAGTTTTAAGACTTAGGACTGGGTATAACCAGCATTGTATTCTCTCTTGTAAATTTTGAAGTGCAGTTCTAGCAATACAGAATTACACTTAACTCTGTATTATCCAGGGTTAAGGTTAAGGGGCCTGGGAAAACCCAGAAAATGGAAAAATAATAACAAGAGAACTATGAGACATGCTGGGGAGGATGATGTGCAGCTCTGTAGGGCATCAGGTCAAGTTTAGCACAGGGTGGAAGCAATTAGTTCAGCCCTCAAATAACTGTGAGTTTGCTCATATAATTAATCCTGAATTCCTCTCTGAAGTTCTCCCTTACCAGATAAAAATTTCAAAAACATCTGAATGACTCAGGAGACACTGCTTTTTGGTGAAACTTCACATGTATCTCCAATCCAAAGAGATTAGGAGAACAGTACTGAGATCTCCAGTTATACAGCAAGGTGTCAGTTCCACTTTATGAGGCACAGAGGTGACAAGCGCAGCAGAGATGACTGCTTCACTGGCAGAACTCAAGTGGCATGAAGACAAAAACATAATTTATCTTTCTGGGGCAATGAAGATCTCTACCTGTCTTGCAAGGGGATGGACTTTCTGGGTTTATGTCTACTTTCATACTTTACTTTCCCTCAGCTTGATTTCATAATTTCAGTGTAGCACTTTAAATTTCAACAACATTTTAACTGCTAGCAAAACTTGCAGGGCTTTTTTTTTTTCCTTGAGTTGTTCAATATGTGGACATGAGATGGAAAAAGAAACAAGAAGATTTTATTCTAAATTTTCATGAATTATCATAATTTCTTCCAATCCCATAAACCCACAAGCACCTAAATGGCCAAGTGTTTAACAGCATCGCACATCTCCATTGTAGCAGCTTTGCTTCTTCCTGCAGAGATGTGGAAGCACAACACATTCTTTATTTTCCTCACTTGCTTGTAAGTAGCCTAGGTGATCTTTCCTATCTGTAATGGCCAGAGAAATCAGCAGTGCCCGTGCAATTGCATAAAAAAATCTCTAGGCCTCACGCTTAGTGACTGCAGTATATGCCAAAGAACACAGCACCCAAAAGAGCAAACACCTCCCAAACCCTCAATTCCATACAGAACACCTACGTTTTACTTGATGATATCAATCTGATCAACCACAGCTCTTGGCAGACTAGTGCAAACTGGCATTCATGGCAGATTCTCAAAAAGCTTGTTACACCTACTTGTCTCATAGCTGTGAGACCTGTTGTATAGCTGTGAGACCTGTTGTGTAAGATGTGAACAGATCAATGATCTGCTCAGAATGTGGCAGAACTGAAAGAAGAAGTTGAAAGGTTGAGGAATAACAAGGAGAAAAGCGGCAAGGGTCCAGGAGCCCCTGTAGGCACCCCAGGTCAGCCTGAAGGCAAAAGCATAAATGAAAAGAACGAGTGGAAGCAGGTTCGTGGTTGGGGCACCAGACAACCTCCCACCTTACCTACCTCATTGTGTCAAGTACCTCTGAGGAATAGATATAAGGCTCTGCTTGAGAATGGCCAGTTGAGCAAGGAAGGAGCACCCTATAACACAGTTGCCTCCTAGGCCAAAAAAGCACATATGCCGGATCACCACCACACCCTCTAAGAAAAAGCAAAGGGTTATAGTTGTTGGGGACTCCTTTCTGAAGAGGACAGAGGGCCCAATATGCTGGGTGGACCCTCCTCAGAGGGAAGACTGCTGCCTTCCTGGAGTCTTGGTGAAGGACATCACCAGGAAACTTCCTGGTTTAGTACGGTCCTCAGATTATCACCCACTACTGATATCCCATGTAGGTGCAGAGGAGAGAGCAACTCGAAGCTCAAGAGCTATGAAAAGAGACTTCAGGGAGTTGGGAGGTTTAGTAAAGGAATCTGGGATGCAGGTGATTTTTTCGTCACTCCCTCCAATGGCTGGCAATGATGCTGGGAGGAGCAGACGGTTCAAATCAATCAATACATGGCTCCATGGTGTCACCACCACAACCTTGGATACTTTGATAGTGGGTTGGTCCACACGGCACCAGGCTTGTTAACAGGAAATGGAAGATGCCTCTCTCAAAAGAGCAAGACTGGTCTGGCCTGAGAGATAGTGGGGTTGATTGACAGGTCTTTAAACTAGATGTGAAGGGGGAGAGGGGTGATAACATCAGACGTGTCCTTGAGGCTCCTGAGACAAAGGGAATCCAGGAATCACAGACAAAACACCATGAAGGTAGGCCACCTGAAGAGCAACACGAAGGAAATGGAGTCATTCCAGCTAATAAGTCAGTCCCACTGGGCGCCCAGCTGAAGTGCCTTTACACAAATGCATGCAGCATGGGGAACAAGCAAGAGGAGTTAGAGATGCGTGCACGCCTCCAGGGCTACAATCTTATTGGCATTACCAAGATGTGGTGGGATGGCTCTTATGACTGGAGTGTTGGAATGGAGGGTTACAGACTCTTCAGGAAGGACAGGGTGGGAAGATGGGGAGGGGGTGCTACCCTCTATGTCAAGGACCAGCTGGAGTGTGTGGAGATCCACCTGGGGATGGACGAAGACCTGACAGAGAGCTTATGGGTCAGGATTAAAGGAACCACAAGGGCAAGTGATGTTACAGTAGGGGTCTGCTACAGACCACCAGATCAGAGTGACAAGGAGGATGAGGCCCTTTATAGACAGATAGGAGCAGCATCGCGGTCTCACACCCTGGTCCTCATGGGGGACTTCAACCACCCCGATATCTGTTGGAAGGACAACACAGCAGGGCACAAGAAATCCAGGAAGTTCTTGGAATGCGTTGATGACAACTTTCTTCTTCAAATGATCGAGGAGCCAACAAGGAAAGGAGCCGTGCTGGACTTTGTCCTTACCAACAAGGAGGGGATGGTGGGGAATGTCAAGTTCAAGGGTAGCCTTGGCTGCAGTAATCATGAAATGGTGGAGTTCAAGATTCATAGGGCAGCGAGGAGGGTGTGCAGCAAGCTCGCTACCCTGGACTTCAGGAGAGCAGACTTTGGTCTCCTGAGAGAACTGAATGGGAGGACAGCATGGGAAAAAGAACTGTAGCGGAGAGGGGCCCAAGAAAGCTGGGTGGTATTCAAGGATCGCCTCCTCCAAGCTCAGGAGAGGTGCATCCCAAAAAAGAAGTCAGGCAAAATAGCCAGCAGGCCTGCGTAGATGAATAAGGAACTGCTGGACAAGCTCAGGACCAAAAAGGAGGCCTATACAGGGTGGAAGCAGGGACAGGTAGAATGGGCAGAATACAGAGAAACTGTCCGAGTGGTCAGGAACGAGATCAGGCAAGCGAAAGCCCAGGCAGAACTAAATCTAGCCAGGGATGTGAAAGATAATAAAAAGAACTTCTACAGCTATGTCAGGGACAAAGGCAAGACTAGGGAAGTTGTGGGCCCTCTCCGGAAGGAAATGGGAGACCTGGCCAGCCAGGATATGGATAAGGCTGAGCTACTGAACAACTTCTTTGCCTCAGTCTTTACCGGCAAGGGCTCAAACCACACTACCCAAGTCACCGAAGGCAAAATAAGGGTTCTGCAAATGAAGAACTGCTCACAGTACAAGAACATCAGGTTTGAGACCACATAAGGAACCTGAAGGTGCATAAGTCCATGGGACCTGACAAAATCCATCCACGGGTCCTGAGGGAGCTGGTGGAAGAAGTTGCTAAGCCACTTTCCATCATATTTGAGAAATCGTGGCAGTCTGCCGAAGTTCCCGCAGACTGGAAAAAAGGTGAACATAACCCTGATATTCAAAAAAGAAAAGAAAAGAAGACCCAGGGAACTCCAGGCCAGTCAGTCTCACCTCTGTGCCTGGAAAGATTATGGAGCAGATCTTCCTGGAATCTCTGCTAAGGCACATGGAAAATAAGGAGATGATTTGAGACAGCCAACATGGCTTCACCAAGGGCAAATCATGCCTGACAAATTTGGTGGCCTTTTATGATACTGCCACAGACTTGGTAGACAAGCAAGATGTCATCAAGAGCTACCGATGTCATCTACCTGGACTTATGCAAAGTGTTCGACACTGTCCCGCATGACATCCTGGTCTCAAAACTGAAAACTAATGGATTCGATGGATGGGCCACTCGGTGGATAAGGAGCTGGCTGCATGGCTGCACTCTAAGGGTTGTGGTCAATGGCTCAATTGGCGGCCAGTGACGAGTGGTGTTTCTCAGGGGTCCGTACTGGGACCAGTGCTGTTCAACATCTTTGTTGGAGACATGGACAGTGGGGTAGAGTGCACCCTCAGCAAGTTTGCCAATGACACCAAACTTGGTGGTGCCGTCAACACGCTGGAGGAAAGAGATGCCATCCAGAGGGACCTGGACAGGCTGGAGAGGTGGGCTCATGCAAATCGCATGAAGTTTAACCAAGCCAAGTGCAGGGTCCTGCACCTGGGATGTGGCAACCCCAGGCACAGATACAGGTTGGGCGGAGAATAGCTAGAAAGCAGCCCTGAGGAGAAGGACTTGGGGGTGTTGGTGGATGAGAAGCTCAACATGAGCCGGCAATGTGCATTGGCAGCCCAGAAAGCCAACCACATCCTGGGCTGCATTAAGAGAAGTGTGGCCAGCAGGTCTCGGGAGGTGATTCTACCCCTCTACTCTGTGCTTGTGAGGCCCCACCTGGAGTACTGTGTCCAGCTTTGGAGTCCTCAACACAGGAAGGACATGGACCTGTTGGAACGGGTCCAGCGGAAGGCCACGAAGATGATCAGAGGGATGGAGCACCTCTCCTATGAGGACAGGCTGAGAGAGCTGGGGTTGTTCAGCCTGGAGAAGAGAAGGCTCCGGGGAGACCTTATAGCAGCCTTCCAGTACCTGAAGGGAGCCTATAGGAGAGCTGGCGAGGGACTCTTTGTCAGGAAGTGTAGTGACAGGACAAGGGTCAATGTTTTAAATTGGAAGAGGGGAGATTTAGATTAGATACTAGAAAGAAATTCTTTACAGTGAGGGTGGTGAGACACTGGAACAGGTTGCTCAGGGAAGTTGTGGATGCCGCATCCCTGGAAGTGTTCAAGGCCAGGCTGGATGGGGCTTTGAGCAACCTGCTCTAGTGGGAGGTGTCCCTGCCCATGGCAGGGGGGTTGGAACTAGATGATCTTTAAGGTCCCTTCCAATCCAAACCATTCTATGACTCTATGATTCCTTACGTACAATTTCTAATTATCATTGTCTATTTGTTCCAGGAATGCCTAACACTGTAATCCCTTGCTAGAGCACAAATAAAAGGATAGTCTGAAGAAACGATCTGGTTAAGCAGCCATCGATTTGAATATATACAATGCTTAAATCTCTTCAGAAAGAGGCATGTGACTGAACAGTAATAGTCAAGAACAGAGTATGAGACTGGTCAGAATATCAAACTGCAATCTGCATCAGAAGTTTAGCTCCCCAAAAAGAGGACCTGCAGTCATTGTTTCATGTAGTATCTGTCTCCATCTTGCTGCATCTCCACCCAAACTATATGACCATCTTGCTAAAACATGTCCCATCTTCTGAGGTTCCTGTACCACTACACTTCTATATCTTTCTGGTTGCAGTAACAGAATGGCCAGAAGCAGAAAACAGCCATTGGAGTGTGTTGGGTGCTGGGCCAGCTGGAACGGACAAGAGAGGGTAGCATAACTCCTGTGTAAGCCAAGAACACCACTTCAACACCAGTTTGCTCAGAGACTCTCACAACTTGGAAGAAAAACCATCCCAGGGCAACTCAGTTCAGTGAGGCTGTAAGAACCTCCATCTGTGCTTCAGAAAAGCTACCTGCAAACCCAACTCTGCTAGTCTGAGTGTGGATGTGAGCGGACTGCAGCCCCTCAATATGAACGCTCACAAGCAGACATGGATCACTTCCAGACTGAGATAGGTTTTGGAGCCAGGTCGTAGCTGCAGCAGTAACATACCCTCAGAGATTTCTAGTGGGCAGTCTGCAATTGGGAAAATCTTCCAATCAACTTCATGGAAATGCCTCTAGTTTCATCTAATGAAGGACTTGTTGGTATACCAAGCACACGCATAATAGAAGGGATTTAGGTCCTCCTAGATTCATACAATGTGTTTACATGTTTCTGATGATGAAAGTAGAAGGCAAAGGATACTCAGTTACACACTGGATAGATTTGCTTCGAAGACCCCACAGAAAGACATTTTTCCTCTTAAAGTAAAACTGTCAAGAACATACTTCTGCCTGAGCTAAGAGAACTCTCATTAAAACACATAAGGAGAAAAAAAGACACATGAAAAAGTAACCAAATTATAAAGAGTGACATTTTACCCTGCTATTCCAAACTAAGCCCCTCGTTTTAAAGAAAAGAGAATGCTGAGTTTAGCAATGCAAGTTAAGGAAGAAATATGTGTATATATAACTTAAAGCTCCAGCTGGTAAAGAAAGAGCAGCACAAAAAGATGAATTACATAGAAATCCTCACATCAGAATCACTTCCCATTTTGATTACTGTAATTCTGTAGATTACCTAAATCATTACCCTTTTTTCTTCAGTGCCACAGAAAGCACTACAATTTCATGTTGCTCCAAGGAAAATTCCTTCCACTACTTAAATTAATTTCATAACAAATTAAAAACCCCATTTTTTTCTAAGTGGTTTCTGGATGTATGGCACCTCCTTTCAGTCTCTACTTCTCTATTCATATCCTTCTTTGTCTTTGTTCTTTCTCTACAACTGTTCAAAAGTGAAAGTCAAACTTTTTCACATGTACTTTTGTATCTACACCAACATATGTCTGATTTTCTCCAAACCGCTGGCTCAAAGTTTTCTTACTTTATGCTGCATGTTACTTCCTCTTCTAATCTCCCTTCATCTTCATTCTTTTCCCTGGGAATCACCATGTCCAAATTTCAACCCTCTCTCAACAAAGCATTCCATGATTGCTTACAAGTTAGCATGTGAGATATAAATACATTTTCATTTATTCTTTATTTGATATGACAGATACAGGTAATAGAAATATTTCTGTAATAAAAAGAATTTCTAGCATTTTAATACTCATTATATTATCCTTTAAAGCAATATTTCTTTAAAGTATGAATGTCTGACTGCATCTACATCAAGTCCAGAGAACAAAGAAGGCAGACTCGAGAACAATCCATTCATAGGTGAACCTGAACTCATTTTACATTGTTACAACTAGATATTTTTCAAATCCATTTAAAAAAATTAATTTTTCTTTGTATACTTATTAAAACACAGGATTGATTTTCATAACATGTTATTCATGATGTGTATTGTACTAACATGCAAATGTCCATAATTGCAATGAAAAATACAGAAACAGTACAATCAAGAGGGTGGTGGATTCAATGACAATTAGACTGCCAACATGGCGTTTTAAACCTGTGTGCAATCAGGGTAGCTTTCTCGGAAGCAGGTAATAACTGCGACATGACAGACATGCCAACATATACTTCAAATGAGCAGTAATTAAAGGTTACTAATGAATTGCATGATACTGTGCATTCTGATACAAATCTTGATCTCATGACCACACTTGACAGGCAAGCCCTGGCAGATCTTGCCAGGGCAGCTTTAAGACTCTACTCCCCACAGCTGCCCACCCCTACATTACTGGCAGACCTCTAGCAGCGTTGGTGAAGCAGAGAACGTGTCCCTGCCCCTAAAGCACCCATCCATAGTTCAGCATCTTTGTTTGCACTGCTACAAAGCTGGACTAACGCTGGTGTTACTAACACATGCATGCCACTCTGCTGACTCTGTAAAAAGGCAGCTACCTCTGGCAGAGGGGGATTTAGTAACATATTAAACCAACACACCTGTTTCCGCAGTAAATGACAGCCAAAACTTGTTTTTTCAAATGTGGTCATTACTCTAGCAATCCTCCCACTATCTTCAAGAAGAGCTTAGGGACAAACCTCGTGACAAGTAGAGTCAGCAAGCTTAGATATATGCTAGCTTTTAACCCCCAAAGAGGGTAAACTAACAAAATAGTGCCCATATCCTGGCCATCACAAAGGTTCCTTTGCCTTGCTCATGTCCCAAGCGGTCCACTGGAGCAGAACGCTCTCATGTTGCAGAGGAACAACAGTTTCTACACCATACCCTACCCTGAGCATAGAGAAGGTGAGGGTGGCCCTATTCATCAACAGTTCCCAACTTTTGGTACCATGCATTGTCATTGAGCACTGCAATGCAAATAAGCAATTGCACCACACACACATACATGACACTTGGCTTAAAACGAATGCATGGCAGTGGCAATGCAGAACTCGGCATGAACAGCTGCTTCTAGGACTCCAGACTGCTTCTGCAGATCAATCATAGAATTAGAGAACAGTTTGGGCTGGAAGGGACTTCTAAAGCTCATCTACTCCAAACCCCCTGCAATGAACAGGTATGTCTTCAAACAGATCAGGTTGCTCAGAACACTGTCCAACCTGACCTTGAATGTTTCCAGGGATGGGGCATCTACCACCTCTCTGGGCAACCTGTTTCACCACCCTCATTGTAAAATATTTCTTCCCTATTATCTCATCTAAATCTTTTACTTTAAAGCCATTACCCCTTGTCCTATCAGAACAGGCTCTGCTAAAAAGTTTGTCCCCTTTCCCATAGGCCCCCTTGAAATAATGAAAGGCTAAAATAAGGTCATAGAATCATAGAATGGTTTGGGTTGGAAGAAACCTTAAAGATCATCTTGTTCCAACCCGCACCACCCACTAGACCAGGTTGCTCAAAGCCCCATCCAGCCTGGCATTGAACACTTCCAGGTCCCTCCCAAGCCTTCTCCTCTCCAGCCTAAACAACCTCATCTCTCTCAGCCTGTCCTCAGAGGACAAGTATTCCAAGCCTCTGACCATTTTGGTGGCCCTCCTCTGCACCCACTCCAACAGGTCCATGTCTTTCCTGTGCTGGGGGCTCCAGAGCTGGATGCAGTACTTAACGCCAAGCTGAATCCCAAGCTGCTGTGGCTACAGTGTTATTGTTACTTGGTCCAGCTGGTAAAGTCCGTTCAGGTACCTCTCTGCAGTCATTATTCCACCTTGAGATTAGCCTGCTGTGATTTACACACAGTATCCATCATGAGTAGAGGCTTTAGGTATCCCTTGAGGCAGCCCCAAATAATTTTGAATGTTCAAAATAGCTTTAAAATTCAGTTTACCGTATCACCTTATGTAGAAGTGCAAAAAGATTACATTTTTTTTCCATGCAAAAATACCTTGGCTAACTGCACACTGACGTAACGTTTTCAGATACTCTGTTCCTCAAAATCATCTCTATCAAGCCGTAAAATAGCTCATTACTGCACTATTTGGGAAATTAGAAAAACCTCATCACTGTTGCACATGAAAATGTAAAGTACAGTGATTTGCTGTGCAGTATAAGATTATGTTAGATTAAAAAAAATTGCAACACCAAGCGCAAACACAAACAGGAAATTTGGCATGTGCCTGCATGCGCTGTCAGTAATCAGAGATGTCTTCTGAAAGAAACCTCCGGAGGCAACGTTTTCTTTGTTACACAAAAGGGATAGTAAAATATCAGGGTAAACTGGCATCTCTACAGACACTGCATGTCTGAACAAACACACTTCAATTTTTTCTTTTATTATAGAAACATCTCTGGATTTTTCCCAGTAGTGTCAGAGATGGCAATGGACAATTAGTGACTGTAAAGGAGGTCACACGAGAACAGCAGTTTGTGCAAAATGAGACTGCTCAGAGCTTCTGTAACAGCAGGGTTTTTTTGCTCACTGAATTCTTCAATTTAAAGTAAAAAATATATTTTGATAAACGTGAGTAATACTGATTCCCTCAACCCAGTTTACCTGGATCTCTGGGAGAGAGGTAAACCCTGCCCCACCTTCATGGGGCTGCATGAAGAGCATAACTTAGGCAGCAAAGTTAAGATGGTTAGGAGACCTGTCTCCCTACTCTCCCTTGAAGTCCTGTGAGGAGAAAAAGGCTTCTTCAAAGTGCAAAATCAGGGCAGAAGCTGAGTATTCTCAGCTGCTTTCTGAAGAAGCCCTTCTTCCATGGGCAGAGGCCTACAAGCTCCTGACTTCATGCCCAGCAGTAGAAAGCCACTGACTCAGTACGAGATGGGAATCTACTTTGTCTTGACTGGCACAATACTACTAATTACTTACACAATGTTTTCAAAGCAGAAGAGAACATGTATACATTCTAGAATTCACAAGACCTTTTCTCTTTTCTTTTTTTTTAAGAAGAAACAAGCACAATTAACCAACTTCTGAAAAATCCCGTGGGACTGTAGTTCTCCATGAGCCTTTACTCAATCAAACACTGAAGCTCTAGTCTGATGGCTTCATTCATCATTCCCTGTATTGTTTTGACATCTCAGAAGGAGATACTGTTCCAATAATCTATTCATTGCATGGGTGCCACATTCAACCCAATAATCAAATAGCTGATGCGAGGGATGCTTGGTAGAAGGCAAGATACAGCCAGCTGGATCTTTCTATTGCACAAGTTTTATAGGATTATAATGCCAAAACATATAGGTGCACAACCCATCATTTCAATAATTAAACTGCATGTCTCCTACAACACACAAACCACCATCTTGTGTAATGTACTTAAGATCTTTAATCCACTTTTGGTCTAGTGATAATCAATTTGCAGCACAGTGTTCCTTCCACAGGAGCAATTAAGTTATATTTTCATCACTTGTTACCTCAATTCCAAGCTAAATCCATCACCAACATTGATGCAACATTCTAAAGAAAACCAGAAGTTTCCTTTATTGAACAATTAAAATGATTTAAACATTTAATAAAATGTTCAGAATCTTAGAAATTAGAAGACATAAAACTTATCCTATTTTATAAAAGTGTGTAGTTCTATACGTAACGTATTTTTTCCTTATGTACAGATTAAGATTTTTGCTCATAAATATCACAGGTATCTGTGTAATTTCCACCTTGTTTTTTATTTTTTCTGTTTTATTCATCATTTACTTCTTTTCATTTTTGCATTACTATGCAAATATACCATCTTTTATGGCCCATTCAAACCTCCAAGAAAAATTTGCCTAGGTGCTAATGGATATGTCATGCTGGAATGCCATTCTACAAACTAAATGGACTCATAACATTTTATAAACTGTCTTTTCTCTGCTGTTAAACCACCAGTCAGTAAAATCTATAATAAAACTTTTATAGCGGTAGCTAGAGAGCTGTTTATTCGCTTAACTATTAAATCTTCTCAGCTTGAGAAGCCCAAGAGTATGGTTGCATGATGGTCTTAAGCTGACTGATTATGGGATGCTGTGGATGGGGGGAATCCATGCCTTTTTGTGTGGCTGCATCATTGCCAGTGCCAGCAAACAGGTACAGCCAGATGCAAAGTGGAGGTGCGACTTCCCCTTTGGGAGGCAGCACAGTTTCAGATTGCCTCAAGTAGTCTGTGAAGCCCCGTCTGAACCAAGCGTGAAGCAGGGTGGCTAGAGCTGAACCAAGCTAACAGCTCAAAGCCCTCCATTGGGGAACCCCCATTTCTCTCTCATCTGGTCTGGTCCCCCCATCCCCAGCCACGTGGTCTCCCTGATGCTCATCACTGCCTGCCTGGTAAACCAATGCAATGCCCTACCACCATTCATTTAACCAATTTAGCATGCTATAAACTGGTATAAGATGAGACAGGATGGGAGAGGGGCTCTCTTCTGGCAGCAGCAAGTCATCAAGTTAATTTGACTGTACCATCAAACCACATTTTAAGGGAAAAACCTACCTGCTCTAAACTCTGTAAATAGATGGTGGAGAGAACTGAGTAACTCCAGAGCACGACTTGGCCAGCATAAGACCTGAAATGCCCTCTAGAGGTACCTACATTTCCTAAATAAAGCTCTAGAAGCATCACTTGTGTTAAGAACTATGCGTCATAGATTATGGATTCCCTCTCCCCCTCCCCCTAGACAAAGAGCATCTGATTCATCAATCTGAATTAAAAATTAGGGGTGGAATTCATTCCAGCTGTAAAGCAGCACACTTTTATCTTAGTTCAGGTATTTTCAGAATGTCCTTTCATACTCCTTACATGATTATTTTGAAGTCCCCCAATTTCACACAGTTAAATTGAAAGAAAAATTAACACTGTCAAGTCTGCCTCCCAACTCTGTGATTCTTCTAATTCTACCAGCCACTCTGGATAGGAATGTCTGTGCTCCAGCATATATTGCTCATCTCTTTCTATGAGAGGAGAGAAAAAAGGACAGCTTGCAGCTGCTTCAGCATGAGCCAAGGTAATAAACAGTAATAAACTGCATAAGTTTCTGACACAGCCTTTTAAGTGATTTCCCCACAATCCCACTATGAGATGGACTTTATTCTTACAGTTTGTGGTTACTAACCATGCTCCATTTTTATGTTGAATATGGAAAGCAGTTGCTAGCCCCAACTCAGCTATCAGTGATTCAGGCTAATTTGGAAATTATTCTTGCAAATAAAATCTGTAAGCCACTCACATTCATGGTAGTTTGTATACTTGAAATATTACAGTCTTGCTTCTTCACATCTGAATGAAGTAGTGGGGAATTGATTTTTTTTCTTACTGCCAAAATGAAAGCTTTGGGTTTATCTAGACTGCTGCATGTTATCATGAACATCAACAGCATCATAGACTGCATTAGGACAACCTGTCAGCAGGTCGAAGTAGGTGATGTTTCCCTTCTACTCAGCACTGGTAAGACATGTGTGGAGTGCTGGCCCAGCTCGGAGCTCCCCAGTACAAGAGAAACATGGAAATACTTGACTGAAGGGTGACAAAGATGATTAAGGAACGGAAGCACCTAATGAACATGGAAAGATTGAGAGAGCTGGGATTGTTCAGCCCAGAGAAGACAAGGCTCGGGTGGGAAGCTTACCAACGCGCATAAATACCTGATGGGAGGGTGTAATGAGAGGGAGCCAGTTCTATCTCAGAGGTGCCCAGTGAAACGACAAGAAACAATGGAGACAAATTGAATTAAAAGTTATATTCAAACATGAGAAAAAACTTCTTTATTGAAAGGGTGTTCAAATACTGGATCAGATTGTCTGGAGAGGTTGAGAAGTCTCCATCCTTGGAGATATATAAAACCTGATTGGGCTCATTCCTGGACAACCTGTTCTAGTTGATGCTGCTCTGAGCAGAGCTACTGGACTATATGATCTCCAGAGATGCCTTGAAACCACTGGTATTCTGTGATTCCATGGCTTGCATGAAGACACATCCTAATTGTGAAGAATTAGGAATAAAATCAATTTTAACAACTTCATCTCAAAGCCATCCTTTCTCCACTGTAGAGACGCAAAAAATGGGAAAGTACTAGATTCTTTTCTAATCATATTATTTATTTGTACCTAAAAACTGAGAATATTCAGAATATTCAATGTAATTATAATGTCTTTGTTTCCTTAACTTCACAGCTGATAGTTTCATTGCATTTCTTGTATGCACATGTGCAAATTGTGTGTGTATGGTTGGACTCAATGATCTCAAAGGTCCCTTCCAACAATAAAGATTCTGTGATTCTGTGATACTCACACAAGTATTTAGAAAAATGTAGCCAAGCATTTATAAAGAAGTGTTTGCAGTATTTTGGTTTCAATTTCGTAATCTTCAGTGCTCAACTCCCTATTTTCTCTAATCACTTGATGTATAAAAGGATTACATATAGTAGATAAAAATTTTGCTTGCATCTCTAAGCATTTTCTTTTATCTGAATCACAACTTCTTGGTATTTCACTCCACCAAAAATTATCTCTGTATTCTTTCTCAACTGTTTAGATAAAAGGAATGGCCACTGCAAATGAAAGTGGTTTGCCAAATTTACAGTGGAGAAAAAGATAACACAATCTTATGCTATTAATTTCATCAACTCATTAAAACCGTTCTCAGTATCTACTGCATATGTTCCAGTAATTATCTTTATAGAGAAATAAAGTGGAACCATAACCATGTCCAAGCAACAGGAAAGGTGAAATACAGAGCTTGTATTTTGTTTTTATGAATAACACATATTTAAACTTTAAAGAAATTACTATGTAACCAATTAGGCAGGAGTAATTTAGAAGACACATTAGATTTACTGTACAGTCCTTGGCCTTTGATAAACTTTAATAAACAGACACTTCTGATATGCTTTGAAATTCAAAGCACACTATGATAAAAATACTATGAAGGTGAAAAGAGTTGCAGACTTTTCTTAGCTAGGGAAAGATTATAAAATTTTACAGAAGCCCTGGCATGTATAATTTTAATGTGCCCAGTGTCTAAATCAGACAAATCTGCACTTCTACTTTTATCTCCATTCAGTTTTATTCCTCTTTTTAAACAAGATTTCAATTATTGGGTTGAATCCTTAGGGGTTTTTTATGTGATTCACACCTAAAGTTTTCCACAAGATTAATTTCAGCAAAAGGAACTCTATGTGGGAGTTATGGAACTCTGTGCATAGAAGCAACACATTTTCTAACTTCCACCAATCACCAAGACATTCCATGGCATCATGGAGGGTTTCTCAGTTTACACCTGTGTCATGCTCTCAGTTGGGATAGGGTTAACTTTTTTCTTAGTGGCTGGTATAGTGCTATGTTTTGGATTTGGGATGAGAAACACTTTTGATGGCGCACTGGTGTTTTTAGCTGTTGCTGGGCAGTCAAGGCATCTTGCTGCATCCTCATTACTACTCATTACTAAAATCTTGTTAACAACAGTTAATTAAAAGTCAAGCTCTACTCATCTTTTCTGTTACCTAACTCACATCTAAGTTACAAAACCATCAGCTATCACGGATATGCAATGACAATTTAGCTACCGTAACAACTATTTGGGAAGGGCTTTGAGGAAGACTGACTTTGATATACATGATACAATGGAATACATGGAATTCTAATGAATTTATTATCTTTTCTAGTATCAGGAGTTTTCTAGTGGATTAAGGAATTTCTGTTTATTCATATTAACACAATATAAAAACATTCAATGTTTTAAATAATGTACTGATTACTAAGGAGATCCTATTATACTCGAATAAAACCTATTACAGTAGCTTTACTGGTCATTGTTTTCCAGAGAACAGCAATATATCTTCCTTTGCTTGCTTCCTGCAAGCAAAGGATAGTTTTAACTTTTAGCAACATCTAGGTTGTTTTCTGCTGATTTAAATAAGTGTCTACACTGCAGGGAAGCTCAATCACTTGTTTTTTTTAATTTCTATTTTTGCTTTATTTTAATTTTAATTTAGCAGTACGATTCATGGGACTCAACTCTTCAGTGATGTCTTTGTTTCAGTAGTTTTCTGGTGATGGGTTGATTTTTGATAGTGTGACATTTTCTTTATATAATCTGAGTAAAGATCACCCAAACTGTGATCTTTCACCTTTGCCTTCTGCATCTTTCTTTTTTAAACACTCCAGAGTTTCTCATTCCAAATGAGAATTTAACTGAAGGCTAGAATCTAGATCACCAAACATTTAAAGAAGGAACTATGCCTGCAAAGTTTCTTGTGGTTACCATCAGCAGGAATGTACATATGAGTTGGAGGAAAAATCCTTCAAATTAACTGTTTAATTACAAACAAGCATACTTTTAAGAACTACACAATGTTGCAACACAGGGAGTAAAAATTTGCAGTTGAGGGAAAAGATTATGGAGGGCCACCAAAATGATCAGAGGGCTGGAGCACCTCTCCTGTGAAGACAGGCTGAGAGAGTTGGGGTTGTTCAGCCTGGAGAAGAAAAGGCTCCAGGGAGACCATATAGTGGCCTTTCAATATCTGAAGGGAGCCTATAGGAGAGCCGCAGAGGGCCTCTTTGTCAGGAAGTGTAGCGACAGGACAAGGGTTAATGGTTTTAAATTGAAAGAGGGGAGATTTAGATTAGATACTAGAAAGAAATTCTTTACTGTGAGGGTGGTGAGACACTGGAACAGGTTGTCCAGAGAAGATGTGGATGCCCCATCCCTGGAAGTGTTCAAGGCCAGGCTGGATGGGGCTTTGAGCAACCTGCTCTAGTGGGAGGTGTCCCTGCCCATGGCAGGGGGGTTGGAACTAGATGATCTTTAAGGTCCCTTCCAACTCTAACCATTCTATGATTCTATGATCTGGGTCATTTAGACAGTTTTAATAAAAAAACCAGTTGCCTAGAACCAAACCCTAAATCAGTACAAGTTAAAGACAATGAGTTAATTCCTGAGATGTTCAACGACAAACTAGAACATATCAAGGACACACACATTTATGCCCCCAGACTACAAAATTACAAGGTTAGCTTTCCACAACGTCCATGACCAAGAGCACTGACTGATCAATCACTGATGCATTAGAAGGCAAGTTGACAAATACTGCTATGTTAGCACCAATACTATCAAAACTGATAAGGTCACATTGATATCACTGTAATCAGACACTTAACAATAGAATGCCCAGACCTAAACATTTGGCAAAGGAAAATTACTAAGGAGATCTTATTACACTCCAATAGAGCTTACAATGGTTTGAGCAAGTACTTCAAATATTTAAAAAGAAAAGCTTCCAACTACGTATACTACATAGTTAAAAAATAATTAAATAGCTTATCTTTCTATGGTATTTTTATCCAAATTTAGATGATACTTTAGAATCTGCTTTTAAATGTTAATTTTACAACCTGCACCCAGAGATAAAATTGAAGAGGAGTGGGATTCATCTTTTTCACCTTTAGAGGAGTGGGATTCATTTTTTTCACCTCCAGATGTCTAAATTTTTTCTAGTTGTACCAGCCCCCCCCCTTACCATAAAAGCAGAAATGACACCTCAGCAGAGAAATTCAACTAATCTATTAGATCTTCTCTTAGGTTGAAACGAATCACCCTTATTTAATTAGATGAACAAATCCATTATTTAGAAAAGGATCCGAAAATTAGCATTAGATTTGGAACCATATATTTTAGACATCTATGTTCAAACAAATGACTCCCATCCTTTTTATCTTCTGTCTGAATTTGAAAGAGCAAAATTTGGATGTACATTGAGGAGAGTAATTTTTGTTTTGATGTAATAAATGAGCAGACTACTAAAATGTATTGTCTCTCTAGACCTTCTATTTTTACAGAAAACCTGCCCAAGGAAGTAGGCTACAACCCCCCTAACAAACTTGGCCAAATCTTGTTAAATAGAAGAAGACATGTCTACAAAGCAGAATTAAGATACTAGTACAAGTACATGATAGTGTACCTGTTCTAGCTTGATCTAGCTAACACCCAAACATTAGCAATTAAGAGATTGTAATGGGGGTTTTAGTAATGCTTGTTATTTATTTAGCACGTATATCCAGAATACATAGAGAGTTTGTGCTTGGATTAACATGTGCTAGAATTCATGCTGTGGCTTCTACTTCTACTCTAAGCTATGCAGCTAATTTGAAGTAAAACAAATATGTTAGCACATACAATTAATCATACCTTTGTTCCTCCTGTGTATCCTATTCAATGTCATTTAGCACACAGCCTTGTATTTTGGAATGAACAACATTGCCCAAAGGGGAATTCACAGAGGGAATGTATTCATGAAGGGAAAAAGTAGTGATTTTTTTTTTTTTACCTTAGCAAGGAATAAGGCAAGGACTACTAAACTGCATAATAAGTAATTAAAGGATTTTAAAACAAACCCAGAGAAGAGCTACTTAAAAAAAAACTTCAAATAAAAAAAAAAAAATTCTGAAATTACTCATGGATACCACTTTGTACTGAAAGCCCACCCCAAATATTTCATTTTACTCATAATCCTTCAGCTTGTGTTTATCAGCTTCTTGATGATCTCTTATCAGTTCTACAGTGGAAACGTGGGTTGGGCCTGAGAGCTGTAGTTTCGAATACTCTGAACAGTATGAGCTAAAAGTTGACCTAAAAGGTATTCTGTACTAGTGTGAAAATATCTCCTGACAATCTTCCTCCTCCCCCTCAATTAATTATTTTTCATAAAAATTGGAGTCTTTCCTATGCAGAAGAAATGTGCATTTTTTTCTATATTTTAAAACTGACTGCTGCTTGAAACAGTGAGCTCTGTCTCCTTCCAGTGTAGCTACCTGACTGGATAACTATATCTATAAGCAAAGGTCAGGGTAAAGACCTGTTTACGCAAAGCCAAGCACTGAAAGAGGAATACTTGCTTTTCTTCAGGTAGAAAGCCAGTTCAGGCACGTCAAGAATTCAAAGTTCAAGACAACTGTGAACCATGCTATTCACCAAAGCAACCTCAGCCTAATATGGGAAAAAATAGGAGCGAAGCAGGAAAGAAAGATATCCCACCAGAGTACTTGCTATATAAACTCAAAGAGGCTAGCTGGCTTAAGAATTATATACAGTTATATATATATATACACACACATATATATAGTCCTTTCATAGTAGACCATAAAACATTTAGCTTACTGACCATCAGTTCAAGTCAGTGTAGTAAAAGTGAAGTAACTATGCAGGGGCCACTGGAGAACTATAGGAGTGGGTAGTTACACCATCTGATCACAGCAGTATGTAATCCATATCCCCCCCCATTTGGCATCGTTTGTCAGTCATATAGATGCCAGCAGTGTGATGAACATGAAATCTCATTCTCTTCTGAGCAACACACTAATCAGGCAGGACACTCGTTGGATAACCTCTACAGCAATTGTTTTGTAGGGTGAGTGGTGGTGGGGGAAAGCTGGCTGGTCTAGTTCTACTTTCATTTACATAAGGGTGGAGTTATTTCAGCTGATTATGTCAGAATAATCCTGATCTAGCTAAGAACAGGACAAACAGTGGAATTCTAAAAAATATTGCACCTGCATTTATATATAATATTATTTAGCAAAAGCTGACACATGATGTGGTTTTGAACATAAAAAAAATAAAATACTATTTAACAAATTTCAGCTTTTTTGATTGTTAAATGCAAAAGGTTATTTTAAAATTCAGTGAAACTGGTATAATTTTTTAGGTTTGGGTGTTCTTTTTGGTTGTATTTTTTTAGTGCTGCTTACTTCTAGAATTTTTTGTAAAATCTTCCCTGGGGTGAAAAATGTTAAGATAACATTAAGATTAACAAGATATACTTTACAAGAATGTGTGTGGGTGGGAGAGGGAGAAGACTGTATGTTGACATTCTAAGCAAATAATGTTACTAGTGGCTATATGAAAAAACATTACAATCCACATACTTTGAGGGCTGTACCATTCAGCTTTTGTTCTATCTTCTTTAAATTCCTGACTTCTCAGCTATGTGATTTAAAGGTCCTTCTACCAGTTTCACAACAGCACTTCTTAATTTTCTTAAGGATCTTGGAGGGGGTCTGGGAGGAGTAGGGATTACTTCTTAAATATACAATTTGGAAGTATGGCACTGACAAGACTGTCCTGCAAATGATATATTCTCTTTACAGTTTTTCCTCACTGAGCTCCAGGTGAGCTTTGCTGCTGATTCTAGCTGCAAGCAAAATCAGTAATAGTTGACTTTGTATAAATTCATGCTCCATAGATTTCAAGGCCAAATGAAGCATTTATACTTATTTAGCTTGATCTTCTGTATTAAGAGAACATAAAATTCCATCCAGTAACTTTGTCTTGGATGTAGTTTCACAGTGTTGTGGTTGTTTTTTTCAGGAATATTTCTGTTCTTGAAGACATCAGGAGAATTCACCACTTGCCTTGAAAATCTGCTAATAGTAAAGAGCATTCTCTCTTAAGAACTACATTGCCATTTGTAATCTGAATTGTTATGCATTCAACTACCAGCCACTGACCCTTTTTACGTCACTGCCTACAACAGGTGAAACATAGAAATCAAGCATTCAAAAACTGCCAGCAGACCAGAAGCAGCTTTAGGCTCGCTGTTTAGCAAAATCACCATTATTGTTAAGTTTCATGAAACATGGCCTCTCAGGAAACTACACTTCGCAGCTTTTGTGAAAGTTGACAAAGTCCATGATCCTTCAAACAAAACATTTCACGCTGTCCAAACTGCATTTTATGAAACTCAATATTGGCTAAATGTTTAAGATCATTTTGTCACGTGTTGATATGTCAAATGCTGTGAAAGAAAGACTCTATTAACTCTTTGTGATTATCTTCATAACTAAATATTCAACCCTACCACAGCTATACTAATTCTGGAGTCATCAAATAGGCAGCGGCAAAAAAAGCAACGCAGAAGTGGACTTAAGCTAGAAGTATTTGCAACTCAGTTCCCTGAATGGATCTGAAGAACTAAGCTACATGGTCAGCATCCCGTAAAAAACTCACAACATATAACATCGAGATTTATTCTCTTTCAGTTGTGGAAATCAAGACAATACTGCAATAAAATTATATCAGATCAACAAAGAACAGATTCTTCACACATCACAGCAACCTCTGAGGTACATGATTGAGGTTTCCTTCTAAGTGGGCGGCTCCAGAAGGTAATGCAACCACTTGAGATCTCAAAAATTCAGTAATTAGAAGTAGTACTGGGCTGGCTAATAGGTTACACTCCTCAGATGCTTAGATGAATCTGGGTCTTCAAAACAGTGAATAAGGTCTGGTTTACATGTGTAATTAATGGAAGTGTAAAGAACCGTGAAAAATCAGAAGTTACATATTTAGAAATGTTCACTTTAATAGGCAGTAATAGTAGTAATCAAGAGGAGGAAATAACTTTATTATATGACTTCAAGCGGAATTCCTATGAGTGATGAATACCAAACTACTATAAATAACAGCAGGAACTACATGGAGACTAATAGATTAAAATTACATTTGCTTATTAGGCAATATGTTGAAATTACTACAACTGTAAGATGAGTATTTCAATCAATGCATGTGTATTTCTCAACTGCAGATTCTTTTGAGGCCTCTTTCAATTTGCAAGCACTCTAAGAGTAGCAAAGAGCATTTTCCCAGAAACAACTCTCTTGGATGACAGAAAAGGAGGATTAGTAAATATAACCCAGGCTATTGCAGGGGGTGTAGTGGGGAGACGCAATAAAAAAGAAAAAACAGACTGATCCCATAAAAAAAAAATTCTCTTCCCTTTCTCATCGTCTTCCCTAAAGTTTTAGTAAACATTTGTTGGTCATTAACCAGAATACGCTGCAGATATATTTTTGAAAGCAAATCAAAATAAATCACATCATCTTAAATTTACTTGTGCTATGAACTTATTCAGTTCAGAAAAGGAGTTCAAGTTCCGGTGTAATTCAGGCCAGAAGAGACGTGACACAGGAATCACTGCAGGCTCACTACCTTGATGTAGAGATGTGGGTTGGTGAGTGTGTGTGTTGAACAGGGAACAGGTACACATATGATAAGATACTTGAGAGGTAGAAAGTGCATTTGTACTGAATTTTTTTTTTCTTTTGTGCCGTTTCTCTGTTCTTCATAAGCTGAAATCCAAGAATTATGCATTATATAATTTAGGGCAGAGCTACTGCTGGTGAAAATTGTCCTCCTTATTTGAATCTATCTCAATTATGATCTTTCTATGGATCTGAAGCAGTATATTGGACAACAAGCACAAAGTATACAGTAACTGTGCATCTCAAAATGACACACAGGACTCTGCTACGCTATTGCTACAATACCTGCATGACATACTACTAAACGACCTTAGGCCTGTCTTCAAGTTGGTTACAAGAACATATGTGTTCACAGCTGGCTGATATGTCTCAATGCTAAGAATTAAAATCCTTCATTTTCAGGTCCATTCAGCCACTGCAGTCCACAGCTTCATCTTAATGCCCAAGGCCTGTCTATTCCAGCTACCCTGAAGGGTGAAGGGTTCTTCCCCTCAGAATGTATTCAGGAGAGTTGAGCTTAACTCTTTCTTTTATTTTGCCCAAGTTTTTTCACTGGTGGCAAAACAGTGCCAAAAACAACGCTTTGCTTTGTCTCATTCCAACTTGGTACCAGTGTACAAACAACAGGACCCTGCAGGAGCACAGGCTAACTCAACTCTTCCCGGTCCCTGCCAGGAAAAGGCAACCCTCTGTCCCTAGCAGATCTAGTCATCTGATAACCATCTGATTAGCTCTCAATGATTCTTGGTACAATCAGGCTATGGCAGCAAGCAGGAGGCAGAAAAAGGACAGGGGAAGGGAAAAAACCCACGTTTGATTGGATGGAAATGGAGGGCAGCGAGCTGAACAATTCCCTCCCCACAAGCATAAGTGGAAACTGCTAGGGGTCAGGAAAAATAGGAAGCCAGATTTTCACATGAGAGAAAATTATGTAGGAAAAGAGGAAACATTTCCACCATGCTGGATGGAGCAGAGAACTCATGAGGGTTGAGCAGCAGCCCAAAAGGGCCTGGTTTTAATGCAGTGGGACAGGAAGCCTGACCTGTTCTCGACAGTGAAGAGTTACTCATTCCATACAAAATTACTCTCCTTCAATGAGAGGGTTTCACCTCACATTTCCTATAGCCTAAAGGCTACAGCAGTTGTGTAGGAAAAAAATATTTAAGCTTCCTCAGGCAACAGAGAAAATTGAGCATGTCTCAAGTATCAGCAATGAATATAGTATGCAGTGACTTATTAAGTAATAGTGAGACACTGGCTATCTCACACCTATTTTATGTTTAGTGTAACGCCCAAATCAGTCAATATACTTGAAATGTCCATTTCACCAAATGACCTCTAAATCTTGCCATGGCTGAAACCTGCCCTGTTTAATACTCACAGGATTTATGCAATTCTACGCACACATGAAAAGGGAAATATGGGCAAAACTGGATTAGAATTCAGAGCAATTGCTCCTGCACCACATCTAAATCTGCTCATGCTCAAGGTGTCTGTCATTTTTTCACTGTTTAAGGAGGGAACCTAAATTTATCATGACTATAAATTCAGCACTTTAAGGACTTCCACTTCATTAGGACGAATCTGGGACATAATCCCACTCAAAGTCCCCACTGGAGAAGTTTTGCCATTTAGATCTTAAATGTACAATACTGCATCACCTGCTCCTGAGGAAGAAGCCAAGAGTGATGCATTCGTGCCAGAAAAAAATAATAGTAGGTAATGACTAGTTTCCTCTTCATTAGGATCTTTTATCTCTATCTGAAAGACTCTCAGAGCAGTTCTCTCAGGAAGGATGTATTTGAGCACACAGTACTACAAATCCTCTATGTAGTGATGAACCAGTTTAAAGGGCATTACTGAGATTATAGAGTGTAGATAGTGAATGACTTCAGCACAAAGCCCAGGAAAGTCTTAAAATAATATGACTGGTTACAGTGTCTCAGGCTCTTGAGCTTACACGCTCTGCCTAAAGAGGAGATGTCAGAATAAGAAATCAAATACTTTGAGGGCCCTAAAATAAAAACTCTTTAGGGTAGAATAGTTTTAGGGACAACAAATAATAGCATGTTATAAGTTGTGGGAATCTTCTCTTCTACGACCTGCTCTTGAACACCACAGTAGTAAGTGAAAAGAATATTCTCAGAGATTTCACTAATGCGGGATCAAACCACAAACCTCTAGATGCAAAGAGCCTCACTGGAGGCACTGAGTTTTGAATTAGGCTTCATATGTTTCTTTAAAGGTATCTTTACAATTCCCTCTCTAATTATTATGTTCCACCCTAACCACAAAGCTCCAAAGCAGCAGCAAGGTGTGTGGTAACAGCATTCCTACAGTCCTGAAGAAAATGGACATTATACAGCAGAGTGACAAGAAGTGCTATGCTTGTACTTAAGTTAAAAGTTACTGAGATTGGAATCCTGGCAAACATTCAGGGCAATGCCGTATCAAGCTGAATGAATTAATGTTTTACTAATGACTTGAACTTAAACAAGTTAAAATCCTTTTTCAGAAAGGGGAAAAAAAGAAAAAATCTGTCTTTTCAAAGAGCTTCCTAAGGGCCTACTGCTAAATGAAATTCTTTCTATTACTAAAACCAAAAACTAATTAATTAATTCTGTAAAAGAAAGACTAGCTGAAGAAAACCCCAGGGAAAACAAGCCACACCGACTTCAGAAATTCCCATCTAGGCCAATCCCAAGCAAAAATCAACACAGGTCAAATTAATTCATTAATTTACTGTAACAGGACTTTCACTCTGGTTGTATTATTACCAGTGGCTCTTAACTTCCTCTTCTTAAATTCTTCAATGCCAATTATAAAGAACAGGTCATACAACTTCAGGGAAAATTTGAACATCATCCAAACACAGTTTGGGCTTATGAAATAAAATTAAAGTCTTCCTTTTCCCAGAAAGTACACAAAGACATTGATAAGGCAAGAATGGTCTTTATATTGTAAGATTTAGCAAGGCAAGCAGAATAAATTAATATACAAATTCTTCTGTTTTCCAGCAGACTTCCTTTTCAGCCTGCACAATCTTAAACATGTCATGTTTTGCAAGAGTAGGTCAGAAGAGGTATCTCCAACTACACTGCACTTTTTAAGAGTAAGAGAATTCCAACTTTCACAGGGAAACTCCAAAGAAAGTTCATTGCCTTGAACTAGCTCCCCTGAAGTGTTGCTAAACTAGCACCCAGCTAAAATCTTTGTTATGATTGTTCTTCATCATAACTGTTTGGTACTACAAAGGCTACGTACACAGATTGGATCCCTTTTATTCAAGCAAGCTTCTAATTCCCCATCACTCAGTGGTTATATAAGGTTTCAGTTTCGTCACATTCCCAATGCCTACCAGCCCACAGTAAAAATTTAGCAAATGTAAGTTAATTACATAATGTAACATAAATAAGTTTTTTATTTACCCTGAACAGGCAATAAAATCCGCCATGTGTTTGCTGATACATGGTTATATTGCTATGGAAAGTGTTTCTTACAATAGTGGGGATATTGAAAATTAAGATGCACAAATTGCAAAAATTTAATGACAAAGTATGCCTTCATTACCTTTTCTCCATTTTTAATTTAACTTGATTCTTAGTGGATTTCCATAGTTTAAGACTCACTACCTTTTCTTGGTGGAAAACTGTCACATATCTGAGTTTGTTTCAGATGTGTTTATCCCTCTTGTATAAATAGTAATCTATTTTTTAAAGAAATCAAGAAACATGCCAGAAACATTTCATCTACTGATCAAATGACCCTTTATGGGAACTCTACATTGTTAACCAGCAAGTAGAGTAAAAAATGCTAAACTCATCCTGAGGGCTATTTAGAATCCTTCAGCGAAACCAGGTTGGGAAATCAAAACAAGCTGAGCTGCTGTGCACAACGTTCCTCGACAGCAACCACTGTCCCTTCCCCCATTTCATTCTTCTCCAGACCTCTTTAGTCTGTCTGAATCAAAAGTATTTGCAACCAACAACCAATATCATTTCACAGGCTTATTATAGCTCACTTTAGGAATTAGTGTCTTTCTACAGGTTCTCATGTCACTGGCAAACAGCATTACTCCTGAGAGTTCTCAATTCTTCCCCTTAAGCCTAGCGCGTCTCCTTAATCCCTTTAATTCTTGCATTTTGACCTAATTTTACTGTTCATTGTCATGCTTCTTTTGCTGCTAGCAAGGCCTTATTACATAGCATAAGAATATAAAAGTTAAATTGTGGATTAATTTTAAGTAAACAGCCTGCTAAGTACTCATAGTGCTATCTTGAGCATGATCTTCTTTGCCTCTAACCAGACCAGGTGAAATGGAATCAACGGCACTGTTCAGCTCGGTAAAGCCAGAAGGATTCAGCTCCAACTGCTGAGCGGGTCAATTTTGTTGCGAATACATTGTTCTTTGTATGATTATTCAGCAAGCTATCTCAGCTTAAAACTAGAAAAATATCTATCACCAGGTGGTGGTGTGGAGAGATTTTCCCTTCTATCCAATGAACCCAGCAGTTGCGATACTCATTCTACATGAAGACAAGACTATTGGCCCTGACTTCAAGGAGAACTGGAATCAAAATCTCCTCACCTTAAACCCTGATCTAAACCAACTCCCTAAAGGCTACTCTGGAATGCACTGCTCCTAATCCGTCTGTTCAAGCCACTTTATTCTGTGTAACATACCAGGTATTAGCAGAAAAGGAAAAATATAAGGGGAAAAAAAGAGGGAAGCAGTACACACAAAAAATGAGAATTTGTTTGCCCTGTGGTAACAGTACTTAGTTGGAGAGTGGAACATCAGAGTTCAGGCTATGTTCAAAAAAGTATTTAAGAATTCATATACACAGGAGGGAAACAGAAATTGAATTAAAAACTGGCCAGAATAGAAGTGAGGGCACATTATG
Source organism: Tringa tobata (assembly GCA_033628505.1). Lineage (NCBI taxonomy): Eukaryota > Metazoa > Chordata > Aves > Charadriiformes > Scolopacidae > Tringa > Tringa tobata. Next base: position 1,123,693 of record JAHREE010000294.1, read on the forward strand.
GGGAGCATGGGTTCAAAGCCTCTGAAATAGAGGAATTGCATCTGAGTCTTCCACATTTGGACGAAATACCTTAACTTCTGTATAAAAGGCAACTCAAAACACAGTTGCCTCCTGGAATCTGGAAGATTCCTAATCTTCCTAATCTGGAAGAGTACCTAAACCCACCCCTTCAATTACACTGCTTTGCTTTTGTTAAAAATGACAAATAATCCAGGATGGGAAGCAGACGAATGCATTGCTTTTGGCTAAAACCACCATTTGAACGCAAATAATTAAAAACAAACAAAAATTATCTTGCCAAGCCAAACAAGTACCTTTTTTCCTCTCAAAAAAACCCATTTTGTATATCTGGATAAAGCAGACCTTCTCTTCTATCTATATATTTGAAGAATAAGGTAATGTTCAAGTTCAAAATGGAAAATGCAGTCATTTCCAGCAGTCAGTCTAAAATGTCAGTATAAAGGAACTAATGTAACTGGTATAGAAGACAATGACAATCTTTCCACTGAGATTAGTAAGGCCAATAGTAGACTTTCTATATGTTCCATATAATCATCTCTACACAAAACACATAGCTACTCCTGTATACAGGTGTTAATTTTGTTGTGACCTTGCAGTCACATTCACAACAGCACACCCATGAACTAAATTTTTATTTACAGAAAGGTTTGAGGAGGTTTTTTTGGGGTTGGGTTGCTCCTTTTAATAAACTGTAGTGTCAAACTACTATTTAAATCCCTCGGTAATACTTACAGTAAGAAATGTGACGTGGAAAATTGTTTGGGCACCAACCTAGCATATATCAAAACAGCAGCAACAAGCCTGGCAACAGATCAGAATCCAATACTTGGCAAGTGATGGCAAATGTACCACCAACACGTGATGCCCTCATTTTTAAGCCAAAGATAAATGTAGTTGATGTTTCTTGCCAAGACTAGTGTGCCCAAATGCCACATGTGAGGTCAAGCAAGGATGCTGCAAATAACTCCCAATGATACTTTACCAGCCTGCTTCTTTAAGAACTGTCAGATATTGAGTCAAAACCATCTGTTCCTACACTATTATTATAGCTCACCCAGGAAAACATATCAGAGTTAAGGCTTTCAAAACCAGCACTGACAACTGTTTTAGTTTGATAACTATACTCAGGAGTGTAATAATATTCCCTTACAAATGAGTAAAGCCCACCAGAATGGTGAAGTTCCTAAAAATATATTTTAATTTGTAAAAGGATGGATGACAGATTAAATTATATTTCACAAACTTAATGAAAGTCTTCTCTAAGCAGCAGAACAGTGCTTCTTTAATTAACATAATTTCTTGCACAGAAATATTTGGGAAAAGTCTATGAAGTTTTCCCAGAAATTAGGTTTAAAGGCTAACTACAGGGAATTGTTTTTGAAAGACTCTTGCTTCATTGGGGATTTAAAGAAATGTGAGTACAGGAAAATGCAGCACTGTGTTAAGGCATTTAGAGATCTGTAATGAAAAGTTTAAATGAGATTTAGCTAATGATGTAAATCACCAGTTTCAGTGAGCCTTGGCTTTGCAATGCTTTGGCTTTAAGTCAGAAAAACTGCCCAAAGAGCCTGAAATGTAAAAAAAAAAAAAAAAAAAATTAAAAAAATCTTGTTTCTTTCCTGCCCTAGTGATCCTCACATTCCTAAAACAGCCATGACAATCTGTCATTACTTCCCCTTTGAAACCATTCTACCCTTGAGGCTCTCTGCTGCAAGATACCACTTAGCAGCCCTAACGAAGCAGTTTGGAGAACTCCAATTAAGAACTGAGCAGAGAGGAAAGTTAGGTAAGGCAGGGACAGATTATGGTTCAAATTAAGGCTGAACAGGAAATAGGCTTCCCCCTTACACATTTTATTTTTTGTTTCCTTAGAATGCTCCAGGCCCAAATCAGCATTATCTTATTTTTTCCCTCCAAACAGGAAAATTTAATGGAACTTACTCTGTCATTCAAAACATTTTTAGTATGGCACAAGCCTCTTGCCAAAAAACCACTGAGGCACATAACATAAGTGTCTTCCATGGGTGCTGCAGTCCCAGTTGATGGTTCAGAAGAAGCTTCAGAAGACAAGGTAGGAGGAGGAGCAAGCAAGGCAGACTTCTATGATGAGAGCACTAGCCAAGCAAAAAGCAGGTCAAGAGCAAGGTCATATTTTAAAAATATTTGGGGTCAGATCACTATTTAGAAGAGATAAACAATCCTTCACTGACTTCACATGGCCAAAACTTGAACGTTTCAGAGTTATCCATAACACTTAAATAGAATAAAGAATATTTCTTATGTGAAGCAAAAATGAATACAGCAATAGGCTTTTACAGAGAAGCTCTGCTCTTCCTCTAGCATTCCTGCTACCCCAGACCCAAAACCCATTGCTGGGCAAAGGAATTTGACTGATATTGCTTCTGGAGTTATTGGTTCTGAGCCAGGGTTTGAGTTTAGTCCCAGCTTTGGTGTATGTTCATTTTATTATACATAATCATCAGAATCTGGCCAAAAATTTTCCTTAAGCCAGTTCAGCATTCACATTATTTGAAGCTGCACATGCCATGAGAGAATATCTTCTACAGATTGGATAGGTGGGCATTTAGATTGATACTCTTTTTCAATTACTATGTCTTACTGCAGTGACCTTAAAAAATCAGACAAGGAGGACATAATTGAAGGTAAATGATGGATTTAAGTTTTAACTGTGCATTCTCAGTGTTAGTTTCTCATATAAGGAGTAAAAATGCCTCAGACAACTCACACCAGAGGTAGTGTGAAATTGTACTGTGCAGTTTTCTGAAAAAGGCACAAGAGCTCAATACACTGGAGCTAATTTCTGTGTCAACTTTCATTCCACACGAATTAGTGCCATTTTGCACAGCTGAAGCACCAACTCTATGCATATATTGGGCAGCACCATACATATCCAGTTTCACCAAGCTTTCAGGAATATGAATTTGCTGCAGACGTGGCAGTTTTTCAGTAAGTCTATCAGATTTAAGTTACTCTGTGAGTCTGTTTTTCACTAATTAAAAGGCTCAAGTGTTTTCAGCTGGAACTTTTTCTTCAGTTTAGTGAGTCTCTCAACAGTGTACAAATTTACATACCACAAATACATCCAGGAGTCCAACTATCAGTCTAGATTTTCTTTTTTTTTACCTCCTCACAGGGAAAAAAAATTGTGTTTTCACTGCCTTCTGGTATTATTGGTGCCTTTACTAATCACTAAATTAAGAATTTAATAATATAAACAGGGTTCACCACTGTCACAGGCTTGCACTTGCTAAGAAGAGCTTTTCCTCCACCTTGTTAATGGAATGTGGAGGCCACTTCTGAGGAAGAGATTCAACTGAGACTATTTTGCAACTTTTGTGAAAAACAAAATTCCATAGTTTCTTCAAGGTTTTGCTAAAATGGACTCATACCACTTTTTAAGTATCAACAGATCTCCACGTAATCACTTTAAGATAAAAATTCAAAACAAAACAGAGAGCAAATTCTTAATATGAACTATGGTAGTTTCTTTCAAAACGTCACAGAGATAACTCAGCAGCATCCTATATCCTACAGGGTCTTCTTGGTTTAAGTTTAACAGAAATGCAAGGGCTCACCCACTTTATAGCAGATCATCTTGAGGCTAAATCCCTAAGTATGAAGAACTAAAACCTTTTCTACCTTTAAAAATATCAGTGCTGATAAATAGCTGAATTGTGTTCAATTTATTTCACTAATTACTCTTATGAAATATGCAATTTAAAACCAGGAAAGCACTACAGCCATACGTGTGGTAATTGATGGTGATAATAAGACTCTTATAGACCTTAAAACCACAACCAGTTCTTTCTGGCGAGACCTCTAATTTTGGTTTGAATACAGCAGGCCTATGCTCTCGCTTGTGAATTACAGTCCTTTCTCTTCTTTTATTCCTAAGTGGCCTTCCTTTCTCCTCACATTAAGCAGATTTCTGTTCTCTTTAGTTATATGTGGAAAAAGTTATCATAATCCCTGAGCAATTCTCCGTTTGTCTAGGCTGCAGGTTTCCCTCTTAGCTAGTATGTAAAGTTTCTCTTGGTATCATATTTCATGCTTTCAGACACTAGGTCACAATTTGGTACATAGCATAGAATCATAGATTCATAGAATGGTTTGGGTTGGAAGGGACCTTAAAGGTAATCCACAACCCCCCTGCTATTGGCAGGGACACCTCCCACTACACCGGGTTGCTCAAAGCCCCATCCAGCCTGGCCTTGAACACTTCCAGGGATGGGGCATCCATAGCATCTCTGGACAACCTGTTCCAGTGTCTCACCACCCTCCCAGTAAAGAATTTCTTTCTAGTATCTAATCTAAATCTCCCCTCTTTCATTTTAAAACCCTCATCCTATCACTCCACTCCCTGATAAATAGTCCCTCCCTATCTCTCCTGTACGATCCCTTTAGGTACTGGAAAACCGCTATAAGGTCTCCCCAGAGCCATCTCTTCTCCAGGCTGAACAACCCCAACTCTCTCAGTCTGTCCTTATAGCAGAGGTTCTCCAGCTCTGCTGAGCTGGAGATCATCTTCATGGCCCTCCTCTGGACCCATTCCAAGAGGTCCATGTCCTTACTGTGATGAGGACTCCAAAGCTGGACACTGTACTCCAGGTGGGGTCTCACAAGATCTCACAGGTCTCACCTGCTGGGAAAAACAGAGCAGGCAAGGGGCCAAGGGCTGGCAGAGTGCTGACGTGGATCTTTTCTGCTCACTTGCCCACCACCTAGTCTGCTGTTGCCCCAACTTGTTTACCACAAACGCCAGACACATGTAAGATGATAAACAAAATTCCAGATCCACAACAAAATTCACACCAGAGCGCTTTGATGACTCCTTATACTTGGCCTCTGTGCAATTGCCTGAGATAACAGACTTGGGCCCCAGTTAGACTATCATCCCTTAAGTCACAGTACAATGAGCAGGGCAGATCAACCACGGAAAGATGGAGCTAGAGAAAGTCATGCTCTTCTTCTCCTATTTGCAGTTCAGAGACAATGAACAAATATTCCAAAACACACAGAAAAGCATTTTACAGGGAATACTAGAGGTATCTGGCAAAATCAACTTTCTAATTCATGTTATTTGAAGAGAGCAGCAATTGGTATTGTAGGTTATTAGTGTTTTGGGTTTTTTTGTTTTTGTTTTTGTTTTTTTTTACTTCTTCGAAATAACATTAGCTGAGTAATATAAACAAATATTCATTCATTGAATCACATTTTGAAATCCCTCCTGATTTCAACTGGATCATATACCAACTATGGCAAAATTCAGCTTCAGTGAAGTCCCACTTAGTGAATTTACAGCATTAGGCACTGTGTGGTAGCCATCACAAACTTGTTACTACTGCAAAATTCCTGATACAGGAGACAGAAGTCTGAAGCGTGCCATTCTACTGCGGATATTGGTAGTCTGTGGATCTTTCACTCAGATCCTGTGTTTAGTCTCCTAGAATGATCTGGCTTAAAATCAAAACCACTAAAACAATAGTCTTGGTACAACTGAAATTCTGCCAAAATACACCTGAGCTGCAAAACACTGGTTTTGATGTTTTTTTCTGAAGAGGGGGGAAATAAAGCTAGGTTAAATTGATGTATTTTTCACCCCCGTTACAGGTTTTAAATACACTGATAATAAATTTGAATTATTTTAGACAGACAAATATTAATGTTTTGATCACAACTTCAACTCTTTTAAATACAGTTTTACCATCTCAGTCAAGCAGAAAATCAGAAATATTCTGAAATGCGGCACAGCTCATTTTTCACTGTGTCAACAGCCCCAGGACGGCAAAGACCATCTTTCTTACCATCTAACTAAGTAGTCTGCAAGATGATAACGTTGTCACAAGTTCCAAAGGCTCTAAAAAATCAGCAAGCACCTTGTTATCATAATGATTCTTTGTATTATGAAAAATAGCACGCTGTTACAATTGACAGGCTGTTACAACCCTGCCAAGTAGAAGCAGATGTGGCAGGTCAGCTTTCCAATGAAAGAAAAATTCTTGGTATAGAGTTGGAATATATTCAGTGCAATTTGCTTTAACTACACATTTGCCACTAGAGAGTGTTCAGAACTGATGTTAATCAGTTTGCTGAGAGTAAACTTTCTTCAGCTTATATTACTCCCATCACAAGAAACCTTGAAATATCTCAGGGTTGAGTATTTGTTCACCTACCAGAAGAACAACTTGAAAATCGTGAACAATGTCACCATGTGGTGCCATCTGTCATACGAAAATGATGGTATTCCTAAGAAAATAGAGCACCCTGTGCTCCATTATCTTTATTTAGTTGTAAATTTCTCTAACATATATCTCAGTTAAAAGAAAAGATCTAAGGAAAATAAGTCATGTTACAATCTCTTATCTTACTACTTGTTCTCTGATGTAGCAAATATTTGCAAATAAATTTTAAAAAGTTTCTAGAGGTAAAGTCTCTTCTCTGCTCATCCAGCACAATGAATAGGAGCATATGCTTTAATATCCTCTTCTCAGCAATGGCAGAGAGTGACAAAACTGTTCAATCTATGATAGACAGGACAAATCCCTGTACACTGATCTTAATCCCATTAATTGGCTGTGCTTCTTGTGAAGCAGTAACACAAGCTGAGTACACATGAGCTGAAAATAAACTAACTTGGAGGATTTTTTCTAAGAAGTTTATTATTAAATGAAGTAATAAAATTCATTGCCAATTACTCATAGAGCTATATATCACATATTAAAAAGGGTATTAAAGTAACCTAATCTAGCCACCTGTTACCGCACACAGGAATGTCTACATTTAGGGATATCCACATTAAGTACAGACCTTTGGACAGGAAAAAAAGACCCGTTAATGTTTTCTGTTTACCCCTTAAACTGTTCTTTCTGTGCTCTTTAAAAACAATACACACCCCCCACAACATGTTTTTTTCTTAAGTGAGTATATGCCAGTATTCTCAATTTGGTTTTATTCTTTCCTTCTGCATCCTCCACAATCCTTGAAAATAATATGTTAGGAGAATTCACATCAGTCACACGACAAAGGTCTTTGACAAGCCATTGAGGATTCTGTTAAGTAGGTAGAATCAGAACTTGAACCCTACACAACATGTACATCAGAGACAATGCGTCCATATGAACAGTCTTATGGCTGGAACCTTTAAACAGGCAAGCAACCATAACTGTAAGTCAAAATTTAGAATGTTTCTCAAGACAAAAGGCTTATGAGAATTCATCTGTAAAAAGCCTGAACAGGGAATACAAAGATAAAACTACAGAAAGCCCAGGTATCTGAGCAGTCTTAGAGAATTTCACTTTCTTGCCAGACTAGTTTTTTTTCATTAGATGCAATTACCGTATCAACATCTCTCTTTGTAATCACCAAAAATAGTCCACAATATGGGAAAGTCATCACAAAAATCATATTACAGGAGGTAACTCGGACTTCCCTCAATTGAAGTCCCCAAAGTATACTTAAACTCTTTCACTTTCAAGAACAACAAATGCATAGATATTATGAGTACTCACCACCATCTTCAACCATGAAATGAAAAATGTCACTGGTGGCATTGTCACCCCCTCGTAAAACATAGCATATCTTCATATCATCGATATCAGCTGAGAAGAGTTAGGAAAAATAGATTTTATTTAAAATGCTAAAGAAATACAAGAAAAACTTCACATCTATTAAATAGTTTCTCTTCAACAGAGAGAGGTCAAGATTCTCCAGTTGAGCTCAGGAATTTCAGTATTAACAGTGCTGAAGTTTTACAGATACCATTAATTCTCTCTCCCTTTACTTCTCCCTTCCCCAGTGCCCTCTTCCTTTTAAGATACATTTACAAAAAGAACTGAAAGGAAATGTAAAAACACAGGCTCAACAGTCAGAATTACTTCATATTTTTAGCGGTGCATTTTCTTAAACAGAGGTGCATCTCTACTAAGATACTGATTCTTTCATTCTGCATCCTGAGATGTACCATAGAGGCCACAGAAAATCTGTGGCTGAGGCGGGACCAAAACCCAGGGTATTTTCTATGTTAAATTCTACTCTCCATTCAAGAAGTGAAACAAATTAGTCCACACAACCTCCCACCACCACCTCTAAAACTAGATTAATTCTGACATATGGTCTACCTGTAGGACAGGATATCTCTATACATTCTGCAGTACAGAGGTCTTAATCTCTTTAAAAAAATGCCTACTTCACCAGACCATCCTTTGTATCATCATGTTTTCAAAAGATATGGCATGTAATCTATATGAACTGTCATAAACAGTGCTCAAACACAGTGATTGATTGTTTAAAGAATCCAAACAGAGGCAATTGAAGTAGACAGACAAAACTAAAGTAAGAAAAAATTCAGTGCACAATTTTGAACCATCATTTGCAATAAAGAAATTATGTAAAAGGTAAAAAAATATTTATTAATATTGTGTTTTCTGGTTTACTTGAGCAGTGATGAGAAACATGCAATACGTAGAAACTAATCTTTGTCACTTTCTTTGAAAGACTGCTGTTGTTAAATATCCACATCTGATACTTTTTTTAAGAAAAGGTTTTAGAAATTAATGGCATTAAAGTGGAGCTCAAATACCACCCGAGCTCTCCCCCCACATTAGGGCATATGCATTAGTAAAAAGAAGCCAAAAGCACTTCTGTTAGAGCTCCTCAAAATCCTCAGTTCCAAAAGTAACCAGACATCTTCTAGGGCAAACAAGTTAAGAACCTTATCAGCAAATATATGTCACTGAAGAATCTCTTCCATAAATGTCTGAAAGTTAAAGATCAAAAATTCATGGGGCTGTAAAGAGGATGCAAACAAATACCTCTTCATGCCAGCAGAGAAAATAAATTTTTCATCCTGCAAACACTTATGCAAGCACTCAGCTCTGCCCCTGTGGGTAGCCCTATTGAAATCCATGGTTCCAACATACAAAAAGATAAGCACTTGAGCCAGTGTTTGCAGGACCAGGACCACCTCATCAAAAAAGCCACTTGCCATCCAAACATCTTAATTTTGTCAAAAGAATTGCAAAGGAATGACCTGTTTACTATTCACTAACATCTTCAGAGTCACTTGAGCAATTCTACACTTTCCTTCCACAGTTGAGTCGATTATGATTCGGTAAGCACACTTCATTACTGTATTAACTACATTTCCTAATAAATATTAATGTGATATTGGAATTCTTCAATATAATTTTGAAATCCATCCAACATAATTTTCTATTAAAAATATATATATTTGTCTCCACTAGATCAGGGCACTGATTTCACATTTAAAATTCTGCAAAACTGATGTGGTTATTAAAGGTAACCATATATTAATATGTATTCTTTAAAAAACAACATCATTCACTCATCTATCTAAAAACACTTGCCTGAAAAAGAAGATAAAAAGCATTATTGGGGTGAATACTGAATAAAATCATTGCTTGCAAAGTGCTGAGTATTTGTCTAGAGTAGCCATGTAGACACCTTTGGCCTCAGGAGGTTACATGGAATACTGAGACATCAAACAAGCTGTATTATTGACAAGCCAAGTAACAACTATATTTTGGTCATCTGACATATGTACACCTGGCCACATGGCATGAAAAGAGAATGGAATATGTACCTATCCTGAATGCCCCCCCCCCTCAAAAAAATGGGGTATCGCTGTGTTATGCAGTGCTCTGCTTTCAAGGAGCATCCACTCAGTAATTCTACATTCTCCAATGCAAATGAAAACCCACTAAAAAAGTGATAATCTGTTTATTTGCTCACTCCCATTCTCTTCTGTTTCTCACTTACTCTGACAATACTCTTAATACTACTAGCAGTCCACTACTAAAGCCTTACATTTAAGGTGATGTGGTGGTTTCCCAAAGCTTAGACATGGTTTTGTCCCTCCTTGCCTCTTTTTTTGCACTAACACCACAAAACTCAGGGCACCCCAGCCATTCAAAAGTTCATCAGGCCTGTTTGCAAGATGTGGTATATCTGACAGGAACATCACTACAGCTAAGACTGTAACATGGGACACATATCAGTATGGGCTCTGTGAAATGAAATACAGAGAACTACAAGCGTTCATCTCCAGCCTTACCACCTCCACAGCCCAGCCTGTCTGGGTCCCCATAACTTTGATTCTCCATTAAATTGTGCTGTCTACTCACTTGACAGCTGCTGGAGGCTCCAGGAAACCTCATTTCATTTTTAATTAACCAGCTATTAACTCATTGCAAAGTAACACGGAAAATTCTTTGGAGAATAGCTAATGCTCCCCTTTCAGTCAAAGTTACTTCATAGCCTTGTGTTGAGGCTTTATTTCAGAACCTACGGCACATGTGGTTTTCATCCTATTTATACCACCTAGTATTTTAGTTTAATGTAAAAAGTAAGTAACACTGACATAATTTTAAAACATTTACATTACCTTTTAATTTACCACAAACACCCTGTGGGTAACATTTGTGTAATTAAGGCAACAAATGCACTCATAATATATTATTTCTCCATGCTTGGGAAATGTTTTTGCTTTTACAGTTAAATGCACTCAGACTGTATGGGAACTCATACCCTAGCCATGGTATGACATTAGTTAATAATAGCTTAGGCACTCCCATAGCATTTTCTAAATAAAACTGTTTAAAGGTGGCACTGAGCATCTACAGATACGCAACCAAGTGCAGCCAAAATCTGTTATCCAAATTTTTATCACTGACAGAAAGTCCAAATCACAGTTATTTGGACTGTAAGCTCTCCACAGCAAAGACACTCCTTTATTCAGTGTTTATCCAGTAGACTCCCTTTCATGTTTAAAACTGTCACAGGTACAATAAATAACAAACAGAACTAAAAAAATATAAAGCCATTATAAATAAGCTCACTGTCAGAAAGTTTCTCTGATCAATTATTATAGAGTTTAGTGCAAACAAGAACATTTCCAGTGATCTAAAGGAAGCATGGAATACTGTAATACCTTGGGTGAACTGGCTGATGCTATGGTTGCCTTTCCCCAGGTGAATCAGGAAGCCATGGCGAGGACCCTCTGTGATTCTGATCTTGAGAGTTGCATGCAAACTGTCCCTGTCTTCCACTTTGAGCACCTTGTTGGTAATCAGAAACCCAATGTGACCTGTGGCCAGAACACGTAGAGTCTGAGCACCCTTATTTATTACAACTTGAGGTACACTGTTGTCCACAGCCATTATTCGAATCTTCATAGTCTGAGGTTTCCTTGTTTCAAACACAGTGTTGGGGAAAACATAGAAATCAGTATGAGTGCCATCTGTAACAGTGAAAGAAAAGCTATCCTCAACTGATTCTGTGCCATCATGTTTGTAGCTGATTAGATTTTCATTTAGATCTTGTTTAGTAAAGGTGGTGACTGGTTTGGAGTTATTGAACATGATCTGACCGTGGACTGGTATTTGAGTGAGGATAAATTTTAGCAATGCATCAGGTGTATCTCTGTCTTCTGCAGTCAGTTCAAATGGGGTTATCAGTTTGTATTCATTTTCACTCACCACCAGGTTATGGATGGTGACAACAGGTTTCTTATTGTCCACATCACTGATAGAAATTCTGAAAGTCCGAAATACAGGGTTATAGCCATCAGTCACCTCAAACTCAAAGCTGTCCATTTTCACCTCATCTTCTGATGTGTGAATGTAATAGATCTTATTCCCTGCTAACAGGAGTTGAGTAAAAGTGGAGATGGGTACCCCAGGCTGATCTGTGCATTCAAGATGACCACGAACAGGTGCTCTGGTAATAGTGAAAACTAAGTTCTCATCTGGACTATTCAGGTCACTGGTGCTAAGCAAATCAGTTGTAAGGGTTACCTTCCCTCCTTCCTTCAAAGACACTCCTTTGCTGATTACATCCGGGAAGACAATATCAATGCTACCTATTGTCACATAAAAGTAGCGGTCAATGAGAGGATTTATTCCATCTGTCACATCAAACTTGATAAGATCACGAACTCCTTCTTGGCCAAAATGCATATATCGAATTAAGTTTCTATCCACTTCATCTTGGGTGAAGTTCATCCCCAGAGTAATATTCTCAACTCCACCTGAAGGCTTCATTCTCTGCAAGAGGCCTTGTCCTGGCCCATATCTTATAATGTACGTCAAGGTTTTGTCTTCAGAATCTAGGTCAGTAGCCTTCAATATTCTGTTATTAATAGTTCTAGTTTCCCCTATTTCAATCTCCAAACCATCATTGATGGCCATTCTGGGTGTCTCATCATCTACAGGAATAACCATAATGAGTACCATTTTCCTAACGGTATGTTTCCCATCTGTGAGTTTCACCTCAAAACTGTCTTCCTTTGTCTCAGAGTCATCATGTTCGTAGAGTATGTTGGAGCTCTCTGTTATCTGATCCAAGGTGAAGCTCTCCACCAGGACAGTTCCATTGACCAGCTGGTTCACAATGTGGCCATGTCTGGGAAGTCTGGTGATTGTGAACATCAACTCATCAGCAGGGATGTCCGCATCAGCTGCGTTGAGGATAGGGGTATCAATAACCAGGCTCATGCCTTCCATCACAACAAACTCTCGTATAAAGATTTCAGGCTCTTCATCGTTGATTGGCGTAATGACAATGGGGAACACGTGCCTTTGGGAAAAGTTAATGCCATCAGAACAGCGGAAAGCAAATCTGTCTTCAACAGGCTCCACACCTTTATGTATACTTTGGACATAAAAAATATGCCCTTGGCGGAGGTCTTTCAAGGTAAAAGCACTTATTGCTACACCTGCTCTGGATTTTTCAGATCCTGGGGCTGGGGAGATGTTCTCTACATACCCAGATGTGGGCTGAGCAACAATAGTGCAGAGTATATCATCATTAGGTGTATCCACATCTTCAGCCCTGAGGTGAGCAGGAGTAATGACCTGTCTATCACCTTCCATTACCAGGAACTGCTCCCCCACAAAAACCTCTGGGGCTTGACTGTCAACAGGAAGAATGGTCACCAAGACTGAAACTCCTTGCACAACGTTGCCTCTGACACTCCACTCCTCAGACAGGTCAGACAAGGTAAGGTTGAAGGTATCTTCTTTGGGCAGGCGGCCTATTTCCCCTCCAGTGTGAGCATATACCACAGCACCATCCAGCACATCTCTCTGGGAAAATCTCTCTGCAGGCACCCCTTGGACCAGGATGTTCCCATGCTGAGGAGGATCCTCTACAATGAAAGTCAACATTAAGTCATCTGTATCCTCATCTGTGCCCTGAATGACATTAGCAGTGATTTCAGCAGCACTGTTCTCCAGCACATCCAGGTAGGAACCAAGAGTGCCTGGGGGCAACCGTAGCATAGGAACCTCATCGTCAACTGGGTGCACATTCATTTTCAGTGTGATGGGCACAAAATGAACTCCATCACTCACATCAAGCCTGCAGGTATCACTGTTGGTTTCAGCTCCACTGTGAACATACACCACCCTCCCTTGTCTGATATCCTCCAGGCCAAAGACAGCTCCTGGAATCAAACTGTACCCAGAAAGCTGCAACTGGCCGTATCGAGGAGCTTGGGTCAGGATAAATCTGAGATGGGCAAGCTCAGTGTCCGTGTCACTAGCATCCAGCTCAGTTGGACTAAGGACATGGCTGCCTCCCTCAGGCAAAGTGAAGCCAGTATTCGTGATTTCAGGAGGCTGGTTATCCACAGGCTGCAGATAGATGGTGAAAGTCCCTTCTGCTGCATTGCCAGCTGCATCTTGCACTTGATACTGAAACTGAATCAAATGAGGAGCCACTCCCAGCTCCTCCTGTGGGGGACGGTACGATATCTTGTGATGATTGATCTGGGCTTGGGTGAAGTGGGTAACTTCCACAGAGTGATCCTCAGTCAGCACAAGGGATCCAAGACGGGCTCCATACACATCTGGAGGATGGTTAGTGTCAGTGGGGGGCTGGGTTATTGTATAGCGGAGTTCACGATCCCCTGAATCCTGATCTGTGTAACACAAGTGCTTCCTCCGCAGTGGGGTCACCTGCTGTTCTGCAACTATTAAATGCAGGCTGCTGCTACTATGCAGCTCTGGGGCTAATCTGTCTATGGGATGTACCCGGATCACAAAAGTCTGTGGTCCAGAGCGGTTGGGTGGGTCATTGTCATCCTGGACTCTGAAGACAAACTGGTCCAACACAACACCAGGGCCAGGGCTGTGAGGGCCAAAGTGGTGGTAATAGAGGCGCCCTTCCACAATGTCCTGTTGCAGCCACTCTCTCACTGGCTTTTCATAGACTAGGGAGCTCCCTGCTAAACCTGGCACCCTTGTCCAAGAAAAGCCTTCATCTTCTTCCTCCTCTTCCCAGCCGGGAGGTGGCTGTGCTTGACGGAGGAGGAGCTGCCCAGCAGTGGGGCCAGACTCCACTGTGAAGAGCAGGATGGCATCCTGTGAGTCAATGTCAGTGGCGCTAAGAGCACGGGTGGTGATGGGCACTGTTTCACCCTCAGCTATGGCCAGCCCTGTGTTAGCATTGAGTAGGGGTGGCTGGTCATCAGTGGGCACCAAGGTAATGGGGAAAAGGAACTCAACACGGTGGCGAGAGCCACCATCTTCCAGCCGCAGAACCAGGTTGTCACTAAGCGGAGACTCACTGCCGTCGTGCTGGTAAATGACCCGGCCTGCTGCCAGCTCAGCCACTGTGAAGTGTTTACGAGGGGCAGCAGGTACTGGGGTGTCCTCCAGCAGAGTAAGGTGGCCATGCCTCAGCCCCGCCACCACACTCACCCGCACCTGCTCAAGGTCATCCTCATCACTGATCACCAGGTTGGGGCTGGGACCGGGGCCGGAGAGAGGCCGTGACTGCCCCTCATAGAGCACAAGGCCAGTGTTGCGGGTCACCACAGGTGCCAGGGTGTTCATGGGCTTCACCACAATCACAAAGGCAAAGGGCTCTGAGGCAGCACCCTCAGGGTCCAACACTTCCAGCTCAAGCTCAAAGAGCCGCTCCCGATCCGAGTCCTCTGTGGGTGGCTGGTAGGCAATGCGCAGCTCCCTCACGTCCCGCTGGCTGAAGGAGGAGACAGGCAAGCTCCGGTCGTCTGTGCTGACCATGTGCCCCTGGCCAGGGCCAAAGGGTGAAGTGATGTTGAAGAGCAGCAGGTCTGGTGGCGACTCAGCATCCTCGGCCGCAAGCATGTCAGGCGTGAGGGCGGTGAGGACAAACTGGTCAACCTCCATCATGAGCATGGCCAAGAAGCTGGGCTTGGGAGCCACGTTCTCAGTCCCGGCACGGATCCGCACCAGCACCTGGAAGTACTCGCGCTTCAGCAGTGCCCCACTGCCAGCTGCCTCCCGCAGCTCAGCCACCAGCGGCACCAGGTCACGGTTGGGGGAGCCGCCGGCTGCCGTGTGCCGGTAGCGCAGACCCAGGCGCAGGAACTCGTCGCAGTCCCACATGGAGGCGGGCACCGGGCCGCCCCCCGCCGCCTCCCCGCCCGCTGCCACCGGAGCCGCCGCCGCCGGGGGGTAGTTGAGGATCTCTCCGTAGCGGGGCAGCCCGGCCAGCTGCGGCAGCAGGCCCACCCGGCAGCGCTGCCGGCCCGGCTCGAAGGCGAACTCCAGGCTGCGGGCGTCCAGCGGG
>JAHREE010000294.1:1139706-1231345 GCA_033628505.1 Tringa tobata
GGAGCTGGGACTGTTTAGTATGAGGAAGAGGAGGCTGAGGGGAGACCTCATCACTCTCTACAACTACTTGAAAGGACACTGTAGAGAGGTTGGTGCTGGTCTCTTCTCACAGGTAATTAATGATAGAACGAGAGGAAATGGCTTCAAGCTGCAACAGGGTAGGTTTAGACTGAACATTAGGAAGGAGTTCTTCACGGAAAGGGTGGTCGGGCATTGGAATAGGCTGCCCAGGGAGGTGGTTGAGTCACCATCCCTGGATGTGTTTAAGAGACGATTAGATGTGGTACTGAGGGATATGGTGTAGGGGAGGACTTTGTAGATTAGGGTAGATGGTTGGACTCGATGATCCCAAGGGTCTCTTCCAACCTAGATGATTCTATGATTCTATGATTCTAAAAGCAAAAAATACTGAGGAAGGGCACATTTAAAGACAACCCAATGCTGTTTGGAAATGACTTTGTGTAAATTTGTGATGCCGCCTTTTAAAATAATCCTTGAAGTTATCCTTCAGTGGTGGAGCAACATTATGGCGTGTGGTCTTGTTTTCTGTATAGAAAACTTGAATTTGGAATTTCAGGTGTGAGCACCGTCAGCCACGTTTACACATAAGTATGGGTTCCAACAAATAATTCAGCTTGATTTGGGGTAGGGGTACATCTGTTCTGTACCCCTACATCTGTTCTGCAACACTGGATTATTGTAATTTGTGAGAAACTTTAATATTCTATTATTGACATACCTATGGAAGACTGCAGAATGCTGTTCTGTTAAACAAGTCTGAATTATGGACTTGGATGCTGCTGCAGGAGGTAGTAATTATGGTAGTTACTAGATGTCTAGTAAAGCAACACTAATACCATTTGTCTACCCTTATCAGGCATCCACCCTTCATTTCAGCAAATTAATGTCCTATGTCTAAGCCTCAAAGGAATACAATTCAGTAGAAGAAGTTGAGTCCCACGACCAAGGATCTCCCATATTTTTACAAACATGGTGTTAGTAAAAGTCTTCTTGTCAGACATGACAATATTCAGGATGGAGTGATTGGAATTGGCTAGATATAATGGTCTACTGTCAAGTCCTGGATTCTGTTTCAAAACAAATAAATAAACTAAAAAAAATCCAAAACCTAAACCACAAAAAAACAACCAAACCCAAATGACCCAGCACAGAGATTTGAGGTAGCATTGGGGTGATTTGAAAACATGTCTGTCTGCATGGGCATGAATAGCTTAACTTATTCAAGATATGTGTACTACCTACATTTGATTACAAATTTAGGCTGTACTAAAATGGAAGTTTTGAAGAACCAATGTCCAGTAGAAATCTTCTCATTTATTTACTTTGAGGGAGAAAGATTTTCCTTTTTTCAAAATAAACTCCCTTTTGCAGAGTTTGCCGCTCAAACCGTGTGTGTATGTGCATATATGTATGTGCATATATGCATGAGTGAAAAAGGGTAATAAAACTTAAAAATTTAACCTTAAAATATTTTGTCTTTCATGATTATGTTTTGAACCACATTTGTAATGGAACAATCTCTTCTCTGTTAAAGTTAGTCCGATATTTGTTGTGATATTTATCAAGAGATCCTATCTGGCTCATCACTTTTCAATTGGTAAAAAGAGTTAGAGAAATCTGGTAGATGAAAGAATAGCTTTTGAAATACCTATGTTGAAAGTTAATGAAGAAGGGCATTCCAATAAATAAATTTTTGAGAGATTTAGCTTCTTAACTGAGAAAAAAAAAATCAAGGAAAAAGTAGTGAAAGGATAGGGTTGACCCATCTCTGATACAGGAATTTCTTATTTTCAGTGGATTACAGGGTCAAGTTCTTTGATCTCTATTATCTCCATCATCAAGTAGTAAATCTCCATGTACAAACAGCAGAAGTCCTCTTTATTTTTAGTAGTTGCTGTCTTGTCAAACAAGTCAATGAGCTGTTGTGCCACTGTCCAAGTACAAAGTGCAAGAAGTGATTGTTGTTTTTTTGTTTCTTTTCACAGCACAACAGAAAATAAAAAGTGCTCCATATTACAGAGCTGATAAAATATTTGAAAGGATTTTCCTTGGCTTGCTGACTGGTTGGCTTGTGCCAACGCTTGTGTTCAAATCGTACTTGAAGAAAATTCATCTTGGCTAAATTCTGACCTAACGACATAGCTGTAAATCCAAAGCATTTTCCTACCAATTATCTCTGAGGTCCAGGTAACAAATCAGAATTGAGCCCAAGAACAAATCCATTGATCTTTTAAAATAAATTTTTGGCCGGTAAAGTCACTGGTGAAAACATGACTACGGAAAAAAGGCTACATATCCTTGCGTGAAAGCTTGCAGCTCTGCTACATTACTATACTATGTTTCTGAGTCTAAACAGAAACAGAAAGCTTTAAGACAAAGAAGACCTGCTTATTTAACAGAGTATTAATAACTAAAAGCATGCTCATGTAAATCTAGTGATGAACATATTTTCTGAAATAAATTATGTGTGAGGTTCGGCAGGATAAATCTGTATTTTAAGACATTTGTTTATTTAAAAAATGAGCAACAATCAATTCTGATTTTAAGTGCAGCCCTTTCTGAGGGCATCTGACTTTGCTTTTGATGATGGATCACAGATTTATATTCCTTATTGAAACCTACACAACTCACAGTTCCTGTGTAAGAGAAACGTGAATTTATCATTCACCAATTCTACATACAAATTTATAATTATCAAAGACTGCCCTCTGTTGATATGGTATAATCTTAACATCTTAATGGTAGCAAAGCCTGATTCTTGTTATTACATTATTTTCTTAGGAGTTTTGTACTTAATGATGGAATTAGCTCCGGAGATAGTCTTCAAATAAATTAGTAAAAATGAAAGAATTTTGATGATTAGATACTGGGAAAGGAAACCAAATATGACGTACAAATGTAAGGTGTTTTTAACATTTTCCAAGTAGATAGCCTGATTATTTCATAACTTAAAAGTGATTTGCCACCTCTTGCCAATATATGTTACCTATCTTGCCAAGGAAATTAGGAGAGCAGCGGGAGAGAATGGAAACAGCAAATGAGATTCATGGGAGCGTTTGGACACTTACTGGTTGTATAAGTAATTTTGCTATTATAATTCAAGTCTGTAAAAGACAGGTCTACGGTACCTACTGTTGCACAGAGAAAATCTTCATCATTCACAATATAACAGGTGATTTGGTGTACAAAGACCAAAGAACAATCCTATATAAACAGTTTGCTGAAACAGTAAAAATTGGAAAATGTTAAATCAGCCAGATGAGAGAGTGTCTTGGTTCCCTCTGTGTAGCTCTACTTAACCACCAACCTTTCTGTTGCTTCCATACTCAATTTTTCTTCTCTTATTTCGTTAACGAATTATTACACAAGTGGGTGTTTATTAGGCGTAGTGTTTTGCCTGGTGTATGCAAGAGTATTGCTAAACTATAAATTTCAGCCATCCTTTTTCTGCCAAGTATCTCAAGAGGCAGATAGCTGACTCAAGAATCCTCTCTCTTCTTCCTGAGTTGTCTTCTTTACCATCACACCCTGTAAATAATGCACTGTCTTGAATCTGTTCTCCATTTCTTTCATGACTTCTGTTTCAGCCCGAGTATCTGTTACCCTGCAGGCAGAGATGTTCCTGAAAAGTCCACCACCTCTAAATCTTGCATTCATAGTTTATTCCCCTTTGCCTCAGGTAGACCTTTCCCTTGTAGTATGAAGAAACTTCACTGAGTTCTGTCAGGATAAGGTTTCCTTCCTTGACTGGTGAAATTCTTATACAGCCTGTTCTCAAAACTGTTTTCTGTTGATGCTGGGATGAGTGTAGTGATGGTTTCTACATTTCATGTACCTATAGTAAATGTGACCACATGACCCAGCCAACATTCACTCCAAAACCCAATCCAAAATCACCCTCCACATTTCTAAAGCTCTTCTTAGACTTCTGTCTTAGTGCCTTATGATATTTCTTCTCCTCCTGCCCCAGTAATTGTTTTCACCTGCCTAGGACTGGCGTCCTGCCCACCCTCCATGTCTCTAGTGCTATTTTTACTTCAGCCTTGGCTCTTTGAAAACCTACTTTTCAAGTCAACTTTCTCCAAGCTCCTTCCCACTTTAGATCTCATCAGAAGCAATGTGTTTCCCTTTACATTTTTTCTCCTCTGCCTTTTGATCACTCTTACTCTTTGTTTCAAAGCCAAAATACAACTTCTTGATCTCCTGTTAACAATGAGAGAAGACTTGGTAATTTACTTGAGTAAATAAGTAGTTCCATCGAGCTTCCTTACCCTATGGTTTATGTCTTGTGTTTGGACTCTTTGAAGTTTTTTTACTGTGATTATGGAATTTATAACATTACTCTTAAATGTACACTCACACACACATGTTCTTTGATGTGTAATGAAGGCAACAATAAGGACATCATAAGCAACATAGCTGTTTTCAAAAAATATTTAGGGATGAGGACTTCTTGAGTCTTCTCTCAGATTTCCACTGGATGAAATTAGTGAGTGGTTGGAAATGTTCGTGACAGGAACTGGCCAAATGCTGTCACCAGTGACAATGACAAGTTCGTCTCAACATGCAATCCAGAATAGGTACATGTTGGTATGGGTATGTATCATGTTAGAATATATTTATGTAAATTACAATTGTAACTGAAATCGTGTATCAACAAGGAATTATTGTTAAGACATTTATTACTAATAGGTAAATACTTAATAGCTGCTGGAGGTCTAGACAGTCAAATCTTCCATGTTTACACATTTACCCGAAGTACCAATTTTAATTTAATTTTATTTTCTTTTATTAAACTTTAAACTGTATATACTGGTTATCTATTGTAATTTATATTGCCATATTTTGCTTACCAATCACTGAAATTCCAATACAGTCAAGTGCTTATATATCTTATTAATGAAATAGGTAGAGAAACATTCCTGACACCACTATTTGAAAAAGAAAACAAAATGGAAGCTGCTTAGTGGGTAAGAGATCAACTCCAGGCTAAGTTCTTTGACCCCTACTGTCCCTCAAATACCCTAGAAATACATATTTTCTTGGTAGGACACATGCAACTTTTTTTTTTTTTTTTTTTTCTGGTAACACACGCCTGTTATAAAAAATTGCAACAGAGATTTATTTCCCTTCCTCTCTCTCCCTGTTCTTATAATTTCCGAAAGGATGAATAATGGCTTCTCAGTAAAGCTGGTTTGTGCTGTGGCTTATGTGCGTTTTGACATTTGCAATACAGGCGTGTTATTAGTGCAGCCTGCAGAAAACATCAAGGGCTGAAAGAACAGGGATGACTTAGCTGGTGCTAGAGTTAAAGTTATTCAGCTGATGGGGTGATGTTCTCAGCGCGGTAGAAAGTGAGAAATCAAATTCTAGTTTTCATGATAGAGATGTTTGATTTCCATGTTAAGAACTATGAGTTTAAAAAGTAGGAGTTCAAATTCATTTCATCCTAGCACCGAGGTTAGAGGTGGCTGAGGTGAAACTTCACATTTGTAGTCCATTCCTCTCCGTTGACTACAGTTTAGGATCTTTGACTCGTTGTGGCAGTGTTCTGGCTATTAAGATTTAAGTGTTATCCCCTTAAATAAGCAAAGGAATGCATGTACATAAAGGATTTAACAGAAAATACTGTGTAAAAATAGAAAAGCCTTTGACCACATAAGCCTATCTTATCTCCTGGCCTGCCATAGAATCAGAGAATTAAGAATATTTGCCCAAAATTAACTTTCTTATGATAAGTCTATGAATAAACTTGAGAGAGAAGTTGGGCAGTTCCTGTAGAATGGAGCCACGCATTGCTGAAATTTCATTCAGAGGATGATCTTCCTCCATCATGGGTTACAATGGTTAATCATTTTCTGCTTGTGTTTCATGTTTAGCTGAACGATCAGTGATGGGGACAGACCATATCTCACCAAGTACTTATATCATGTTAAGGTAGCTCATTCAAAGACCCAGAACATCTCTCAGTGGTCGAGAGCCTTTTCTAACATGAGCATGATATCGTTGTTCTCAGAACAATTGCAGCAACATCTAGATGTATGTTACTATCTTTTTAATGTGTTTTGGATGGCTGCTGGTCTTATGGAAGGAGGTATGTTTGCCTGTGGGTAAGTTGAATTGTTGACAACAGTGCAGTAATTCTGCAGCTGACAGAGAATTATATTTAGTAATAATATTTAGAATTATTTGATTTTATCTGAGCTGAGATGTTGGGTTTAGCTTATTAACAGAACTGCTTCCTATCAACTAAATATTTTTTATACACACCTACACTATAAACATGACATACTGCATATTTTATATAGTGTGCAGTCACGTTCCACAACAAAGATTGTTAAACTAGGTCCAGAACTTCAGTCAAACAAGCTGTCAGGTATCCCCAAATTGAATGCTTTTAATGATTCAGGACACTATGGTATGTGTCATAAAATGAAACAAATTCTTTTGAAGGATGATCCTGCCATCTCTGTGTTGACCTTGGATAACTATTAAAATTGCATATCAAAGGGTGAAGAAACTGTTGTTTAAGCACTTAAGATGTCCTTCACTGTAATTTTCTCTCTCCTGCTTTGTAGGAGAAATTTTACCTAATCTTTGTAGCTTCAGTTGTCATAACAAAACCACCCCACACAGGCAGTTTGATCATACTATAATTCAAACAGTATCACTGCCAAATACACATTTTCCTGTGGCTATAAACTACTGGCCTTTATGTTAGACAGCCACAGGCTGGAAAGTAAATGAGGGCTAAGCCTTAAGATTGCGAAGAGGACGAGAACCATCCTCCCCCCTCCCGTTTCATATCCAGGTAGTGATGTCAACCACTTAGGATGTTTCCTTTCCCCATAGAGATTTCCCTAAATTAGCCAACGTTAACTGTACTCCCGTTTTGCACACAACCCGGGTGAATACACAGACATCTTAACCTTTTGGGTCTGATCTTGTGACTTCCACACAAACAAACCTCGTATTTTCTTCAATGAGTTTTGCCAAGGTAAGAGTCACAGGCAGCTTAAAATATGCCAGATGAGGATTTTGTTAATGTGCAGGTCTTAAGGATGCAGGTGTCTGTTTCACCTGCACACCTCTTAAAATTAGGCATTTGTAATGTTGCAAGCTGAACTCCAGGCACTTCCTTAAATTTATTTCAAACCAGTTCTCTAGACTTTTACTGAAATGAACCATCAATTACTGTCAACGTACACTATGAAACGGGAGCTATTCTGGAGCAACAGCTCTAAAACCTCTGGATCAAACTGCTTGTACCTTACCAGTAATGCAGGAGGTGCATGTCACAGACAAAAGCCAGCAGTTGACAAGTAAGGGTCCCAATTTCAGGTTACAGCTCATTTTAGAGGGAAGATTTTTGAAGGCAGAGATAAGAACTTGATGCCTAACTTCATCTTTCAAGTGACATAGACATTAACTGGAAGTCGGAGAACAGCTAGGACTTGTGTCTGGAGAAAGGTATCTGCAGCACCCCCGGGTACAAGTGTCTTTGAGAAAGGGGGCACTGGGTACGCACCACAGAGTTGGGACATGCCAACTGGCTGCCCTTAAACAGAACCCCAAAACTTGGGCAAGGCAGTTTCAGATTTCCCATCTCGGTATGTGTGTGAAGAGTGCGAGAGGCAGAATATGACTGCCTTAGGCTGAAAGATCCTTTGGTCCTTTCCCCTTTTTAACCTCAATTTGGGAGTAAAATGGGAATGGCACTCCAATGGGAATATACTTGGCCAAATGGGTACAAAATAGAGAGAGAAATAATATTTGCAGTAAGAGTTTCTGGACCCACTTGATGACAGAACACACAACGTGTGTGCTGCCTTCCCCACTCTTAAAAACAGTTAGCTATAAAACTTCTTTTCCTTAAAAAAACCTATTTGCCATCAATTAGCAAACATACACTCACCAAATAATGAGGGATGGGGTCAGAGGCCACCAGTATCTGACCCGCCATAAAGATTACTCTTGCTGCAGCATGTAAATCTGCAGCTAAGCAGGTAAATCGAGATCTCTCCCAGGGGCTACACAACAGCATCTTGAGAGATCTCGCCAATTGCCTTAGATAGCTAAATAAGTAGTTGCAGTCAAATAACCTTAGTATTTGCAGTATTTATGGTATTTTCAACTATATTCAGGGAAGTACAATTGGCAGTGTTATTTGAAAGGCTCTCAGCTGGGAGGTGAGGTGTATGCGGCTGGTACACATGCTTGATCCACAGAGCAAAGAGGTTTTTGAGCTGGGTCACCATCAGGCCTCCCGTGCTCCCTGTATTTCTGTAAACAATGCTGGGACCCTTACAGGGGGTGGCTGCTTGAAGCACAGCCTGTGATTACCCTGTACCCAGTCAAGCACCTCTGGGTCTTTGCACCATTTCCAGACTTGGCAGATTTCCCTGTTATTGTTTAAACCCTTTGTCTTTTGTATGTGTTCATATGACTTAAGAAACTACCTTACTTTTTTTCTTTTTTAAGTGTTCTGTTCAGAGCCCATTATGGATTAAATCCTACACCGAAGATCCAAGTGAGGACTAAATACATCATATATATCCAATGGAGAATTCTCCTTCCTTAGGGTCTCTCATCTGTGATATCATTGGAATTAAGCAAAATCTTCACAAAGCAAGTCACCATTTCTGCATGCAGTATTCCAGGCCATTCATTTATATAAAAACCTTAATCTCTGTAATGTTTTACTCTCCATTACATGTCTAGGTTTAGATTTGCTTTTCTGCACCTTACTATAGACTGATAAGAGGTGAGTAAAGAATGCAACACGATGTTGCCCTAAGTGGTCACTCTTAGTTGAGAACCCATTTAAATGCCCCAGAAAGTTTACGTTATTTCATCTAATGAAATATTTTGGATTTGTGGGAGTTAGATTTCTTCTATCGCTTTAGCTTATCATATTTCTTAAGTCTGTAACTGCCTGGGGATTTTCTTGTATATCTGTTTTGTGAATACACCAAGACTTCTCAGCCTCACCGGTGAAGTTTTCAGCTGAGAAATAAATACATTTCATTCTGAGATCTGAAACCAGCCAGTCCAGAATACTATAAAACAATGGAAGCAATAACATAAATTTTCAGTCCAAAAACACATGAAGAAAAAACACGTGTATGGTATCTAGTGAAAAACCTGCCAAAGCATATACAGAGATCACTGAATCCCTACAGATCTCTATAAAATGAAATGTCATAGATTATGGATAATCCCCTGTGACTTCCAAAACCAGTTATTACTATTTTTCTATAAAGGTGTGAGGAATAGACAGTGAGGGACATACCTTAAAGATCATGAGTCTTCTTTGTCTGATTGTTTTAAGGAAAAAGTTGTGTGCAAATAAACTAGTGGTTAGAGCACTTTCTGAGGAAGCACCAGAGGTGGATTTTAGGGTTTTGACAGTCAAAGAGGACATACAATGTTTCTCCCTCTTACCTGAACTGCCAGGCTACAGAATGGTTTTGAGACACCTTCCATCCTTCCCAGTAATGCTAGACTAGCAAAGGGCCCAATGAAAGGAAGAACCTGTTACTGCCCAGTCTAATGACTGAAGACTCAGCTTCTTTGACCTCAGCCCTGGAAATAAGATAAGTCACAGGAAGGAAAAAAGAAATACTTTGGGGAGCTTTTCTTACTGTTCATTTCAGAAAACCCATCAATCCTCTATAAGTGAGCACGATCCCACAGGATAGCCCTGGATCTGAAGTAAATGAAAGCATCTCATTACACTTCAGGTGCCTACAGTGGAGGTACTTCACTGCTCATCACTCCAGGCTCCTTTTGTTATCAGTGGAAAGAAAAGGTGCTTTAATTTGCAATTCATCTGACCTACCTCAGTACCATGTGATACCACTTCAGAATAAGATGAATAATGCTCTGAAAGCTTCTCTGTCTCCATTTACCACAAGAAAAGCCTAGGTGAGTAGGTAAGATGCAGCATAGGGATGAAAACAGACAGACACCTCTAAAAGAGCATCCTTTCCATCCTAACGATAGGATCATTGAAGACATGAGGACTGAATTGCCCTTTATCAGTGCCTAGCCATATACAATGGGGAACCTGAAAACATCATTTGTATCAGATGCCTAATGTTTACATGTCTGTAGTTATGAATCTCTTCTGCTATCTGCTATAAAGCGGTAACAGTAGCACTTCATCTTTGAAGAGGAATAATACGGTAGAAATTCTGAAGTGCCCTGAAATTATAGTAGTCAAAGTAAATATTGCTTTTGAGAAGTAAAAATGGTTTTGGAGGGTAACTGGTGAAATACAGCAAAATGCAGTACATTTCATGTTTTGCCCATTACATACCAAAAAAGCACACAACTGCAGATAAACTATGTTGAATATGGATTGGGACAGTTTACCCTATCTTGTCATAAATATTTTCTGATATATATATACAGACATATGCATAACATATATACACACTTATATACAGTTCTATTAGAGCTTACCCAAATAACCTACGAAGCTGTAGGGAAGTGGGGCAGGTTAATTGTGTTGCCTGGTTTCTGGTGTTTACACAGCCATCTAGCTTAACAAATCTACTGAAGTGTAAGAAAAGAAGCAGAAAGTATTTTAGGATTAAAGGTATCTCTGTTAGATCAACAACATACTGAAATGAAGTGTTACAAAGTGTAAAAAATTGACTTCATAAACAGAAACATGGTAGTGACTGAAAGTCCAGAGCTGAAGCCCATCTATCTATCTATCTAATTTAACCAGGATGGGTGGAAAAAGGTTTGACATTCATAAAAGTACAATGGCCCCAGTTAATCTTTGTCTACATTATTACTGAAATTGCTTAGAGATTGCATTCTGGCACTTGTTAGAAGTTTGAGTTTCCTTTATACTTCCTCCATGACAATTGGCATTGTAGCACCATGGAGCTGGGTTACATACTGGAAACTGTAGCAATATGGATCTTGACAGAAAATAATTTATCCTGCTTCTTGGATCATTGAAACAATAATCTCTCCCTACTGTTACAGCTGTAATGCTACTAGAACCATAGGCTGTTTGGCAATCTCCATGATATTTCATTGACTGTAATATAATAACAGAGACAAAAGCACAGACTGAGCATCACAGTTAGAGGGAGCAGGAATTGTAGAAAAAGCATCTCACAGAGAAGGAGATGCAGTACCCTGCAGCAAGAATTGAGTTACCCATGACAGAAAAGGTAAGAAGGAAGAGGCACCATCAGAGGGAGTTGTCCTCATGCTACCACTGTGAAACTGAGGCAAGAAAAGCCACTTTCCAAGACTTTTGGTAGCTAGTGTTTCACCCACGGTGAGCGGGATTTGCCTGATTTCAAATTAGCACTCTTTCCTCTACTCCTGCTTTTTCCTCATTCCTGCCCCAGCATCGCCTCAGCCCTCAGAGGCCTCTTCCCCAGAACTGAGTGGTGCTGGAAGAACATTACATCTGTGTGGTACAGTCCTTACATTTACCATACTCTACTTTGTTTTGTAAATAGAATTATAAAATAAGAAAAAGTTGCCATGAATGCTGTAAGTACTAAATCATAGACTAACTTAAAACAGCTGCTGAAGGGGCAGACGCAACAAAACAAATGACCCATCCATTTTTCTGCTATTATTGGACAAATCTTAGGAAGAGCCTGGGTATGTGAAGATGCTAGTTCAGAAAGGAACATCTTAAATTTCATTTAATATCCTAGCTGCAATGTAGTCAAAATGAAGGTGAAATAGCTCAGTTATTGCAAGGTTGTAGAGGCAGATCATGACTAACTCCATAGGTTTGTAAACAGATGAGTTTAAAAAGCACTTTCCAAAGAGCTCGCCAAGTCTTAAGATTTCCACTTGAAATAAATATGTTTGTTAGTATCAGAGTGCTGTAGAAAGAGTGCTGTTCTATAAGAATACTATATAAGCAAAATGAATTTGGAAATTCCACTTTACTAAAATACTTTGATTGATCAGTGATGCATTGGCCTAAGAAAATAAGATGACAGTTTTTGAAAGGCAAATTTCCTGGCAGTGATTCATTCCAGGTAACACTTTCATCTGGTCAAATCAGCATTCTCTGAGAGACTTTTGACCAGATCTCTCTGTTTTTTGTTTTTTTTTTAAAAAAAGGGATTTCTGATTTTAATCGCTTTATACCAACTCACAAGACAAAGAGGAAGGGCTCTGAAATATACAGTCAGAATAACATGTCATGATATACGATAACATACCACACTTGTTATGTCATGCTAAAGCAAACTTCTTCCTTCCTGGTTAATCAGTTCCTGAATCTAGGCTTAGAAGCTGTGCTGCATACACACATATTCTTTACCTGTAAGATTCCAGCATGCTGTAACCTCTCTATTTCTGAGTTCAGGAGTGCCCCTTTTTCTGCTTTTTCAGACTTGATTCATCTTTCTGTGTCTGGGTGGCCTGATACTTTACTCTAATTGAGAATGGGAATTAAAGAACAGAATTCATCTAACTGAATGTAGGTGTCTGCATTTGAGAGTCACTTTAGGATCTCTTTAGAGACAATGCAATAAATATTCATAGGATTTGCTAATTTAACCCTGAAGTTGAATCTAAAACAGGTCAAATGAACCTTAAATTTAGAATACACATTTTTTTTCATTAATTACAGTGAGAACTTAGGAATGTAGGTACCTGTACTGCAGACTTCTAAAGGGAACTGTGTTTAAGCTTACTCAAAGCACTCAAATTTCTTATTTTACTTAAAATGATTTCAAAATTACTTTAAAACTCCCTCCAGTGCCACTATTGTGTTGGAAATATGTCTTCTTTGTACTTCTATAGATAAGAACAAATTAGAGCGCTAAGCATAACATTTGAATAAAGAAGTGGAAGCCTTATTATACATTGCACATGAATATTTAACAGGAGAAAATGCTCAGAAATTAGATACTAAAGATCGCAACATGAGACGGCCCTGCACACTGGTAAATTATTTCAGTTATTTGTGAATATACAGTAAAATTGCACTGTAACTTTTCTGAATAGTTGAAATATATTTTCTGACTGAGTGAATTTCAGTATTTTAAATGTTAACATTTAAATGAATTCGTCTAAATGATCAGATCTTCCTATTAAAAACATTTCACTTCTTTTTTTATATTAAAACGTCTTTGCTAAAGGGACTTTATTTACAGAGCACTGAAGCTCAGAACGTGTGATGTAGGTCTCCTCCCATGCCAGATAACTGCAGATGTGAAGTGACCTTGGGAGGGCCCAGTTTCAAGGACCAAAGTGTAGCCATTTCATTGACAGAATGGTGTTCAGTCTGAAATCAGTCCTTCAGGAAACTTTCCCCATTTCTGAATCAGCAGCAAAGGAAACCCAGTGGGTTGTAACTCCTTTAATAGTATTCTATAGGAATATCATCATTCAGGTAGCTTGCTGCCAGACATAACTCTCCTTTGTAGATTATAATGTACATCTTAAATTGCAGTTGTAATATTCAGAGGTCAAAGCCTGCAAGTATTATTCAGGAAAGATTGCTTACCTCTGCACAATTTGTGGTCCAGCCTTACCTCAGATAATTGAGTTTTCTGCACCCTTTTGCAAGTTATGGCATCATTATACCAAAAGGACAAGGACAAAATAAAGGGAATTCTAATAGTGACAAGTAGAGCTGTAGGATATATGAAAAGATTTATAGGAAAGTACTAAAAAAGCAGATTTTGTATCTCTTGACAACCTTTGGGAGCATAGGCTAAAACACATGATACAGTATCACTGAGCAGTGTAAAGAGTTTTTCAGGAAAAAGGAAGGACTAATTAATAAAAATAAATATATTTTGAAAATATGGATGGAAAGTTCCTGTGAAATATGATATATTTCCTGTGAAATAATCTACCAATAGGTAGATTGGAAAGATTATTGAAAGGATTAGATTATAAACCTGCAGAATAGAAAAACTATTATATAGTAGGGTTGTATTAATAGCTGTAAGTAGAAAAGATACAGATAGTTAATGCAAAGATTTCTGATACTTAAGCTTAAGGGAGTAATATGTCACTTAGTCTACCCACTGTTCAGGGCCACCCAGGCAGGAGACATGGTAGTGATGGCCAAGGTGGGCACCTGCAATGGGTAGTTTGTATGACTTGGGCAGCACCAATACTTCACTAGTAACTGAAATCTTTGTTTCAATAAAAGGTGAATCAGTCATGACATGGAGACTATGTACTGATGGATCTGGTAGGATATTAAGCAAAAAATTAAACTGGCAAAGGACAGATACCTTTAGGAAAAGGATCTTGCACAAGTCTTAGGGGAGTTAAGGGATCCTAACATGAAGTTATTTTTTGTCTTTTTATGTCTCTTAGTTTGCTCAGGATAAAGTGATAGTTTTGGGCTCAATCTGTGGTCTTCAAAAGTATTTAGGATCTCAGCTTCCATAGAAATAAATGAATTTTAAACTTCTAATGACATTCACAGGTTCAGCCTTTGGTCCCCATCTTTTTCCACTGCCTCACCTTGTGAAGAGAACAGCAGCTTACTTATCAGGAAAGAATCAGAAAATTGTAGGAAAAAATAGGACTAAAAAGGATGTCAGGTGGTCAGGTAGTCCACCTTCTTGCCCCAGGGTGGGATTAACTCAACCTAGACCAAATACCTATTTGTCTAATACAACAAAGGAGATTGCCTGGGGAGGCCATGCAATCTCTGCTAGTCAATCATAAATAGAGACAGTGCGGATCAAAACCTCTTACTCTGCCTCCGAGCAACCATGCACACATGGTGCACTCAAGGAAGGACAAGCTAAATCCCAGAGGATCTTTAATGATACAGTCTAAAGGCTGAGATGTCAGTTAAACTCTCTTTGATGGCAACAGATCCACCTGACATGGCACAGGAGAAACTACAGTGATTCAGAAGGCTGACTATGCTAAAACATGTATTTCTACCATAAACTCTTAAAGGACATTTCTTTGCATAAAAAACAAAGCCAAGGCAAAAAAAAGAATGTTCTTTTCCATCACTCACTTTTAAAATAGTCGATCCATCTAAAAATAAGAGAGTTAGTAGAACGTGTGCTGCTTTGGAAGTGAGTCTTTCTATAATATTTTGGCTTGGTACGTGTGCATGAAGGATCAGTGTCGCCCCCTAACTGGACTTTGCAGAAATCAGTATACATCTGTGTTGACACTAGCTAAACTGTTTTGCTGTCTTTTGTTTGCTGCTGTTTCTATTTACTGGTACGTTTCCCCATTTGCTACATTTCATACCCACTCTCATTGCTTTCCAAACAAGACTAACAGGACAATTAGCAATATGGCTTTCTGTTCAGAAATGTGCTCCTTGGGTGGTTTTAAGCAGGTCTCATGTATTAATTAAAGGCTTTTGCATAGGGGAAAAAAAAAAAAAAAGTGATCTGAAGATGCAAAGGAAATAGAACACATAAGAAATGAAATCCATTTTATATGAAACATTACTTTTATAAGCAGTAGTTATACAGGACCCATTACACATATGGAGTTAGATTCATTAGCAAGCAGAGTTTTGTTATTTTTCCCTTCAAATTCTAAGTACAGTTATCTGTATCCGTGTTTCCGACTGAAAAAACAACATTAGAGATAGAAGAGTAAACAAAGGTTTCCTAATCTTGCTGAGCTTCAGTGCAAATATGTGGTTCAAGCTGTATTCCAGAAGTGTTGTTTAAAGCTCTTAGATGCATATCTTAGCAATCCTTGCTAAACTCTTGCATTACATGCCAATTAAACAGTGACATCCTGCTTTTTGGCTGGAGGGTTCATAGACTGTCCTGGAATCATTCCAGGACTATACTGCCTCATTTTCCTGTAAAGCATCCAAAATGTGCCAAATATATGGCCAAAAGGCATAAATTCTGGGCGTTTTTTTTTTTTTTTTGCCTGGTTGCCCACCAGCCCCAATACATGCATGCTCATGTCACAAGATTGATTATTTTAGTCCCCTCAGAAAAGAGGATTGCTAATGCAGTTAATTTTGTCTCCATAGTTGAAGAAAAGAGAGTGTCCAGGGAAGAGGTGAATAGAATATCTTCTTTGCCGAACCCTAACTTGGTAAACTCCTTTCGCCCAAAGGCACACACAGAGAAACATCCCTCACTCCGACAATTTGATCTACTTTTACTTCAAGCAGTAAATTCTGCCCTAACAAGCAGTCAGACAGAGGGAATGGTGATATCCGCAGCTGATCAGACCACCCTCAGTTTTTTCTCAGGAGCAGGTCTATCTGTTAGACGTTGATAGTCCTTGTGTAGCCTGTCATGCTGGTAGTGTATGACCTCTCTGTAAATGTTTATATAAAATCTAGTTTACTGTAAAAAAGAAATAAAGCAAAAATGCTGGAAAACCAGCTATTTACCACTTAATATGTGGACTCCATGGCCCCTTTCCTCCAGAAATTTTGGTTAGAGACCTTAAAAGCGATTCAGGTGCCCAGGCATAGGTGTCCAGCACTATGTTAGGTGCCACACGGTATCTGAGACATCACACTGAGCTGGTAAACATGACACAGGACCTATGGAAGAGCAGCTACAGCCTTATGGAGCAGCAGAGGCCTGATAAAATACACAACAGCATCTAAAAATATGCTACTGGGCATGTTTAGGCATCTGAATCCCACCCTTCATATTGTCTCAGATCCTTGTTACCTGTGTCAAATGTAAGTCAACTATTAGCAGCCCCCTTTCTAAATACACACATGCCAGCTGTCTCAGGTGGTGAACATTCATTAGCAAAGCTCAGTCCAGGGACTAAACTTTTCGTCACTACTATCAGATTCAGGAGTCAGCAATGTTAGCCGACTGTCCCTCCTGTCTCAGTTTAACAAAAAAAAAAAAAAACCACTCTAAGGACTCCTTCCGTTACTGTTAAAGCAAAGAAACAGCTCAGCTGCCACCTGGCCCTGTGGCTCCTTCTCCTTTCCCTGGTGTTTGACTTGCTGCAAGTACCTGTTGCTCTCATGGTCTTACCCTTCCTTCTGTCCTTCGCTCTTACACCACTATGGGCTTCAGCTACTCTGCTTTGCCTCTGGCACAGTGAAGTATGAGCTGCAAGCATTCCCAACTGAAAGAAGCAGAGAAGTGGCATTTCCAGGCATTTCCAACCTCAGTCCAGCTCGACCTGATCCGTGGGCTCAGACACCTGAGCTCTCATGCCAGGGGGACGCAAAGGAGCCCTTCTAACGTGGGAAGTTGTCCCAAGGATAGAACCTGGAATTCACTCTGCAGTTTTAGGATAAGGCTGCTTGGGCCTGATGGAGATCAGAGAAATAGTAAAGAAACATTGTAGGTAATTTCAGCAGGATCTAGGATTTGGTAATGCCAGGAATGCCTAACGATGCCTGACACTATTAGAAACATCTGAAGTGGGTTGAAATAACTCATTCAGATCTGACTGGATCATGGTCTTTTGATAAATCACACAGATGCATGCTTAGTGGAGATGTATGGAGTTTCTGAAGGCTGCCAAACAAGGACTGTAAAACATAGATCTGAGCACTGCCTGAAGAAAGTAATTTCTTCAGAGCTGCATCAAGACAAGCATGAGGTGAGGAGCAGCTACCCAGTAGGGACAGGCATGTCCTACCTTCTGCTGTTGCTCTCAAGGAACAAGGGCCTGAGGTCTGCATGAGCAGAGCTAACACGAGGAGGTGGAGGGATAAACAGCAGGGCAGGTGGATGGGTAGGATCGAAGTCAGGGCTGGGCACCCAAAATGTTAACAGCTCACGTTTCCCTTAATCTTGTCTAGGAAATGTTGAAAGTTCTTTAAACTGGGCCTGGGGCGGAAGGGGACAGAGGCAGAAAAAAAAACCCAACAGTGGCTACGAATCATAGAATATAAAAATGGCCAAGGAAACTAATAGAAAGTAGCTCTTTTCCTGGAAAAGACTTGTAGTGTAGGTGGTATGAGATTACGATTTGAATCTTAAGTTAGCATTTATATAGTCAGATTGTTTCTACCGCACTTTTTTGTGTTAAGTTAAAAATGATTATTTTAGAAAGACTCTTGCCAGCAGAGGGCTCAAAAATAGCACTTACAGTGAAAAGTAAGTCATTGTGCCTGTTTTGGATGGAGGCTTTTTGGTTTTTTTCTTATATTTTTAAGTACAAAGGTGACTGCAGCTATTATACTTAGTCACTAAAGCTGAGGGCTTGCACTTTCTTTTACATTTGCAGGCCAAGCAAAGATAATGGAGCTTTATTTTTACATGTAATTTGACAGAATGAGCATTAGGGTTTTAGGGCTTTAGACCAATTTGGCGAAATGGTTTGGCTGTTCCTGCCCACGCTATTACTCCCAACTATCCTCTTCAGAAATTCTTTAATAGTTGGGATTTCACAGTAACTAAGAGTTATGGTCTATTTATGGGTACAAGAACAAGTGGAGGGTCTGATAACCTTAGCGGTGCCTTTACAGTAGAGTTAAGCTCTGTTCTTTCTCATCTGCACACACATGTTGGTCTGCAGCCAGCCATAAATATATTGACTTTTTCTCCTGCACAGACACAAATATTCAGTGACAACGACAACAGTGAACTGAGATAGGCTTTCAGAGTTTTTCATTCCATTTGGAGAGGGAACAGACAGCTCATCTAATCATGATCCTATAGGTATTAGAAAAGGCATTGCAAGCCTTTTTATCATCTCTGAAATACTTCATTTATTATTCTCAGGAAATGTAGATTCAGCACTTGAGAAGCTTGTTATTTTAGAAAAATATATTCATCCTTTGTAGTTTGCCAAGTCTTTTCATTTTAGTTAGCATTTTTTTAAACTTATTTGTATGCTAATTGTATTTTAAAATTCAGAAGCCTTAACCCTGGAGCAATCCAATTTACATGCATTTCACTTAATACGAGAGAGATTTCACCTGTAGTGGACAAGCGCCACAAAGGAAGGTAGAGATACACCTCACCACATGCTGCCTAGAGGAATTACTCCATACAGAGCTTCCTTCCTTTACCCTGGGCATGCTGAGAAGGCAGGGAACTGGCAGATGCTTTCTGATGTGAGGCACCGTTGCCCACACATGGCATGTACTGTCAAAAACAGCATCGGTTCGGTCTATCCTGCTCCTGGCACCACAAAGGAATGGGGAAAGTATCATAATTCACATTAGATACCTGAAGCATGCAGCAGCAAGCAATAGAGTTATTTGTGCCATTGCAACAAAGCAACCTTTAGCGCTGGCACAGAAAGGTAGTGTCCTCGTGGTCACTGTCCTGTCTGTTATTAAGCAGAGTTAATTCTCTCTGCTAGATAGTGAGCTTTATTCTGCCTTGCCACAGTAAAACACCAGTGGTGCTTGTGGATCTGAGCTAGCATGTCCATACATACTCTGTGCTATACATCAGCATGCTCTGGTCAGGATTAATTCCACTGAAATTTAGGCCATTTACTTGAGGTGATTAATTTAAGAATGTAATAATCCTAAACTCATTCTGCTTAATGAAAGAGGATTGATACCTCCAGAGGGCAATTCATTCTACCTGTTTTCAATACTTAGGATAGGATTAACTGCTTATCGAAAGTATCTGTCCTTCTCTATTAGCTGTGCAGGAACCTGTGCACCTAGCTTAGATGGGAAATCCAAGTTTTTAGAATTCTAAAGTTTGATAAAAATGAATCCAAGTGATTTTCTGACAAGTTTCTACAGGTAAGCTAAGACAGATGCCTGTCTTCAGCATTGCAATGATTTCTCTCCATGACGATTTAAGGAGTCAGTGTCTTTTGAGGTGAAGAGTAACAATCGTTTACAGAAAGCAATTCAGACCTTAACTTTGTTCTTTGGGAATGCCTACCACTCTTACTTGCTTCTGGAGAGATCAAATTAAGTTTATTCTCTTAGTTTAGGTGCCTGTGTAAGTCCCTCAAATTAAGAAGGATCAATAGAAAATATAGTGCTAAATCAAAGACCTCTGTCCTGTGCAGTGGTGTGTCCCATATCGCCCCTCAGATATCACCTTTCTTCTCAGCCATACCAGCACCATTCTCCTATTTCACCAGTGCTGTGAGCTAGGAATCCTGCTGCTAACAGGGAAAATAACAGCTGGGCCAATACAGGATATGTGGCTTGTCTGTTGGCCTGTGCAGCTGGTTCTCGGGGAACCCTGCAGAGCCCAGCCCTGGTGCCTTCTGCTTACCTGGCTGTGCCTGTGCAGGTCTCTGATTTACACATAGATACACCTTAGGTATGTATATTTAAATATGTGTATGTGCTGCATTTACACACATATATATAAAGATATATAAATTAAATATAATAAAAAAACAAGTACAGTAAGGAAAAGTCTCAAAATGTTCCCCCCAAAAGACAGCACAAACAAGAACAACCTGCCAATGGATGCATGAATCAGAAATTTTGTATTTATAAACTTTTTTTCATTCTATGATAACGTTCTCAAAAAGTAGATGGGTGCTGCAGAGCTCCTTTTGTCCACAGCTGTGGACATCTTTCAGCTGCCTGTAGGATCATGACGCTATCTATCACAGGAAACAAGATAAGGTGTAGAGGTACAGGATAAGGTGTTTCTTTATCCTTAGGTCAATATCCTTGTAGAAAATTGCAACACTCCTTGGATGAGTGGTGGAGGAGGAAGGGGATAGAAATGTGCCATGACCTGCTCATGTCCCTGTCTGGGGCTGCAGCTGTCAAAGTCAGGAGAACCACCAACTGAAGCAGCCAACCCCTGTTGCCATAGGCAGTTCCCACATCACTGGCTGGGGCTCTCTGAGCTTCACACCAAAGCTATCTCTTCCATGCCTCCCTGATGGCCGCAAAACATCCATTCTGGTCCAACCATGCTGGCCACCAGCAGCATTATGCCCACTGTGGCATGGCCACTACATCACTAGGGCTAGTGCCAGGAGCTCAGACCCAGGATACTCAGTCAAAGTGGGCTCAGATCTCCCTTTCTTCATGGCTTTGGGGAGATTCCAGTGCCCTGTAAGACTATCACAGGGTAGGGCTTGGCCCTATCTTATCTGTCCTGTAGACTGTTGGCAACTCTCCAGCTCAGTGGCAGAGGAGGGAAAGGACAGGAATGTGCCATGATCTGGTCACTTCCCCGTCTGGACATCCAACTGCAATACAAAGCAGCCACCCTCCATCACCATGGGCAGCCCCATGACATGGCTGTCTCTTTTTTGCTCTTAGATGAAAAAAAGCATCAAAGCGAGTAAAGTAGAAAGCAGTGAGGACTGAGAGAAGAGCAAGTTATCACCTGCAGGTGATAGAATAAAACCACAGTGTGGAAAGAGCAGACATTTCCATCCTCTCTGGACGAGGGAGGAAATGGAGCAAAATGTGAATGTGGTCAGAAGGGTCTCCAGCAAATGGAGCCTGGAACTCGTTCAGGATTCCTGAGGCTCCTCTATTGTCAGCTTTAAACACTGATGGCAAAATGTGTCTCTCCTCCTTCGTCTTGATTTATGCAGAAGTTGACAAATATGCTACTATTAACTCAAAAGGATATAAAGAGCTAAACTCTGATGATGAACTGTATGGATCGCTACCCTGCTACATAATGGATTTCTTGAAGGGGGTCATTTTCCTTTTTAAAAAAACCAAGATTTTCCATTAACATTCCCTCTCTCCTCCCTTTACTCCTTCTCCTGCTAGATTAATAGATGAATAAATCTGCAAAGTCAAACATTCACATATAAGTAAATGTCAAGATGGTTGCTTTAGCAGGAGAGGAGAAGGAGCCTCTGCTGATCTTGCCACCTGCCCATGCACTCAAAGGCAGATAGCTTCCTTGTCCCCCTAACCAGTGGGAAACAGCTGCGGCCAGCCCCCATGTGGTCCATATGGAAGGCTGCCCGTACTCCCACAGAACATCTTTGCATACAGACCAATCACAGATTCATCCAAGTTAACAAGGGGAAATATATACAATGTTTACAGCCCAAATGATGTCTCTGTTTCAGTTCTTTTTCTACTTTCCTTCCATGTTCCTCAGAATTGTCCTTGGACGAATCCAAGAACTCCAAAAGGCTACTGCTCTGTGCTTTGATAGATGTGTTTCAATACTTAAAATATACCAGTCAAACTCCCCAAAGTCACTTTCTGAAAGTGATGGAAAACAAAATCTCTTCTTTTTTACTTTCTTTATGTTCAGTTTTCTAGTAGATCATGTTAAGAATGTTTTGGCATCAGGTTATATATTTCTGAAAAGAGCAGAGTTGAAATACATCATAAGATGGATGGGATGTATATCTGTGTGTGAGGGGGAACCTTTTTGTTTCTTTGTGGATATACCAACTGCCTTTGTAAATGTATGCTGCAAATCTTGTCAAGCAGGACTTCAGGCTCAAATAAACTTTCTGGTCTCTGATCTCAAATGGAATGTTTTAGTGTGGCAGTGCGTGTTGTTAATTCATGACTAAATATTTAACAAACTCATAAATTGGGAGGCCCAATTTCCTGGGCAGAAGGATGTTACTCCTATCCATAGTTTCCAAGTCAGTGAAGCAAATTTAACTTTGTAGTTTGATATAACTGGCCTGTGGGTAGCTTGATGCTTTTAGTCTAGACTACAAGCATTTAAGTTAAATCCTCACTGAAGAGATAGTAGGATGTACTGAGCCTCTCAGAAGTGGGAATTAACATTTTGAGGGACTGGATCTTTATCTTTCAATAAAACTAGAAATTATTTTTACTGGATACTTTTGTGGACTTCCTTATTTTAATCCCCAAATGAAATTATCTGTTCCCAGAAGTTTTTTCCCTGTTCACATCAAAAAATTGTTAAATTACCTGGAATTATGGAAACAGTTAATAGGTTCTCAGAAATTAGGTGTTTTTATGGTACAGCAAATGTTCCTCTTCAGTGTGGATGTTCTTATAAGTAACAAAATTAAATGCATTAGCAAATTAAGGGTTTGATCTGTCCTGTTCAAATGTGGATTTCTGCAGCACAAATAGCTGCATCCAAACCAGTTAACAGAATCACAGAATCACATGGGGTTGGAAGGGACCTCTGGACATCATCTAATCCAAACCCCCTGCCAAAGCAGGTCCACATAGAGCAGGTTGGACAGGAACATATCCAGGTGGGTTTTGAATGTCTCCAGAGACAGTTGTGCAAGTTCCTTTGATGGTCAGAGGAAATGAAGCCTATTAATGAAATTGAGGGTGAAATTCATCTCCTCTTAAAGCAGAAAAATACATTTGTGTAGATGAACCTCACTTCAATGGTTACATCTCCTCTGGCCGCATTAGGAACTTAAATGTATTAGATACAGACACCCATAATCAATTAGATGGGGCCCATGCATGCTGTCTTTAAAACGTTGTCCTACACAAGCAGTGGTATCCCAGGGATTTCTTTTTCTCAGAAGACATTGCTGAACCAAGGCTTCATGACTATGCAAACGTATACATTATTGATCGAAGAGAAAGATGGAAGCTTCCCACCACGTTTAAGTGCATCTAAAGACAAAAGGCAGGATACATCTGCTTCATTTCTAGCCATCTGGAAATTAGCACCTAGACAACATTAAACGCTTTGCCTCCCTCGATGGAAAGAGGGGTAATTCATGAATTACAGGGGGTAATTCATCTTTCCTCCTTTAGCACTTGTTCTAGGACAAGGTGAATCTAGACAACCTACCTAGATGTCACATAAAACTGCTAGATGGTCGACATCATGTGAGATATGTCCCTGTTCTTTCCTGTATGTATCCTATTCTATCACCTAATTTCATGTAGTGGCATTTTTAAAGTCACCACCTGTGCACGTCCTATAAATGTTTTACAAGTATTTTGGTTCCTGCTGCAGTCTTTACAGCTTGCATCCCTAGCATATTGTCTGTCAAATCCCTGCTTAAGACTTCTCCCTTTGTTCAGTTTTTCTTTGTTTGCAACCATACTCTCAAATCTACTATCCTAAGTAT
This sequence comes from Tringa tobata, assembly GCA_033628505.1. Lineage (NCBI taxonomy): Eukaryota > Metazoa > Chordata > Aves > Charadriiformes > Scolopacidae > Tringa > Tringa tobata. The sequence continues at coordinate 1,163,623 of JAHREE010000294.1, forward strand.
ACAAATGTCTGAATTTTTCTGTAAACATTTCAGAGGGTATTTTTGCTATCTTCAGGGATTCAGCTTTATAAATAATATCCATTGCTGTTTGTTTAATTTTACCATGACTCTGGAGTTAAAAGGAACATGCACACTACAACAAGTGGTGAGGAATATTATGCAATAGAAGCGCAAGCGAAAGAAAATGAACTAAGTGGTGGGAGGGGACTTCTTCCAGTAAAAGGGTACATGAGAACAGAAGACCCTTAAGTGGGAACAAAAGATTATATTCCCAAGATTTAGAGATAGGCAAATGTAAAATGCAAAGTTCTGAAACTTGGAGCTCTTATTTTGATCTTTATAATTGCTTTCTTTAGACTGGAGGGGCAGATACTATTGCTGCCCAACCTTAACGCAGCCCTTGAATACTTTAGAACTCTTCAGAAGTTCATAACATGATATGATTAGCAAACATTTTCTCAGCTGCCTTGCTGCATGTACCACACACACAGAGCCTGTTCTCAGGCCCACAGGGTAATGGCAGAAATCAAAGAAATTCAAGCACAATCTTTCAAAAGACATTTGAAAGATAAAATGAGATTACTGTCTGGCAAAACATTATAAAAGGCATTTTATATGATCAGACAAAGGTGAAAAAAAGTGTCAGCTCTAAAGACCAGACCTCTCTCTCCTGATGGACATATCAGGAATAGGATAGTCTACCTTGTCCTACAGTACTACCCCTCTTTCACCCTGATGTGTAAGATGTAGAAGACATCATTAAGAAAAAAGGGAGAAGCTCATCCCGAATGGTCAGTAAGTTCTTGTAATCTTAGTGGAAATATTTGGCAAGGATATTGGTGAGCTCCAACATTGCTCCACATCATGTGGAGAGGGCTCCTGCTAGCCATGAGCCAGCCAGTCAAATGTGACCGGATCTAAAACAGTACCTAATGCTGAAAGAAAGGAAGCAATCACATTAGTCAAGATGCTATAAAAGACTAAAGGTTGTTTGAAACTAACTGGTTTAAGTTTATGCTTCTAAGTGAAATTAAAGGATGCCTGAACTTGCACACTGTCATGGCTCTCTGGCTCCATCTCCAGAGTAGATATCTCCAAGGAGCAGTTTGGGCCTGGTTTTGGAGGCAGTTCGGTGCCAGGGACCCTTCCAGTGGACACCTTTGCATGCCCTTCAGCCACACTGCAGGCAGTATAGCACCATTATTGCAGAAATTTTGAACAGGAAAAGTAACAATGACCCTGTTCATTTGAGTGTGGATGTCTTAGGACCATAGAGGAAACTGGTGGAGTAGTGTACCCCAAGATAATCTGTTCTAAAGGGGGTTAGCCCTAAGTGGTGGGTACATGACACATCTGAACCACTCAGCCTTCACCCAGCGATCACCCCCCAAAACTGATGCCGAAGATGCAGCTTTGCATGAGCAGTGCTGGTTAGAGGGAGATGGAAACGAAGGAAGGATTCAGTCATCTGAGCTCCACACTGTAGCAACAACTCTGTTTCCGGTATGCCATGTGCTCAGCCAAAAGTGCAGACATACCATTGGTACTGCAGCCAGTGTCCTCTGAACAGCCACGTTTCACAGGCCAGAAAAATGCCTTAGGCAAATTCTTTTTTGAGCAGTGCAGTGTAGCTATTGGTCCTACTAATTCTCAGCAAATAAGTTAACATTCCAAACATAACAGCCTTTCCCTCATCCAATAATCGGGTCAAAAAAAATAAAAAAAATTAAAGGCTGTTGATATTGTATACCTGGACTTTCGAAAAGCATCTGATACTGTCTCCCATACAAATGTCATGGAAAAACTGGCTTCACACGGCCTGGATGAGCATACGATCTGCTGGATCAAGCACTGGCTGACTGGAAGGTCCCAAAGAGTAGTGCTCAATGGATTTAAATCCAGCTGGCGGCCGGTCACAAGTGGTGTCCCTCAGGGCTCAGTGTTAGGACCATTCCTGTTTAACGTCTTTATTGATGATCTCGACAAGGACATAGGGTGTATCATCAGCAAGTTCGCAGATGACACCAAGTTAAGCAGGAGTGTTGATTCCCAGGCATTGGAATAGGCTGCCCAGGGAGGTGGTTGAGTCACCATCCCTGGATGTGTTTAAGAGACGATTAGATGTGGTGCTGAGGGATATGGTGTAGGGGAGGACTTTGTAGAGTAGGGTAGATGGTTGGACTTGATGATCCCAAGGGTCTCTTCCAACCTAGATGATTCTATGATTCTATGATAACAGGTAAAAATAGAGAACCTAAAGCTTGTCAGGTAAAACTTAACTGTGGTTTTGCCATTTTTTAGAAAGGATGCTGCCTCATTCTGGAAGATAAAATCCTTTGCTGAAGTAAGAAAATAAATATAAAAGCTAGCAATTTCATTTTGAGATCTGCCTAGAGTGACATTGTGAGATCATATGCAATTACAGCTCTTCTCATTTTAAGGTGACATTTGGAGTTATTAGCTGGTCCTATGGCTGCAAATTCTTACAGGAACAAAGATTAGATGCAACTGCTTCATAGTAATGTGCTCCATGTGTGCTCCTGAGTCTATTTGGCCTCATACCCAAGTGTCTAGTCTTCCTTGCCACACTTAAGACAAGCATGAACTGAAAGTGCAATGCCAATAATAGAATGAATAAAGTAGTTTTGAAGTCTTGCAAAAAGAATTTAGAGAACAGAGATTTTCCTTCAGTTTATAATTTAATCTAGCATTACATTTTTGCCTTTATTTCCAATCTCTTAAATGCTCAGTTGTTGGCCATCAAAGCTGGAAAGGTCTTTCCACTTGACTGCACAATTCTAAAAAACCAACATTGTTTCATGCTAATCTTGGAGTGAAATGGAAATTTATAATTTCAGTAAAGAAATTTTAAAAAACCCCTACCATATTTGCAGCCTGTATTTTGTTTGATCTATTTTTGTTTCACTTGTAGACTTCTATTTTATTTGGGAATAAAAGTGATGTCCTTAAATACTTTGCTAAGCTGATTTATCATGTAGAAAAATTCATATGGCCGAATTATCACTTTCAAGATAATAAAATTCATAAGCTAATGCAATTCCTACTAGCTAGATAAAGTAGAATCTATCAGTTTTCATACTCTCTCCTCTCAGGGCCAAGGAAACCTCTAAAGCCTGTTCAGGAGTGCTTTATTTAGATGACATAAACATATATATTCTGAGCACAATTGCTGTTTCTCTCTTACTGATAATTTCACCCTTTCCATTGCAAGAAACCTAATAGAGTTTCTTTTATTCTAGTAATAATTCAAAGCTTTCTTATCGTTGGTAAGTATACTGACAAACTCTTTATACTCACCTCGTTTTTCTTCTCTTGGCGTGTTCCCACAATGACTAGATTCTAATTTACATTCATGCTGATCAACTTTATTTTCCTCCATTTTTACATTTCCATTTCTCTTTCTTAACTATATTATTTTCTTCCTGGGGTTAGCTGCTGTTGTGGTTTGATTTAGCCTTTTTTTTTTTCTAAAGAATAGGATTGTCTTTTTCTTGCTTTTCTAGTTCTTGTTTTTAGAATATACAATAAATTTTTTTTCCAAGTTTTCTTTTTTTTTCCCTACACCTCATTCACTCAGTTCATGATGTTTCTTAACTCTGTGAGTAGTATTAATCATTGTGGCTTTATTGTTTTCATAGCTGAAATTAACCAAGCAATGTCCATTTTTGCTGGCTGACTGTTAGCTCAGGGCCTCCTTATCTGTCCTGAAGAGCTCTCACTCAGTATTTGCCCTTCTCAGGTCTAGGACTTTGCAATTAGGAGACTGTCATCTCTACAGTTTGAAAATTCCAAGGATGGTTTAATATTAGCAGCATAAGGACCTTCAAACATTTCCTTTCAGCTTCAAATCTCGCACAGTGCCATGAGAGATAGATGCTAAAAAAAAACCCAAAGTAAAAAAAAAAAAAACAAAAAAACCCCACAACAACAGAAGATGAGTTACATTGTTCTTTTGTCTGACTTGGATGCACCTGATGGGGCTACAGATCTGTGCATTTGTTAGAACTGTAGTGTGTAAATATTTGGGGTAACTTGGTCCTCAGTTAACTTTGCCTTGGAAAAGGTCCATGATGCGCTACGTCTGTTCACACATTTTATCACTGAATCTTTTCCTAAGCTGGGCACTGAATGTAACATTCTAATCAACAGAAAAGCTTGCTACATTCTAGTACTACTAGCAAGATTAATTTTTTTTCAAAACTCAGCTACTCCAGTTGTTCATTTTCATCACCTAGATTCCTTGGCAAGCAGGAAAAGAGAATCCCATTATTATTTTTATTTCATTTTATTTTTTTATGTATTTTTATTTTATTTCTATTTTTTTGACTTTTAATTTATTTTTATTTTTAAAAGAATGTTTGCAATAGTTTTTCCACTATTAGAAACTCTCACTATATCTTCTGAAAAAAAAAAAAAAAAAGTTACATTCTCAATCCTGGGTAGGTTATGTGGCCTCTGCTGTCAGAACAGCATGATGACAGCTGCCCATCTCACTCCTTTGCCAGTGGAGACCTGCAATCACACTCAATCACCTTTTAGTTATATACCTTTAGTAAAGCAATGAGATTTTCTATGTAAGCACAATATTTTGAAGCATCTGAATATAGTTAGTTTCAAGGCATTTGCTTGCTGAGGGCAAGAATAGATAGGCCTATATTTAAATTTTTCATCTGAGTGCCAACTCATACCACGGATATGTTTTCACATTACAGCCCTACTGAACTCTACAGACGAGTAAAGATGCTATCTGGGAAAAAAAAAGTGAGCCAGCTGCCCAAATGCTTTCAGCTTAATAGAGAACCCGATGAGTGTTTTTTGTCATATGCTATTTTGAGAATTACAACTCAGAATAAATGAAAAGCTAAACAGAAGGGGCACAACAGGACTGCCAGGAATGTTGGGCCTGATAAGACATGGCCCTAAGATCTGTCTTTATTGTTATCATTCTCTATAAAATTCTGTAGCATTAAACTATGATTTATCATTTTCAAAAGAAATTCCTACCAGCTAGGAAACAAAAATATTCAGAAATTTGCCAGTATGCTAACATTACTTTTGTTTCAGTGAGATATGGTACCAGAAACCCTAATTCCAGTTTGGCAGTACCATTATTTCTCTGAGTAGCCTGGATCCAGTTACCATCTCTCTCAACTCTCTGCATTAGTTTCCTTATCCGTGAAAAAAGTAAGAATTTCACCTCTACCTCAAGCTGGCTGAAGCGTTAATGACACACTCTGTTGAACCGTGCTTTCAAAGTGCAAAATAGCTTTCTTTTTTTTTTTTTTTTTTTTTCCTTTCCAGAAGAAGAAGTAAAGGCCACTAGTTTTCATCAACTCATGACTAGCAGAGGAAAGCACCATCTGGCTCAGTGATTTCATGGGGTGCCTGTGACCCACAAAGCCACAGTAAGACATCTGTAGCTGTTCCATGAGCCATAGCACACTTTAATTAAGAGTTTGATGATAAACATATGCTACACTCTGAAATCTTCTGAAGGTTGTCAATGCCTGAGATTCAAAATTCCCCAGGACAGGAAGGTTTCTGGAGACCGGCGAACACAGAGGTCGTACCTACATTTGCACAGTGTAGCTTTGGAATTTGCCTAGTCTTTGACTCTCAGTTGGTGACACGGGGATGATGGTGCATACCCTATTTCTGAAGTGGAAATTAAGAAAAAAACGAACAAGGACAACTATATTGTATATATGTATTTGCAAGCACTGAGACCTATGGATGAAAAGAGATGTGCACGTAGAAGTTGCTTCTGGAAGTGAGTCAACCCTTGAATCCCACATCTTAACATGTCTTTCAGAGCATTTGGTAGTCACGCAGTAAAACCATAGACATGCTTTTTGATTTCCAGGAATTTTTTACAGGCTTTGGAAAACTCACAGAGGAGATGTAGTTTTCTAAAGAAATATCTACCACAGGATGTGAGAAACCACATTCCCTTAAAATGTGAATAAACTGAATAGCACATTTGATATAATCTCTGGACTGTAGTCAGACAAAAAAAAAAAAATCCAAATCCTGACCAAGGCCAACTATGAACTTTCTGTGCTTCCAGTTTGAGATATTGCTGAGACAGAATAAACCTAAGGAGTACTTTGAAGATGTTAAGACACTCCATTTTTAAACCTCAGAAATGTGGCTATCTCAAACAATGCCTTTGATATATACCAAGCTTTGAGAAAAGTTTTTCTCTAGCATAAGTTCATACACAAAACTAGATTGAATAGGTGGACTGAACACTCACACCTAATTTTGCAAGCACTGAGAAAGCCTGATAATGAAAAATAATGTTATCTTCAATGAAAGGAAAACCACATGTTCTATAACATGTAGTCTGTGCCTCATTCTCAAAGGAAAATACTCATCCTAAGCGTGTTTAAGCAGATCAAGGACATAATTATGCAGAAAATAAAATTTCATAAAATGTTCTGGTTTTTCTGCCCTCCCCTTCCATTCCCTGCCTTCTGCTTCCCTCCCCCTGACCTGTTAAATTTAGATTTAGCCATAACAGGTTTATCTGAGATCTTATCTTCCAGAATGTAGTTGGAGAAGGATTTATCACAGTGCATCTTTAAGGTGAATCATGGCACGAACCATAAAATTCCCGATCACTGGGTTGGAAGAAAGAGCCTGCTTCCATCTCTCTCTGGTCCTTCTGTGTGGGTGAGCATTAAAAGGGTCGCTGCCTGTATAGTTCTCCCCATTAATGCATCTTGTTTAAAAGTGTGCAAACTGATGTAGTGCTTCTACACAAGAATCTGCCTTCCTATGCCCCTCAGAATGCCCAGAGCATGAATAAAATCAGGAGGAGAAAGCAGTGTGGCTTCTCCATGAACTGTCAGCAAAATCAGCTGGCCAGACAGATGCCTGTGCAGACAGGCTATAGGTTTTAGCAGACATTCAGCAATTGTGTGGAGGAGCAGCTCTTTCTGCTTCCCACAGATGACAGGGCCTTCACATTAACATAAGTGATTCGGTTCGGCCCAAGCTCTGTTCCACTGAGATCCAACAAATTCATCCTCCACACTACCAGGGTAGATCGATAGAAACAGAGATGACTTAGAGAAGTTTGTTTAGTCTAGGAAAAGAAGAATATAAGAAGCCATTATATTAATTTTCAAACATAAAGCAGGATATCACCAAAAAAAAAAAGAAAGGAATAAATCATTCTCCCTATCCAACTGGAAGATGGGCCTATATTGCAGCTGTGGAGAGGCAGACATAAGGGGGAAAAAATCTAATTGTTAGCACAAGGAAGCACAAAAATAGATTGCTAAAGGAGAAAGAGGGCTCTATCATGGTTTTAAAAGTAGTGTAGATAAATATATGTCAGAAATGACTCAGACACATGCCCTGGGGCTGAGGCTGGGACTATGCTGCCTTTCAGTGTCCCTTCCAGATCAGCTGTTTACAACTCTACAGATGATTAAAAAGCAGCAATAAATATTCTGAAAAATAAGCTCTCTTACAAAGTTTCACACATGTATGATGCAAAGACACGGAAAAATTTTCAAAGACAGTGAAACAAGTTTGTCCTTAACGCATTGTGTGCACAGTGCTTGCACAGGACTGGATTCAGTCTTCCTTATGTCCATTGTGTAAACAATGCTACTATGAATTGAAGATTAGAAGGTAAACTTCTGGGGCAAATTCTCTCTGCTTGTACAAATTGACCTGGCTCCAGTTACTCTCCGTGGAGTCACGCTGGGTTTTGTTTACTGTGCCAGGGTCTGGCTGTTTGACTTAAAGTCTCCCCTTGACTTCCCTCGCCTTTGAATCTAGTCCTTGAGCGAGTCTGACTCCCCACTTGGAGGGTGCAGGATCCACACAAACAAGCCAAAGGGCTTCAAGATGGCTTGAACTGTGGGAGCATTCATGGCTGTGTCTAATTAAGCAAATACAGGGAGCCAGAAAAAAATGGGCAAGAGCAGTTAAATCCAGGAAGAGGTCAACCCCGTTGGTAATTAGCAGGATAATGGATCAAAGAACTCCACTTAGCACAGGAAATATTGAGCACCTCGTCTTTATAGCTGAATCTGATAAAACTTGGGTTATACATTTTCTACTAAATGAACCGGAGGCAGCTACAAACAGGAGGCTATTGTTTAACCTCTGTGGGAATTTCAGCTGGGTTATTGCATGCTTGATGTGCTACAGAAGAGCAGCCCTTATGCCACATGCTGATGTAGGTCTAATGATCTCTTATCTTCACATCCACAGTGGTTACTCCAAAAGCAAAGAAAAATGAAAGCCTTTCAAATGGCTTTGCCTCTAAAAAAACTGCCTCTGGGTTTTTGCTTGTTTAGTGGGTTTATTATGTTGTCTTTCTCTTTTGACTTCAGCTTCCAAATAATTATATCCAGTGCTTTATTTTAACAGGTTTCTTGTTCCAAAGAAGTAATGTACTGGCTTTGTGTTACACCCTTCAAAAACTTAATCAGAAAATTGTTCAGACAGAAAAGGTCCAAAGTAAAAGTGAAAAGAAGAAAGATCTTCAGTACCACTGTTACATTAATCCTTAAAAATTATCACTTAGTGAACACTGCACTACTCCAGGCCCATCCCTACTCACACTGTTGATTGTTGATGAAAAACTATCTGTTTTTACATTTCTCCCTGAAGGCACTGCTGGGTGTATCTTTACTGGTGACTGCAACGTAAACTCTCTGCACTTGTTTCAGTGAACAGACAGGGATAGTTCTTCCCTCTGTAACCAACAACACCTAAAGTTAGTCTCCTCCTCTGACCTTTTCCAGGAGGAGACTGTCTCTATCCATAGATTATACAGATAATGTTTTCTTTTTCCTTTTAGACACAAGCAGCCTTTCATTATTGTCTCCAGCACGTGACTGGGATCAGGAGCCATCTGAAGTGGATCAGCCACATTCAGAACAGAAATTACCTCCATCAGTAACAAATTCACTGTAGAAGACAATTTTCTTTCCCTCCTCCTTATAGGACATCTACCACCACTGAAAGTTGCTTTCCTGAGATTATAATATACTGCATTCTGAAGACTGGAAAAGGGTGTGGGGATCCAGTCTCAGTCTCAGATAATTTCATGGAGTGTTTCCATTGCCTAATGAAGCTGGACCTGCCTTAGCAGAATCAGAGCAAAGGTAGCGCTGCAGCAGTGCTCTGACATACATGGCACGTTCACAAAATCTTGTACTGCACTAAAGCTCTGATTTTCCACTGTGAAATAAAGGCTTCCTATGTTTTGTGGGCATGAAAGTGGAGTGGAGCACAGTTTCTAATGAACGATTACAAAAACGAGAAGGGGGGGGAAAGGAAGGATCACAAAAGTCAATTACCACCGAAAGCCTCCATGGCAACTAAACTGACTACTTCTTTTCTTTTAAGCCTCCTTATAAATGCCATAAGCACAAAGCATCCAGGCCTCCCTACAGCTCATTGGTGCCAAGTGGATTAGGCTGGCAGAGACTGTGCTGGTTTAATCCCCTTTAATGCCTTGCACCTTCAGTCTGATGAGCAGCCAGGCCCTTTCGCTCCAGCTCCACACTGAGCTCATCAGCCATAATGGCTTACCGTGACCATCATCAATAGGAAGCTGCTTTTCCCTCTGCTCCAGCCCGTCATCCTGTTTAAAAGAGCTGAAGAAAAATACAAGCTCTCACTGAAATGTTCCCGCTCCTACCAGCTCAGCTGCAAGTTGCCTAGTGAAGGGTAGTAGCATTTATGCACATCGCCCCGGAAAAGTGTAAACGAAAACTTGGCAATAAAAGGCTGATTCCTGGCAAGTCCTTGAAAAGCACTTTTCACACAGCAGCGAGATGGCATTCATTCACATCTGAAGTGTATCCCACTGGAATTCAACACCAAGTAGTATTTCACAGGCTTTTCTGTACTCAGGGAAGGATGGGTTGGATCATACTTGTGCTCTTGGGAATAGCAGGAGAGACGAAGAGGTGCAGGGTCACTGGGTTCACCTGCTGCACAGTGTGGCCTGGATGCACACCACAAAAAGAGGTTTCATGGGATTTTTTATTCTTATTGCTTGGGCAGAAGCAGAAATGGCGAATCACTGGAAGGGTGGAAGAAATACTGGTAAATCTGGACACCGGTCCTCCACCCAGTCTCCACCTGGAGTGTTAGAGAGTGCAGAAGGATAAAACTAAGCCTGTTCTGGGGAAACGGACAAGCTCTGTTTACCACTCAGCTGGATTCCTGCAAGCTACCATTTTGAAAGCAGTTCATTTCACAATTTGTTTGTGCTTTTGTATGCCATGATATATAACAGTGTGTTGGAGCACGACATGCTCCACGTCATGGAGGGTGACAGAAAGGTCATTCTTGCCCTCTACTCTGCACTGGTGAGGCCACAACTGGAATACTGCGTCCAGTTCTGGGCTCCCCAGTTCAAGAGAGACAGGGAACTACGAGAGAGAGTCCAACGTAGGGCAACACAGATGATTGAGGCATTGGAGCATCTCCCTTATGAGGAAAGGCTGAGAGAGCTGGGACTCTTTAGCCTGGAGAGGAGAAGGCTGAAGGGAGACATTATTAATGCTTATAAGTATCTAAAGAGCTGTTTGAGGGAGAATGGAGCCGGACTCTTTTCAGTGGTTCCCAGTGACAGGACGAAGGGCACAAGCTGGAACATAGAAAGTTCCACTCAAATATGAGGAAGAACTTCTTTGCGGTGAGGGTGACAGAGGCCTGGAACAGGCTGCCCAGGGAGGTCGTGGAGTACCTTTCTCTGGAGATTTTCAAGACCCACCTGGATGCAGTCCTGAGTACTGTGCTCTAGGCAGTCCTGCCTGGGCACAGGAGTTGGACTAGATAATCTCTAGAAGGTCACTTCCAACTCCAACAATCCCATGATTCCATGATTCCACGACTCTGTGATTCTGTGTTCCATTGTAACATGTGGTAACCACCATCACTCCTGCTGATCACAAGGTTTTCAACACTTAGCTAACTCTGTTTTAGTATAAGAACTGATGCCCCAAGAGGACAGTTCAGTAGCACATGTAAAATAACTTCCACAGACAAGGCATTAGGAGCCCCTTATCCCATGCTCTCACAAGCACTGTCAGCTATGGAGGAGAAGGAGAGAAAGTAAAAGTGTGGAAGAGGCAGAAGTATCCAAGTAAAACCTGGCTTTACAGAATAGGAATGGGGTGAATTTGGCCTATTTTAAGTTGTCCTATTATTAACATTCAACAAAGCTGTCTCTAACAAGATCCATACAAAAGAATGATGGATAACTTGCAAAAGTTATGAATGACTCAGAATACAAAAAGAAAGACTTGTACATTTAATTAGAAAAGACTAGCTTTTAAACGGACGAACCATTCCTGAAGTCATTTTAAAAGACATTTGAATGTCTGAATTCCTTAGCCCTTATTTTTCATTGTCAGTGGTGTAACATCAGCCTTCTCACATGCAGCTATGAAAAGTAATATCCCATCATGCTATGGAAAGGAAAGTTTTTTCTCACATATTTGTTATCGGATAACCTTTGATATCAGTTACGAAAGGAAATGAGTAAATCTATATTATTATAAGAGAGACTGGGAACCTCTCCAAGATGTGTAAAATATAGCAAGCCAAAATCCTGTTCTCTCCTGCGACAGCAGCTTCACGACTGATGGAGCATGTTCAAGCACTGTGGTTTTAAACAGTGTTGGCCTGACCGGGGTATCTAGCAGATGAATATCAGGACTGGCTTTTGTATTTGCTCTCAAAGTTGCTTGCTTTTTTTTAACCAATGCTCAAAATGACTTTGAGAGCAAGCATAACACCCATTCCTAACATTCACCTGCTGGATATTTCTATACTACTAGCAGCGTTTGAAATCCTAGACAATTCTTTCCTATCAGAAATATTACCATGTTGTTTATATATTCCTGTAAAATCTTTGATACATTATTTACTGATGAAGTCAAATATAAACCAGAAGTTATTTCTTGCCTTTATTGCTTGCAGATCACATGTAGCTTTGTCCAAACTTAGCCTGAAGGGCCAGCAATAGCTCAGCGTAGCAGTGTTGTGAATCAGACGCATTATTTTACAGAATGCAGAAGAAGAGAGGAAAGCTTCACTGTTTTAATACATGGAAATACTTTTGTTTTCTGTTTTACATGATAGAGTCTGGATAAGCACTACAGACTCTGAGAAAGAGAAAGCAGATTGATAAATCAGTAACAAAACAACGTGTGCCAGTAAACCAGGATTCTGGATGCCAAGAGCTGCCAGCCCTGCCTGGGTGATCCCTGCTTGTGTGTGCTGTACTTGGCCGACCACACTACAGTAATCACAGCTGCTGCTAAAAGCAACCTGGAAGAAGATGGTTGGCAGGGTACAAGAGGGAGGCAATGGAGACCAGGCTCTTCTAAAGAGAGAAAATCTTAGAAGTGCCTTGCTGGGCTCAGGGGTGGGGCAATGCAGCAGCTGTCCTGCATACCAGCCTGACCCGTGCCAAAGCATTTTGTGTCGCCCTCTGGCTTCGCTGACAGTAGGGAACAGAGCCATGGTAAACTTGGCTTCGTGTGAGCAGACAAGTAGACAGCTGACAGTGAAAATTATGCTGGTAGCAGAGCAGCCCTGTGGATTTACTGGGCTCTTGTCGTTAGGACATCATTTTCTTAGTTCTACCTGCACCCAAGCATCCAATTTTCAAAACTTCCGTAAATATTTGGCATTAGGATTCAGTTCACCTAACTGTAACTTTTCAAAATTCTGTTGTCAAGGCTAACCCATGCTTGTTTCCTTTATAACTAGTAGAGGTACCTCTGTTTTGTTTTGCATTTAAACCCTCTGTTTTTAAGAAAAATTGAGTTAGTTCCAAGAGGACCTTTTCTATCTTTATTTACTAGAGAAGACCAGCTAAGACTACGAATAGGACCAGATCATGGGCCAAAACACCCATATTTCAGTGTCTGTGTATCATTGTCTATGTGTACCAGGAGGCTAGGCACTCATCATAATCAAGGACAATCTCGTCAATACAGTCACTGAAGCCTTGGGAACACATAAATTCATCCTGAAGTAGTGTCTACTCAGCTGAATCACTCTCTGGGTTGCACTGATGGTAACAGCTAGGTGTCCTGTACCTGTAAGGGGAGCTGAGACACATTAACCTCTTACAGGCACATACGTATCCTATTCTGTGAACTCATTAACACCACAGAGGCTTTAACTTGCAGATGGCCAAAATCATATTAAATTAATCCCATCTCAGTCACTTGTATTGCACCAATAAAAGCATATGAAGAGAAATGCAGAAAGTTTCTATCCTCTCATGTGCATTCATTGACTTGAGTGAAGTTACTCTGACTCATGCAAGTGGAATTCATAAATCATAAAGTTGTACTGTCACTACATGCTTGGGAGTGAAGGACACTTGCCTGGTCACAGGACGGTGTCCTTGATTCTCAGAATGAGAAACAGCAAGGCCAGTCAAATTCCCTGGGTCAAATAACCTTCCCTCATGGAGACTCAGTGTCTTCTATACCATGGCCTAAGCAAACACCCAGTGGAGAAAAAATCCTATTAACATCAGACAACTGTGGATGAGATTTCTAGTTTGTATGTGTGACCTATGGCAAACCAAAGTGTTTGTCACCTCAGTAACTCAGATAAGTTTCTAAGAAAGGACTGAAGGAGTATGTCTGTCTGAAGGACAAATTATCTTACATCAGCTTTGTATTTTTGGATGAAAAATTCCTGCCCCACAGGACCTTGGGCCATAAAACAACAAGAAGGACATAAAACATGAACTGGATTTCTTTGTGTCTTTATTGAAACATGATCACTTTGTTAATAAATCTCTCTTTTGAATGGGAATGAAGACATGCTGTGTGGTCTGTAATTACCACGATCAGGCAGTTTTCAGTCTTCCACAGAACTAGGGGTTTGTTGGTGCGGGCATTTTTTACAGATATTTCTGTGTGTAGTTTGAAGGTCATATTCAGCAGTGTAGGGTACGGGTACAAATGCATTTTCTTCAGCTCTGTCTTTGGGCATTTGACTCTGAGCCCGTATAGCATAACCCTGAACACTTTCCTCAGCTCAGAGTGGAAATAAAGTTCTTTATGGCTTCTTTGCAAATCACACCCTTTTCTGTTCCATGGTTTGCTTCTTAAGAAAAACTCTACTATCATAGGAAATTAAGATTTTTTTTTTACTAAAAAAAGTTGTTATTTGAAGTCAATGTAAACTCATTGAAAATGTTAAGGTTTAAAATACATGTGATCTTTATGTCTCTAAACTGATTTAAAATGTTTGCTGTAATTGTGTTGTCTTTAACATTGTATGGATTGTATTAATGTGTTTCAATATGTTTATGGGTTCCCAAAGATCTGAGCAGTCAGAGTGTGAATGAGATGCTTGAGTTCCTTTCTTTCTCACGAGTAGGACAGCACAGTTGTGGGTCAGAAAACGCAGGGCACTTCAGGCATATTTTCTCATTTCACTAGAGACAGCATCAGGCTGCAAAAAAATAAGGATAAAATAAGTCATTTAGAGTTGCTGTGAAACAAGATTTGACCAGAGAGAGGCACAGATCTCTCATTAAACCCTTTCAATCAACTTGATTCTGCATTTGTCGTCGTCATTAGGGCCTGTGGGCTGGATGTCATTTTTGAAGAGCAGGAGACTCTTGACTGATGGGGTCCTTTGAACACAGGGCTAAGCAACGTCTCAGAGCTGCCAGCTCCAGCTCACCACTGAAGCTGCTTTCCCCTTTTCCATCCCCACCAAGTCAGACAGGGCTGAGGAGTAAGTCAAGTAATCTGGCATGCAGCCGTGGCTGTGACTAGGGGACACCAAGCAATATCGAGGCTATGAACTAATGTCAAACTGCACAAACACAGCGGATAGCCCGGGCTGTGGGGGAGGTGGGAATGGGAATTAATTGTGAATCTTGAGCTCAGTGTGCATGCATGAATGCTCAGGCCTGAATGACTTCCACAACCGCATTTCAGAACATGTCAAGTGAGAAAGGAAAGACTTTTCCTCCCCAGTTTTCAATGTACTTTAATGTTTTTATTATCATCTGACAGCTCAGTTACAGTTTGCCATTGAAAAGCTTTGCACTGCATTACAGAGAGCTGGCACCTAAACGTAACAATTAGCCTTATTCAGTAAAATACCTACATTCCACAGAATCACAGACAAGTCACAAGCGAAACCTATCAGCAGTTTTAATCACATAATTCATGTACCTGGGCCGTGTTTACAGATAAATCTCTCCTGAAAAAATTCTTCTGCAAGAAAAGAGCATGTTTAAAGTGGAAACAATGAATGAGGAGACACATGTTGAAGCAGACTCACTGATTCATTTCTTTGTCGTCAGATTTTTGCGTGCTTTTTTCCTCAAGTAAAATTTCAGTGTTGCAGAAAAGAAGGGGTTTTAAGAAATATTACTTTTCCAGCATGCATGTAGAGAAAGAAAGAAAAATCTCCTTGTCTCTAGAAATCCATTCACACATTTAATTTTTCCTTTGTCCACCGAAGCTGCTTGTGATTATGTAGGCGCAGGCTCTGAATTATACATGATAAAATACCTCTGGTTTTGGCAAAAATTTATATTTGCACAGGCAGAGAGGTGAGGAAGGTGGTAAACACTCTGGACTAGGTCTATTTTCAGACACTTCACGTGAAGATTAAATCTTAGAAAACTGGCTTTTCTGCTTCCCAAACTGCCATTTATCAGGATACATTTTGAACAGAGATTTTGAACAGAGTTCCCTGGACTGCATTAAATATTTATTATTTAAAAAAAAAAACAACAGAAGCTCCTAACCACATAGGCTGTGTACTGAGCAGTGGGATGTGGGATGGCATATGGGATCATGCTTGCGGGTACAGCAGTCAGGTGCTGTATATATAAGGTACTAACTGTGTCTTATGTATCTGCTGGCACTTTACTAGTAGCACTCGAGCAAACTAAATTTAATAGTTTCACATAAAAGGAAAAAACTCCCAGAGGGTGATCAAATCCTTTGTACTACAGGAAAAGTACATTGTAACCATGAGAGTTTTACCTCAAGCTAACCTGCACAGTGTCATAGTTGTACAAATCCACTCAATCCACCTTTTCTTGTGTAGTTACTCCAGGCTGAAATCTGTGTGATTCCAGATTTTCACTAATTCAGCATAAGAACTGAATGGAAGCGAGCTGAAGAATGTCTGCATGTGCTGCAAACCCACCTCTGGTTGTCATGCTTTCCCTTGCTGCATTCACCCAAATCAAACATAACACAGTTTACATATCAGCTCTTCTGACTTGTGAAAACCTCTGAAAGCAGACTTTCAGTATCTGAGTCCATTACTCACAAAGGTCCTGCCCCCCATCCTCTCCTACCTCCCCCGTGCAGGCACAGTGGAATACAGAAATAGAGATGAAAGCAGGGAGAAAAATATAGATTCCTTGGGATACATGGAAAACCTGTTGGTTTAAGGCAGTTGTAGGTTTATGGACCTTGGCTTAAAGCCTCATTGATGATGAGATATGCAGAGAGAGAGAACGTCTGTTTTGTATGGGAAATTTCCATAGGCAGGGTTTGAGGACAAAAGCACCACTTTCTCTCAAATAACCTGGCAACTAAAAAATTCATGTGGCTATATTCTTTACCTATCCAACCTTTGCTATCTCTTCCCTTTTCCTCCATTTTACTTAGGCCTGCCTTTCAAATTTGTTTGCCTCCTCCTGTGATGGCCTTTTGCTCACCTGTTCCAACCTCTAAAGAGATTGGGAAAGCCAGAAAAGCAATTGCAAAATGTCAATTGTTTCTTTATCTACAAGAGAGCTATTTTACCAGGGGGCACAGGGATGACCAATGTATGCAAGTAGCCTCCTACAAGAATTCAGAGCCCCTTAGTGCCTGATGGGATGGGGGTGTCCTGCCTTGGCTCTGCTGGCTTGAACACTGCAGGGCCAGGCTGCTGTTTGGAGGAACCAAACTATAGACTGGAGTGCTTGAGCTTGGCACCTTTCTTTCCCAGGACACTCAAGGCTCACAGGACACAGAAACTTTCCCTTTTAGACTAGACCAAGAGTGTCCATGCCCTAAGGGAACAACAAAGGATTGGTTTGCTGGCCATATGCCACATACTGATATTCCTCAGGGTCTGGTCTCTGTGCCAGGTTTTTTAGCAGAGAATACAACACAGGGCTCAGCCTCCTGCATACA
Source organism: Tringa tobata (assembly GCA_033628505.1). Taxonomy (NCBI): domain Eukaryota; kingdom Metazoa; phylum Chordata; class Aves; order Charadriiformes; family Scolopacidae; genus Tringa; species Tringa tobata. The sequence continues at coordinate 1,180,818 of JAHREE010000294.1, forward strand.
TGGGATTTCTAGAAACCAAGGCAAAACAGTGCCTTAGGTTGCTTAAACTATGAATGTATGAGAGAGATATTCGTAATTTTGATGATAGTGGAACTCACACCAATCCAGGTACTTTTACAACACCAAGTTATATTCTGGCCTTAGCCATTTTGTAGTATCTGTGCACTCAGTTACCATTGTAAGAAAAGCCCTATCCAGTACTGGCAACCCTAAGGAGTGAAACACATTTTGATGAGGCCCTCAACTGAAAAACACATTTAATGCTCAACAGCTTTTTATTAAAACATTTTAAATTTACATTATCTGCTCGCTAATTATGAGGCCTTTAGGCTATTCTTCTCTCACATTGTCAAGATTCTCTCTCCACCTACAAAGTTTAGCATGTTTTTTTTTTCTTTTTTAAATTTGGATTTTGAACAGTAGAAAGAAAGGTCCTGAAACAGTAAAATCATTGGCTAGCATTACATCGACAATATCACAGAAGCAGGAAATAATCTGTATAAATGTATGTATAATATCCTAATTAATACACAAGCCTTACCTTCATTCATCAACAAATTAGTCTTTCCTTATTCTGGTATCCTGTTCTAGCTAATTTAAACCTGTCCCAGTTTTTAGATCACAGAGGGCAAAGGAAAGGCAAATTGGTAGCACATATGTCAGAACTGGCATGCATGCCAGAAAATGGCATTTCATGTGACATGAAAGATTTTGCCACCACTGGCTTAAAGGCTTATCCAGTCCTACTGGTGTGCGTCAGTGGCTACTACTGCCTTCTAATAGTGGAAGGTAATACAGAAATGAATACAATATACATATACATAGAAACATTCTCACAAACTGAGACCATATCTGAGATACTTACGGTTACCTCACACTGGGAAGAAGAACAGAATTGTATAGAATTTCTTTGCTGATCTACTGCAAACATTGGCACAACAAAAAACATTCCTCCCATAGAGTTGGTGCCGTTTTTGCTAACACATTTCTGCAAGCAGAAATGTTACAAATGCTTCTTGAGTCCATCATCCTTGTGCTGTGCCTTATCTCTGAATCTTAGTTTCTTGGAGGCTGCAAGTGTGTTAATGCACTAGGTAATCACAATAGTTGCTGTCTACTTACATGCCCTAGAATCAAAGTAGAATTTATTTAGCAATGATACAAAAATATTCTGAGCACATGGAATTAAGTTCCTCCATATGGTGATGCTTTTAAATGCTGAACATGATCCTTTATTGAAATAAGGAAATTTCCTAACAAACAGCTCTGTTATTTCTCGTCTGCATTTCAGAGTTTCTGACTATTTTTTTCTCTGATTCCTGCTGCCTTTGATCTTAATATGGATTTTAAAACAAGACTTCATGTTAAATGTTTCATAATGAGCGTGAAAAGACTAAAATTCTTGTTCCTCTGAGTTCTTGGGAGTTTCCCACAGAGTGAAAACAATTATCTTTTGGCTATCCTTAATCTGCAGTTTTTAATTCTGGTGGAGCAACAGAATAAAATAACAGGCTCAAATTCAGACTCTCTCTTTCATCATGTAACAAACGGTCAGTTCTCTAAGAGAGTGTATGCCCAGTCTGTGTGTAGCACACTCTGCTTGTGCCATGCCTATAGATAGGAAGAAGCAGTCTCGTATGTCTCAAACATTCAAGCAATAGAGATGTTCATTGTGCTGTGGAAAAGCCTGTGGTCACTAAAAAGATTTACCTTTTTTTAGGGTGACAGCTGAGCTTCATAGACCAAGATATTTATCCTAGAGCAGTACAAGTATTGCCTGTAAAACAGAACATCAGCTAACACTTGCTGGGGTACTTGGAACTGGCTGAAAAGAAATTCAAATAATTACTTCTTGTGAAATTTAAGGTGCATTTATTACACCAGTGCATGACTTCAGAAATTCATAGAATTGATTTTATTTTCCAGTCAAAACTTTGTTAATTTACAATTTCATCATGATTTCTGGAATTTAATGGTATTCTAATTTTTACTTTTTTTTGTCTCTCAGCAAGTTTCAAGGGGAAACAACCTCCAGTTCTTGGTTTTAAAGGATTTTTCCAGATTGTTTATGATTTTTTCATTTTTGTAAAAATCAAACCCCAAAACATTGAAGAAGCAATTCTTTTTAGATACCAGTCTTGGCTGTATAAATTCTTTAAGGTTCTTGTTGTGTTTTTTTTATTTATTTATTTATTTATTTGACCATGTAAGTCTGTTGCATCTAACTAGCATCCAGATACAAGTCTATGTGTAAACACAAAGCCCAAAAGAAACCCTAATAGAACAGGTTCACTGGGCAGTATGTTTTGTCCAGGTCTCTGGTCTGAACAATCAAGGGACCAGCACTGTGGTCATCCACAGTTGCACTTTCTCCTTTTGGTCCACAAACAGATGAAGACACCACCAAGGTTTACTGTTCTTCTTACAAATCCTAAAACACCTTTGGCATGTAATCAGACAGAAGGATATGCTAGTTCCAAGACAAACAGTTTCTGTGATCTTGTATATAATGGAAAAATAGGAGATTTACATGAGCTCTGATATGGTTATAAAATCTTTTACAAACACTTAAAAGTGTGTGTTGGTTTTTTGCTCACTCAGCTTGAAAACATGATGGCATTTCAAACACAAAATTAATCTCTGGAGCCTGTGTGAAAGGAGATACCTCCCTTCTTTTGGCCAGGAAAAAATATCTCATGGGACATGCATATATTTTGACCTTACTTGAACTCCAGATAAGCAATCGCAGAGTGTGGAAGTATATGCAGTTTCCTCTTGTGTGTACTTACAGGAATTACTGAATGTTAGGTAGGCAAAGCACGCAGTCACTGAATGACATTATTTAACCAAAAGAATGCTTGTTGTGGTAGAGTACCAGGAAAAAAGAACAGATACCAACTTAAATCTTTCTAACAACTGTAAAAGCCTGTTTAAAGGCATCTTTCCTGAGACTGTCAGTGCTATAAAGAGAGGAGTACCTTTGCTATAATTCTTTGTAAGTGCCTCATCATTCGGTAGTAACGTTCTGCATGTTTGCATGTTGCTCAAAGGGAGCAGACGTACAGATGACTAGCAGATGGATGACTCTTCTCAAATCTGTTTTCATGAAAGACAGATGAAGGCAGAATTGTAATATTTCTTGCAGGGTTGAGTGTTTCAGAAAATGATCAATGAAGGTAATCACACCAAATTCAGTGAATTTTTTGACCTGGTGCAAAGCTTAATTTGATGTTACTGCAGGCCTTTGGGGCTTTATTAAAAGGACTTTCCAAAAATAAGGGATTATTTTGTACATCTCAGCAGACCAAGTTGCTGACATAATTGTCCTAAAACTGCCAGATGGTATCAGCTATTCATCAGTGCTCAGTTAGACAAAATTAGACCCCAACATTCATATACAACCCAGAAAAATACCAGCATGCTTCACAGATACCAAGAAGGTTAATCCCAGTGTCCCTGAAATGGCTGAAATAGTCCCGTTGTTACCGGAAAAAAAATTATCTTTTCCTTCAGGCTGCTCAAGTTTGAGGGAGAGGAATTTCAAGGCCTGGGAAGAAAGCAAGGGGATGTATGTCAACAGCTTTGTTATAATCAATTATTTGCACTTCAAAACTTATTACATTCTTTCACCCCTAGTAATTAATGTGCTGTAAGATCCATTTTTCAACCTTTCTCCTCTGTCTATGGCTCTCAATGTCTCAGTTCATCTTGTAATAGGGTGCCATCACTCCACTTCGCAGATAAAGTGATTACATCAACAAACACTGGACAGAAGTGAACCATCGAACAAACGGTTCCTGTATTGTCTAAAGTGGTTGTTCCAAGGCATAACCTCTGTTACGTAGGCCTGTTTCTGCATCTGATATATACTGGTTTATAAAGTGTCATGCTCGGAAGGCAACATTAACTTCTTAGTCTTCTTCTTGTTTTTCTTTTTTTTTTCTTCTTTCCCCTTATTTCCCATAGCTCTTGGTTGTTTTGCACTGATCTCAGATTTTCTTTGCACAGATCCCAACAGTTAAAATTTCTAGCACATAGCTGGAGATCCTACGTATTTCAATAATACTGATAAAGTTACTCTTACTTAACTTACTTAAATGGTGTTAATCAACCTCAAAGAAGGTAATACTATCTTTCTGAAGAATTATGCAAGTGATGAGATTACTTCCTAGAGTGTCAGCAATTTGAGGGCCTCCACCTTTGCTCTGTTTCTGTTCTTTATATTAGAAATAAAAACATTTTTTACCTGTAGTCTTTTAAAAATAAAGACATTCAAATATCTACAGGTGGTATTCTAATTACATAAATTTGTCTGTCCAAAGGTCAAGTTCTTAGTCTAAACTAATTGTCCAAAAGCCAACAGAGAGGTAGACCAGCTGCAAAGAGTTATCCTACTAATTTTAGATGTTTATCTTAAGGTAGGATAAATGGCTCTATAGAGATATAAGTCTCTGTTAACTGCAGAGGTTAACTTAATGAGTAGTTTAGACTAGATGGTTAATTTCAGTTGATGAAGTTCAGAGAAATAACAGTGTGTCTCCTGCCCCCTGCACACTTGACTGCATTAATAAAATCCATCATGGTATTTTCAGAGAAAAATTTTAGAAACTCTACAGGATTTACATGGCAAGGCTTTGGTAGTGGGAGGGCTGCAGGGGTGGCTTATGTGAGAAGACACCAGAAGCTTCCCCCATATGTGATAGTGAGTTCCAAGCAGCTCCAAGATGGACCCACTGCTGGCCAAAGCTGAGCCCACCAGTGACGGTGGTAGCACCTCTAAGATAACATATTTAAGAAGGTAAAAAAACCTGCTGCACAACAGCAGCTGGGAGAGGGGAGTGAGAAAATATGAGAGAAACAACTCTGCAGACACCAAAGTCAGTGAAGAAGGAGGGGGAGGCGGTGCTCCAGGTGCAGGAGCAGAGATTCCCCTGTGGCCCATGATGAAGACCTTGGTGAGGCAGGTTGTCTCCATGCAGCCCATGGTGGAGCTCCATGGTGTAACAGATATCCACCTGCAGTCCATGGAGGACCCCATGCTGGAGCAGGTGGATGCACGCTGAAGGAAGCTGCAGCCTGTGGAAAGACCATGCTGGAGCAGGTTTTATCGCAAGATCTGTCACCCCATGGGGGACCCACACTGGAGAAGCCTGTTCCTGAGGGAAGGCATTCTGTGGAAAGTACCCACATTGGAACTGTTTGTGAAGAACTGCAGCCCGACAGAACGACCCACATTGGAGAAGTTAATGAAGGACTGTATTCCATGGGAAGGACCCCACAGTGGTACAAGGGAAGAGTGCGAGGAGGAAAGAGTGGCAGAGACAATGAGGGATGAACTGACCACAACCCCCATTCTCCATGTCCCTGTGCTGTGGAGAAGGTAGAAAATTGGGAGTGAAGTTGAGCCCTGGGAGAAGGGAAGGTGGAAGGCAAGTGTTTTTTAGGTTTGTTCTTATTTCTCACTATCCTACTCTGTAATTAATTGGCATTAAATTAAATTAATTTCCCCAAGTGAAGTCTGTTTTGCCCGTGACAGTAATTATTCAGTGATATTCCTGTCCTTATTTTGACCCACGAGTTTTTCATTGTATTTTCTCACCTGTCCTGTTGATGGAGGGAGAGTGACAGAACGGCTTGGTGGGCACCTGGTAGTCAGTCAAGGTCAACCCACCACAGTAACTCAGTTGATTTTCTTTCCTTGAGAATGGCCATCATAAGTGAGCCAGCATTTATTGTTGGTAGCCATACATTGGTGTCTGATCTCAGAGGGACAACCTCACATACTCAGAGACGAAATATTATTTCAGATATTGTAGTGTAGGTCTGCAGGTGAATTAAATATTGGTTCTTTACTGATGATCCTCTCTGTGTATAAGCTCTTCGTGAAATCTAAGGAGATTTCTAAAAGTATCCAGTAAGGTCAGTGGGTTGCATTTTTGCTGACAAGGGATTTCAGAAAACTACAATACAGTTGATAATCCAAACTGATAATCCAAAAGAGACCTGTTTGAAAAGAGCTGAAATGAATGTTTCTTTTAGACCGTATCACCAAACTCAGAATTTTAACACTAAAATTGACAATACCACTCCTTCAGTTTTTCTTGAATGGCTTCCAAATAATTACTTCATAGACAATATTATATTTCACTACCTCATCATTTCATGCTTGTTCTGAAATAATTGCAAAAAGCATGCTTTACCACATATTATTATCTGATGATATACTTAATAACTGACATGCAAGTGTGGTGCCTGTTGCAGGGTAAGCAGGTACTTGCCCGAACGAGCTTTCTCCACGTGCCTGCTGAAGAATGGAATGCAGATGGCCCTTTGCTTCCTCCCCAACAGGCTGCAGCTCTCTAATCCTTGCATTTCAGCTCTTTACATGGGTGCACATGAGACAGAGCAGGCAAAATACACTGCCCTAAGTAACTATGCACTTAATACCACAAAAACCCCTAGAATTATGAGGCTTGGTCCTGAACACCACATTGCTGAAAAGATACTGGGCAGCTGAAGATTGGTTAGAAGAGCAATATAAAAATGAGAGAGAGATGTTTTATGGTGGAACACAAGAAGAAATCTGAATAGTTTGTCTAAGGAATGACTAAGAGTAGGATATGATAAACAACTCAAAATATCTAAATACTGCTAATATCAAAAAAGGCAGAAGAATTAATATGGTGGTATGGAGGATAGCTGAAAGTAAAAGGATGAACTTAGAAAAATGAGCAGGTAGTAGCAGCTTTAGTATTCCTGTCAATAAGTTTTGCTTAGGTATGCTCCAGTCTTTAAAAATCACAAAAATAGAGTGAATAACACACCCTAGAAATTGCATTAAATTTGTAAAATCTTCAGTTAGAAAAATCTTCCAAGAAGAAAAATAAAATAAACTTGGAAATTGCAAAACTTAAATATCTGTTTTACACCTTATACCCCCTTACACCTCATTCCGCTTTCTATTTAAATTTTATGAAGTAATGTTAGGACAATTTCCAAAATTCTCAACAGTAAATCAGGCAGCAGATGAACACAGCTTGGAGACATGGGATAGATCTCAGGGCAGAATCACCAGAGAAGTTATAATGTGATAGATGATACTTCAGGATAATCATAGATTAATTGGGTTATTTATCTTCTGAATTTGTGTAAAGAAAGAAGCAGCAAAAACTGTAGCTTTGAAGCCCACAAGAGTCAAAAGCAGAAGTAGAAGAGTACAAATAAGTAACTATCAATGGATTATTTAAGGTGATAAATCAGGTTTATATTTAAGTTAGTTTATATTATATTTGAGTTCAGTGAGGTGACGACACAAGTGTACACAAGACTATGAAGATGAAAGACAGGTTTAGGATTCATTGTGACTGGTAGCACAATGTTGAGGAAATGGATAGGTTACTGCACCTCAAAGAAAAATTAGAGGAAGATCTTCAATACTAGTTTAACTGGTTTTGCTGAACATATTTGAGTTCTTTTATTGGCTAATAGAAAATCATCTAGTCTTCCAGAGCAGGGAAACTAGCAGTGTAAATACTATGAAAAAAGCATAAAGCACTATTTACCAACACTGCAGGAAAGTTTTCTAGTTGAAAATATTGTTTCAGTAGTTAGATGACACGAACAAAACATCTGGATAAAGAAGGCAGCTGAATATTAAAAAGGCAAACTGCTGTATTCTTTAAAAAAGAACAAAAATTGTTTTACTATATAGAGCATTACTTTAGGAAAGGTTGGTTTTATGTAAGAAGTTATTTAAACCCTAAACATTGTATGAATTTTAGTAGGCATGTCATAATATGCAACTATTTTAACTATATCTTCTGCCAGCACGCTAACACCACTGCCTTTCACAAAATTAACCAGTTTTCACTTGGCTCCCTTCACCTCTGTCCTCACTCTGTGGCATGTGTAAGCAAGTCATCCCATCAGTGCTCCTCACCCCCTGTGCTTCTCCTCTTTCACAGTTCTCTAAACTTTGGCATCATGAGGAAGATCAACGATATTCTCCACAAAGGCAATCCATTCAGTTTGCTTCTAGCACAGGCTGTCATAATCAAGGACAGGTTGACCAGGTGCTATTACTGAGAAGGCACTTTGCCCTTCTGTGCTATCCAGGAGTGAGGCAGAGAAGAAAATCCATTTGAGAAGTGATAAAACCCCAATTAGGTGACTGATAGCCAAGATAGACAACATCAGTGAAACATAGTGTGCATAAATAATATATATATCGTTATGTTTGCCAAGATGACTAACCGAACTCTTATGGATAATAAGTAGGTTTACTGATGTAAGGACAGGATTATACATTTACTAATCCCAAACAATCTGAATTATTCATAATGATTCATATAAAATTATTTATCTGGGTTGACTGAATCATAATACTTTAGATCCTATCTCTGGACAGATTTCCAGAAATCTGCCTAACCCAAATTCCTAACACTAATATAGGGCAGTGACTCCCCACACTTACATTATTTTATCTGACAGCAAAAATTAAAGGTTTTCAACTGCATGCTTCCAGGCCTTTCTCCTGCAAATGTTAGGCAGTCTTTGATGCCATCTTCTGGTTTTAGTAAATATGTGTAGCTCCACACCAGCTGAGCCACACACTGTAGCTGTTAAGTTGACGTACACAAATCTTACCAAATTTCCGTGTTTTTTGCGCATAAAACACAACAGTAGGTTTCTAACTATTACTTTTGTTTTGGTCATCCCTTTTTGACAGAAAGTGTCTTTTTCACATAGTATAAACACAGACAATGAGAAAGAAAAAGCCCATGATTTTCTGATCTGATTTTCTGATCTTAGCAGTCAACTCAGAATATATGAAGAGTTTAAGCTAACTCTTAAGTTAAAGTTTTTAACTTTAAGTTTTAACTTTCAGTTTAAACTAACTAAGCTCGGAAACGCATCTGCCTGACAAAAATATGTGGTCATTTTTGCAGACAAGGATTTGCATGTATTAGAAAAGAATAACCATGCTTTTTTTACATGTCTAATTTTAAGCAGAGTTTTCTTAATTTGAAACTTTACTTTGAAGATAACCTTTAAGCAGATAAGATAAAATGTTGTATTTAATCAACTGTAACTGCCATAAGCAGTGACCTCTAACTGTTACATGAAGGTAGAGAAGAAGATAGTACAGGGTCATCTCACAACTCTGTAATTCATTGATCTGGACACTAGTCAGTTGCTGCATTTGTAGCTTGGACTATATGAATGACTTTAGTATGTAAACCACATGCATTTTAAAGGACCTTTTTATTGCTCTTGTTTTGCTTTATGCCAAAATACTAATTTCTAGTCAAAAACCTCACAACTGTTCATAGCTGAGGAATACATTTTTGTACTAACAAATGGTGCATTTTGTTAATTTAAACTGTCCCTAATCTGAGCAGCAATACATGCCCAAAGCGCTCGAAGTCTGGGATCCTGATGCTGATGCTCTGGCTCATGCTGTGCCTCTGGAGGACTGGAAGCAGAGTGCGACTCCCTGGCTCACACTATGTTGATGTGGCATGTGCCAAATCAATCGATTGCTAAACTTCTTTTTCTACTGAAGAGAGAATTTACTACAGTTGTGATTCAGCTTGCAGGACAATCCAGGCTCAATTCATTGAATGGTATATTGCTGTTGATTTTTACTGTTCTGCCAGTCGCCAGAGTGCTTCCACAGTCCAGAGAAGAGCTACTACAAAATTCAACCAAAACCAAGCAAGTTGTTACTGTTGTCCACCTAGGCTTTCTTCAAACGATATAGCTAATATCTTTAATTCTTAGAAATTATGTGGAGTCTTAAGAGTTATAGAACTACAGTATATAATCTAAAAAAGTGTGTTCATTTTATACTGGTTTTAGAGGGTTGCCTCTTATGCACATCAGAAATACAGAACAAATTCCTCATGCCTCACACAGTATGAGTGAAAATAACCATTTCTTAAAGATAAGGGTGTGGGATTCAAGCAACATACTACAGAACTATAAAACAAAGCTAGATAAGAGTTTTTAAATTCTTGTACTTCACTAGAATTTGTGTACATTTAGAAGGCAGTTTATCTCATCTAACCCTAACCATCTTACAGTTAGGTATCCGGCCAAAGTTGAATGCCTGGTCTTTGGTTCAGTGTGGATAGACATACCCAGAGGGCAGTTTACGTCATCCTAAAATATATGTTCAGAGAAAAAGGTATCCCACGTGTTTACGTCAACAAGCCAGTGCAGAAGTCTATATAGCAAGCCTACACTAGGCACCTGGTTTTTATATGGCTAAAGGAAGAGAATATGGAACATGTGCTGAAATTTATTGTATTTTTCATTCAAAAGGTGATGTTACTTCTTTATAAATAAAGAATTCTTTATTTTGTGCCCTTCAACTATATATTTTTTTTTAATGGAGAATACATGTTGCTTTCTATGTCAGGATTATATTTAATATTGTTACTACAGGACAGCATACTTATTTGCGTTTTAAGTTTCCTTATATATGGTGAGAAAATATATGTGTGGTGAGCCAGAATAAAGTCACAGTCCTAGACCCATCAGATGTCTGTCTTCCTCTGTGTTGGGCTTAGTGCTTTCATGGAGCTGTGCCTTAGGCTCTTTGTATTCCTGATAAAGAGGTTCGTTCCTAACTCCATGAGGATTAGATCAGCCATTTTAAAGTGTTCTGTAACCATATAGCATTCTGTCATCATATGAAAAATCATGAAATTAATTTCCTCTCTTACTTTGATTTTAGAAACTACGCTCAGGTACAGTGCATCAATCACAAGTATGAAGTGAGGCAGTCACAGAAAAGACAAACAATATGGCCACAGCTTTACTGCCAAGAAGCAGTACAATAATGCAGTAAGGAAGCCTCTTTTTTTTCACTCCAGTCCCATAGAAGGATTTTTTTTTTCCTTCCTTCATTACTCCTCTTGCCATATTTCCACTCAGCATCCCCCATCTCCCAAATACCACTGTGCTCTCCTGTGTCTTCTACAAGCAGTACCTCCAGTGTTGATGTTACATTGACCTGGCACTTGGATATAGGATGTTCATAACACCATTGGTTTTATCATGCCTGAGCTGCTCACCATGGGCAGAACATCCCTGAGCTGCTTCCCTTAAGTTTAGTTTCCACTGCACAAGCCCCATGGAGCTAACATGAGAGTGAACAGTGAATGTGCCCAGAATCTCAGGCTGGCTGGCTGACCAGTCAGAACTGAAATTTTGACTAGGTTGAGGTATGACATAAAGACTAAGAAAATGTCTTCAAATACCATCTATATGGAGGAGGAAAAGTGTCACTGGAGAATCCATGTGCTGACTCTTAAATTAGCCCAAACTTGATTTGTGGTATTCATTAGAATACAGGACTGGGAGGAGGAATGAAAAAGATAAAATACTACTTCTGCAAACAATGTGTGAGCTCCTTTTGTCCCATGGCTTTCCAAAACTCAAATGTTTGAAAGCTGTATTTTATTTGACTCAACCTCTGCACTTAAGGAGGTATTTCTGTTTCAGAAGAAAATAGTTTTGCACCATGTAACTTTCCAAAGTAGCCAGAGAGAACTGTAAAAAAAATGTGTTTAAATTGCCTTTCTTTATGTTCAATCATGTCATATTAAAAACACCTCTCACATTACTAAGAAGTTTCATATAACATAGGCCCCCTTGTTTTTGTTTTTTGCATACTTTTTCCAGGACTGTCAAACTGATTTTCTCTTTTTTGTATACCACAGCCTAACCCTTGAGAGGAGAGGGCTTTGAGAGCTGTCTAGGACTCATGCTATTCTTTCTCTATTACAGCACACTCTATTTTCAACAATGTGAGTCAAAAAACAACCCCACAGAGACATGCAGCATAATACATTATATATGTGTTATTGTTAGATGACTTGGGTTATGATCGATGATGCTGATACCCTCATGAGAAATGAGAGCTGGAAATCCAGACAGGAGCATCTCAGGAAATTCTTGTCTGGGAGCTTCATGTCTGAACACACTGAGCTGGAAGAAATTGATTGTGACTGGCATTGAATGCCTATGTGAGCTTCACTTACCTATGGGGAGAGTGTATAAAAAGCACTGCTTACTAGTTTTGGGGTTAAGGCATGACTCAGGAAATAAAGGGATGTCAAAAATAAGGAAGATGCGTAGGAGATAGATGGCTCATTATTTCACTAGCCAGATCTACCATTTAATTGAATTCTTGGGACAGAGGTGAAACCCACCCAATAGTAGGTTCCATATGGATGATTACCACAGCTGGGAAGATTTCATTAACACCAGCAGAGGCTGAAAAGGTGTTTCAATTGCAGACAGTGTCTCCACTGCTTTTTCTCCTTTTTCTTTGGGGCCCAGAGAAGCCTCCAGGCCAGTCTTTTGAACAGAGGGAGGTAAATCACATGCCTGTGGTCCAAGAAAAAGAAAGGTGAGGTGAGTTTTTGCATTCTTGCCACACCAGGCATGGCATATGGCCTAAAAATTTGAAATTATTTGTTAATATTAATATTTTTTTAGCAAGGTGTGTGTTTACATCCATTGTTTGGGGAGAAGAAAGTTGAAGTGAAAAGCTGTAAAAGCATTTCTCTCTTTGAAAGGAAAACTTTTCCCTATAACTTTGGCTTCTACTTTATAATTATATAATTACCCCAATTTAAGATAAGGGCTTGTCCATCCCTCCATTATGTCCCTAGAGGAGTCAGTTTCCACCGTGTTCAAAATGAAAAAAGTAATGCCATATGATTTTTGGAAAATATATATCCTTAAGAGTACAATTCTAGTGTGGTTTACAGCTTGCGAAGCCAACTCTAAGCCTGCAGAGTGAGTGTAAAAGGCTACTCAAATGCAAATAGTTGTTTAGAGACCAAATGCAAGAACCAGGTGGCAGAGAAAGAGGCTCTGGAAATGTTGTCCTAAACATCAGGCATGCATCCTTTGACGTCTGCAAAAGGAAACATGCAAAACATTTAGTGCCCTCCATCATACAGAAGTGAACAGAATAATATGAGTTGTCTTTTCCTATGAGGCATTTTCTCCTTTTGAATCCTGTGACGTTCCTTAACGGTGTTTGCCTGAGAACACATTTTCTGGCATTCCTGAACATCAAACACAGAAGCAGGAGGAACTTTAAGAAATAAACCCAGAGAAGTGAACAAGTATTTCTCTGTTGATCCTAAGTCCCTCTTCAAAACCACCTGCTTAAAAACAAAATATCAAAGAAACTGTGGTGTTATGGGAGTCACCAACTACACATCGATTTGCCAAATGTTTCACTTACTGGCTCTCAGTCCCTTTGATTTGCCCAGGCATGCTGTGGGAGAGCAGCGGAGTACTTCCAGAAGGCTGAATTCTTGGCTGAATCTGGCTGAAGAGAGGTCAGACCGTGATAACAGAAATGTAAATCATTAAGTGTCACTTTTTCATTGCTTTTTACCAACAAAATTTTGTGCTTTAAAGTCTAGAGATAAAATATAATATACTCTTACCCAGTCACAGAAAATGGAGATCAAGAAATCTAACAGTTAACAAAGGGAGTTAACATATGACTTCAAAAAAAAGCATGGTAACTTGCATGAAAAATTATTAATCTTTATCTCAGAGCAACATCATTATTTGAAATTTATTGTTTAAATTCTTCTATTTAAGTTTTGAGTCAGGACTTCCCTGAAATGTAAACCTTTCTTTGATGAAACTGTTATAAATACACATGTTTTCAAATTACCTTATTTTGTGTAAGTTACTTTAAAAATACCTGCACTAAACATACCAACTTTTTTAAGGGGCTAGTAAGAGCAAGGACACTTTACAAAAACCTATGAGCCAAAATTTGAATATAAATTTCACGACCCTATTTTTGTACTGTTGAAAGGTCAGAAATAAGTATCCTTGGAACCAATGGAGTTGGACCAACTTGCACCAGCAATGGCTGGGTACCATTCCTCTGGTCAGGTAGAGAGATATGTTAGGTTTGTTAAAGAGCAGCAATGTGGAAAGAAGGGGTATGATACTGTTGACATTTGTTTTAATTGTCTGCTGTAGCTACTGCTGCTCTGCTGCAGACCCATGTCTCAGTGCAGGGCTTAGACCAGGTTATGGCAAATCATAGCTTGAACATGGTCTAATTGCCCTCCTATCACTGCAACATATGAAACTGCATTTTGCCTTGCTTTTTTCAAGTATCTTTGTAAGATTAAATTGCACCTTTTTATTCTTGAGGAAGCAGAATTTGTTTCTCCCTGTCTTACTCAAAGCTTTGAGATGGCCACAGCTGTGCCCAGCTAATGAACCTGGCAGAGGAGAAGAGATTACGGCTGCAGGCCCATTGCTGAATGAATTCTAGTGTATGGCTTTCAGAGGAGAACTGGATTTTATTTAGTCAGCTAAGAGCACGGACAGAACAAGCTCCTTTGCCCAATTGGGTAGACAACCTCAAATTTTAGCTCTGTGATGGAGTCAGAAAAGAAGAAAAGGTGAAGGAGTGCAATGCAGCAGGATGAGGAATTAATTTGGGGATAAAATAGGAGGTAAGACATAGGAGAAATCAGGAGAGACTTTTTTTCCAGAGATTTAAAGACAAAATCCAATCTGGAGGATGAGACATTTGAAATTTGACTTGCATCTGAGGCTGGCACTGCTGAAGAAGGAACAAGTGGATGGAAGAAAGAGAGCATAAAAGTGGGTGGGGACAATCTATCCTGTAGAAAGAGAATTGTGTAGATAGGAGTGCTGTTTCTTGTATATCCTGGAAAAAGGTAACACAACTTTGCTGCGTTCAATTCAATTTTTTTTTAAACATAATTACCTAATATAGTTATTTTTTATACACTTGAATACTGATGAGATCAATGTGAATTAGGTACATAAACATCCCTACCTCTTGCCTTACCTGCCTATTGGAAAGGATTGATTACTATCTTACTATAAACGAAGGATTACAATCTGATTTGGCATATCTCTAAAAATGATTGCTTTGCAAATGGATGAGAAAGTGCCTTGAAACCTGTGAAAAAACATTGCCCATACTGATAGACTCATGAGGAAATAACACCCTAAGAGTGGATGTTGGTAGTGTAGGGTGGGATAGAAGAACAATTGTTTACATAAATCAGATTAAACAAGTCATATCAAAACCCTAAACCAAGTCTCAGATCCCCATTTGAAGTGCTTTCACTTTTCTGAAGCTTCAAATGTCAAGTAGAGTGTAAGGACAAATGAAGCCTCTTGGCAAATGGAGGACAAACGTCCCTCTTGATTACAGAGGAACAAACCATTCATAACTGGGTTTAACCAAGGATCATACAGGCTTTACATTGTACCTGAATATGGCATTATAAGAGTAACAACTCATGCCAAGGCGTATTTCAATCTACAAACTCAGTGCTCACAATGGAAACACTCCATTCCTTAGTTCTCTGCATCCAATAAATCTGAGGAATGCATGATGACATCTCAGAAGTCACATTCTTCCTGGAGGAAGCAATAACTTTTTAAAAAGTGTTATATGCCTTGACAGAAGAAGGAATTTAAACATATGGAAAATGGATTCTCCAAAATTGGAAAAACTTGCAACCATTGTCTCTCTCTCCTAACACTCTTTGCCCAAAAAAAGAATGGGTTTCAGCGAAGGGTTATAGCACTGCTTGACAGCTACAGCAGCGATAAATGATCTCACCTATTTTCTGTCAAATAATGAACATTTTTGTCAATTTAATGTGGTAACTGAATAATTCCACTGGAAACATTAGTAATCAAAGAGTAACTCATTTTGACAATACCTCTAAAACAATAAATGGCTTGGACACTACTGTGTATGTAAAGTATGAATAACTGCAACAAAGTCACACATCTAGTGTAACACAATGTATATCTTGAAATAAATGTAGGCTGAAGCCAAAATACAACCTTGGCACCTTGGCAAGACATTAATTAACTCTAAGTGACACATAAATTTCTGTGAAGCCTTTACTTTACAGTTTTGTTCATTTTACAATGAAATCTCTGACGTGTCCATCTTTATGTAACTCTACCTTTTCAAAAACATTTTTGTGAATTTAGATGAGAGGAAAAGCATTAAATGCTGTAAGTGGCTTTTAGTAGCAATTCAATATGTGCTATTACGGTGAACTGATTTGAAGACTAAATACGCCTTGCAGTGGTATGAACTGATCTCGCCTCAACAATTTCAGGGAAGCTGGTACTGCCACACTAAGTTAAACAAGGTGCTTTTGAAAAAGGCCATGCTATTCTTCAAGTCCTGAAAAAGGCTGAACACAGGGAACCTACACATGATTAAGGGGAATTGTTGTATCCAGCTATTCAGCAATAGGTCGGTAATCTCAGTAACAAATTTGTGACCTTACTTCTAATACCCATGTCACATTTAGACTTAGTCACTGGATGTCTTAGTGTTGAGAAGGAGACTATGACGTGGTCATTTATGGAAATAACTGCAGTGCCTTGGAGGGTTTTCTTGTTGCTGCAATTGACATGAAGACGTCATTGGCAAGGATTTGCCTCATATTGGGGTAAAGAAATTACCAAAGCTTTACAATATCTTCTTTCCAAAGAGGTCTGTGGTGGTTATTAACAAGCAGACCTTCCTTTTATTCATTGGAAAAAAAGGAATAACTGGGTTCAGAGTTAGGCTACAGGTGCACGTAGGGAGACTCAGGATGCAGGTTCATGAGCAGTGTAAGCCAGTCAAAGGCTACAAGACAACTGAAAGGGTCATCTTTCCTCTCCATCTTCTGTTTTGTGTTTCTGCACCTCTCCACTCCAGCTGTGGTGTGGTGCAGTGCCTGGCTGCTGAGCCAGAAAATCAACTATCTTTCCTCCCCAGATCCTTTTTAACCAGATCAGTGATGTGGTCCTGCTTGCCACACAGCAGCACCATCATTAATGCTAACACAAAGGGGTCAACAGGGATATGTGGTCTAGGGCAGGACAGCTCCTTGAAGCAACAGCATGGTTTTCATCTTCAGAGATACAAAGAGACTAATGTAGTCTGACATTTCCAAACTCAGAAGGGCTTCATTCTTAAGACCTAGGCTTAGAAAAGCACTGAAGGCTCAGGTAGCAATGAATATGCATGTATTAAATGCCAGAGAGAGGAGTGCTACACATCAGAGAAATGGCACAAACCGTATCTTAGGATGAAGTTCCTCCACACTGCTGGCTGTCAATGCCTGTCACTGGCACAAGCATGTCAGTATGACTGAGATAGAAAAATACCAGATCTACTTCCAGTGCCTTAGCCAAACCCTATGATCTCATCTCCAGTACACTGTTTGCAAACGAAGAACTAAATCCTGGTCTGCAAAGCCCCTCATCCCCTTCCGATGCAAGTGCAGGCACAGATACACATTGTAGAAAAACTCTGGATTACTGAATGAAATTCTAATATGAGAGAAGTTCTTTTTTCTTGTTAAATAATGTAAAAGAGCAGATTTCAAGGCTCATGTACCTGGACTGATTCCCAGACCCTGTAAGAACTCTGAAATATGGCTTCCTGCCCTCCTCTGTTAAATTTTTCTGCCCAGAATGTATAAGATGCAGAAAACACCATGTCATCCCAACTTATAGCAGCCTCTAACTACTGCAGTAGGGAAAGAGACAATGAAACCAAGTTCTTTCCCCTGGACATTACTGGTATCAGATTCAGCTTCCAGAACCTGATTAGACTGGTGTCTTTCCTTGCTGTGGAAATCTCTGTGTCCTGGATAACACAACGTCCAGGGCTGCAGACCAACTCTGCCTCCTCTTTCTTCCTGCACACAAAGGGCACAGTTATCCCCCAAAAGAGCAGCTTCCCTACTTCCAATTCAAAACTGAAATGCTTTTCCAAAGTATTTCAATGAAGGATAAGCTATGAATTTCGGGAACAGAAACAGAACTTAAAATAGAGGGGAGCAATCATTACTATTAACTATCTTTATTATTATTTTATTTAATGACAGAGCCTGTGAGCTGCCTAGCAATTGACCAGAAATCCTCACAGCAGGGAAATTTTAAAGAAGAATTCAAAAGAAAATAATATTGTGTTTGATACAATGCCTTCAGAATCAATAAATCATTTTTCTAGCATGAGATTTACTTCAGATGAAAGTCATTTCTCTCTCTTCTGTTCTGATAAGGTCACTTGTGTACAGTTAGGCTTTCTGGTGATCGCACATACCAGCTGCGCTCTGTCACAGGCTTCTCATGAAAATTTCTGCCATTTCACCTCTGCAGCAAGCAGCTGGGGTATGACTTATGGCTTCATGTTTGGCATGGCATGGACTAAAGGAACAAAAGGTATTGTACATACTCTGTATTTAACTTTACTGGAAATATTCCTTCTAGAAAACAGAGAATATATTATGCATAGTCTCAAACATGAATGGGAGATTTGCATCAGTCACTACAGCTTTAAGCAAGTTTAAAACACAATTTTTCAACTGCAAAATATTTTTTATTATAGACATTGGATATGCGTGTGCTATATTAATTTATCTGGCTGAATTTGATGGAGAAAAATAATCAAACCACCCAGAGGTGATGCCTTTTTCTTCCTAGGAAGGATTTCTTAAGGGCAGGATGCTGAAGGCTGTTCCCAGTCTCTAGTACGATTATTAAAATCATTGTCTGTGACAAAGCTAATGCTGTGCAGGCACACAGCAGAGAGATAATTTTGTGTAATGCTTCTATTTGCACTGGCAATAAAATTTTGGACCATGACTGTACAGAGGCAAACAAATGCCAGTAGCTCAGAGTACTTTTGCTGCCAGTTATCCCTAGCTATTCAAATACTCTGCGTTTTTTTCTCTGGTGTCTTGAATAATGGCTGTTCAATGCCCTCCTCTTTGTGCAGATGTGCACACTAATTTTGCTATAGTTTCCACAGGTGCATTGCCCGTACCCATGTAGGTCTGGTTTGGTTACACCATCTTACGTATAGCTTTGTGAAAAGGCTTTGTTTAAATCACAAAGAGAATAGGTGAGTTACTCCCAGGTAGATACCCTCACTTCTCTCTGGAACACAGAGAGGACCACTTTAGAAGCTCTTATCTATTAATCTCCTATCTTTGGATCTCGTCTTTTCTGATAGTCCTTTTCCCTGAGACATGACCTCCCTTGTGACCTAGTAAAACTCTCCATAAATCAGAGGTGTAGCGAAACATTTGAAACTGCTGCAAACCAACTCTAAGATGGAAAAGCACACATTCGATCAAAAGAAATTGGACAGTTAGATCTAGCTGTGATATAAACCATCACAACCCAGTTTTCAGGTACACTCTGTAAATAACCCTCATCTACAGAACAAAGACAGTGTTACTGATAGTAATTCGTGGCTGAAATCCAACACTGTCAAGTTTTTTTTTTTTCTCCTTATTCTTCCCCAGCACTGATTAGTTGGTGTGCATTCCTCTACAATCTACTCGGAAGATTTAAATTACACAGTGTTTGCTAAACCTGACACTTGGCCAAAGAAGTACTTAACAGAACTAATACAAGGACTAGTGATCAAATGACAGAGTCTTGCCAAAGTGTCATTATCTTTTTGATGAGTGACAATTTAAGCCTCAGTTTGCTGCTGGTCCCTTTTGAAGAACAGAGGCTCCAAAAACATAGTTCAAACTTGACCATATCCTAAAGACCTGTTAATTAATTGTTCATGTAGGCATGGGGTTGTTAAATATCACTCCCCTTCCAGTTAAGTGCAAAAAAATGCTCCATTCCTTTGATGCAAGGAAGTGTGTGGCTCACAGAGAAAGATAATGTTGCACTTACATGGCGATAAGGAAAGGTCACCAATGTGGACTCCAGGTAATATTTAGGAGTCTTTACTGGAAATAAACGTTTTGATCCTGAGGGAATGATTGTCTATGGATTGTAAACATAGCACTATAATACTGGCCTTTTTTATCTCTTCAAGAACAGAAAAAGCTTAATTTATGATCAGTCAGGGTGTAGGAAGAGTCTGTAATTCTCCCCCATTCCTTCTTGGTGATTAGTGCCTGACTTTGGCAGCTGACTTCCAATTGTAGGATATTGCTACTTGTACAAAAGCAAGGTGTATTCTTCTGTAAACTCCAGCCATTATAATGTTTTTGAACCTAAAATCATATGGAACACTAGAACTAGGCCAGAGGAGCACAGACGGATCTTAACAGCAGGTCTCCTGCTAACCTGCAGCAGGATCAAAACCTGGCTGTTCAATAAGCAGTACCCTCCTTTTCAGTCACTATTAAAACTAACTGGAATTGTGGTAAATAGGTTTTTTGGTAACCTGATCATCATTTCAAAAGAGCAATTAGGAGTCTTGGAAAAACATTTGTCAAGATAAAGGTACTACTCTGGCCACATTCCAGCTACTTCCCCTTTTGTTTGGACATTCAAGAACAGGGAGCTAGGAGAAGAGGTAGAGAAAAACTCCAATTAAAATCAACATACATCTTTCTTAAGGCCCTGCAAACGATGGCACGACAAATTTGCAGTGTATGGAGCCTCTTATATCTGCAGTACTGCTTCTGTGCCCTCTTTTATCTCAATTGCTGAAATTTGCCATCACTCTGATCTTCCGGCTGAGGGATTGCCTCCACCACCTCTTGTCAACAGCACTGTTTTGTTGACTCTCATCTGCCTATAAAGGAGCTGTCTCCATTTTATAGTCTGTTGTTATGCCCTTGCAGTGCCAAACCTAACCAGGTCCCAGCCTGCAGCAGTGCTTCCAAGCAATGTTGGTGGTGAGAGGAAGAGAGGCCTTGCCCCTCCGAACCCAAGCCACAGCAAAGTTTCTGTTCCTCCTAGCAGACCTCTTCAGACAGACCATGACGTTCACACCCAACTTGCCCGAGGAAGGCAAATGGCATATCTGAGGATAAGAAGACACAACCACACGAATGTTATCACCTCAGCCTGAGGAACAATTTTGCCTTCCCTCTGTCACTCTCTTCCAGCATCTCTCTTGTCCAAAGAAATACCGTGGCACAAGCCAGATGAGTTTTGGTTTTTTTCTCATCATCTCACACAGCTATTTAGGTGAGCTGCTCAAAACACAAGGTAGTCATCAGATTTATTATTTCACTTTCTAACCTTCTTTTTTTCCCCCTCTAGAAAGTTTTCTCACTGTGCTATTTTGTGACATTTTAAAGATGGAACATATGAACCTAAAATAATATAAATGATGTCGTGTCTCCAAAACGCTCCACTGCAGAGCATAGGCAAACACTACCAAAGCTCTTTCAGTTTGTTTTCTTAAACTAATTTCACTTCAGCACTGCAGCACCTTTTTTAAGAGAATGAGCTCATGCTTTCTCTGCTTGGTCAGAGGCCACAAGTTCAAAACACAGAGAGCTACTTCTCTCTGCTGGCCATGTTTATGAAACGGTTTCCTCTTCAGCAAAATAGAGGTTAAAAAATAAACAAGTAGTCTTTTTCTTTGTTTGACCCTGCAGGTTCCAAGTAAATAATCACAGCATAATCTCTGTGCATCTGAATTTAGATGCTCCCAAGTACCTCTGGAAGCATCTACCTTTCTCCTGTGGAAGGAACCAGGCTCCCTAACATTAGATATTGTAGTTGGATGGCTCACATAGGTAGTGCAAGTGCCATCCTATAGCTCAGAAATACTTTTTTGGTAGTCAGCTTCATCAGGTATTTCAGGTTTAGCTATAAATATCTGATGTTCAGATATAAATATCACTGAACAATTTTATAGTTTTACATCATTATTTGCAAATATAAGGTCGACATTGAGTTTACCTCACAAGCACAATCCTCTGTGCTCAAGACTACTATACTGAGAAATACTGGGAAGCTGGGCCATGACTTCTAGGACACGCCACCAGGTTATGAGGAAGATATGTTGCTATGTTGTATTTTGAACTATTTGCTACTCATTGTTGGCAAACTATACCATTGCTCAGGGGGAGGAGGTAGAGATGGACCGCATCAAAACAAGAGTGGCAGCAGTCTGCACCTCTACTATGCTCTTGTGAGACCCCACCTGGAGTACTGTTTCCAGCTTTGGAGTCCTCAACAAAGGAAGGACATGGACCTGTTGGAACGGGTCCAGTCGAGGGCCATGAAAATGATCAGAGGGATGGAGCACCTCCCCTATGAAGACAGACTGAGAGAGCTGGGGTTGTTCAGCCTGGAGAAGAGAAGGCTCCAGGGAGACCTTATAACAGCCTTCCAGTACCTGAAGGGAGCCTACAGGAGGATGGGGAGGGTCTCTTTATCAGAGAGTGGAGAGATAGGATGAGGGGCAACAGTGTTAAACTGAAAGAGGATAGATATTAGGAAGAAATTCTTTAGTGTGAGGGTGGTGAGACACTGGAACATGTTGTCCAGAGAAGTTGTGGGTGCCCCATCCCTGGAAGTGTTCAAGGCCAGGTTGGATGGTGCTTTGAGCAACCTGCTCTAGTGGGAAGTGTCCCTGCCCATGGCAGGGGCGGTTGGAACTCGATGATCTTTCAGGTCCCTTCCAGCCTGAACCATTCTATGATTCTATGAGAAATCAGAAGTAGTTTGAGCCTGGGGGAAAGGGCTCATCCACCAAGGTGGATGGAAGATGTTTTTAAGAATTGGTTTTGTTCCTCATTATCCTATTCTGATTGGATTGTTAATAAATTAAATTATTTTTTCCCCAAGATGAGTCTGTTTTACCCATGGCAGTAATTCGTCAGTGATCTCTCCCTATCCTTATCTCAACCCACAAGCCTTTTGTTATATTTTCTCTCCCCTGTTCAGCTAAGGAGGGGGAGTGATAGAGCAGCTTTAGTGGGCACTTGGCATCCAGGCAGGGTCAACTCATCATAGCAGTAAAGAGAGACAAAAAATATTTGATAGCAAGCAAGTAGTTAAGAACTGAAAGAGTTTTCAGATTGCTGTATAATTTTGGCATTTTTGTTTTCAGTAGAATAAATTGCACTGCTGTTCATGTAAGAAGAGTTTAGCTGACCTAGCAGTTTAGCAGCTAGGATTCACCGTATTTCTTCATACTCGTTGTATATTTTTCAAATTTTTTGGTTCATGTTGTCAGTTTATTTCATACAGGTTGTATTATGCAGGTTGACTGGGGATTTTGATATAGTATAAAGATTTACATTTTTATGACTGCTCAAAAACCTTTATTTCAAGACATTTTGTAGAGAATCTGAGCGTATGTTATGCTTCAGCAATTTATATTATGGTCCACAGACGGAAGAAATATTCAGGCAATAGAAAAAAATCAGAATCCCCATTTTTTGTTGATTATCCAGATAGTCCTATGTACCAACAACCCTATGCTCCGGGTTGATTAATTTATGATCATTTCTTCACAAATTAAAGCACCATCTTACACAGTATGGCACTAGCATAGCTGTTTATCATCTCTATTCCTTTTACATTTATTGCAATATCATCTAGGGTTTCTGCCAAGGAAAAGTTGTGCTTCTTTTTACTGTGTTACACCTACAACTCAATCTTTGTTTCATTATGGTCTACCCAGAAAAAGCATTATGCCCTCTGTTTTAGAAAGGTATTTCTCATTTCAGTATCAACCCCACTTCTCAGTTGCTAAAAAGACTGAACTGCACTTCTGCTAGATTTTTGTTGGTTTTCTTCACCATGGATTACTTCAGATCATGAATGCCAATTCTTTAACATAATCACATTAAAAATCAGATTCCCTCTTTATCTTGGGCACTAGTACTTTGACCTTGTTCTTTTGGATCTGTTTATTGACAACTGTAGAGTTTCAAATCTTTGGCGCTCTATAAACACAAACAAATTGAGATACATTTGTAAATTTATCTCAACTTATAAATTCTTAATAATTCTTATTTACTGGTTATATGATTAGGTCAGATAGAAATAAGAGAGCTAGAAGTCTTATTTACTGGAATGCTACTAAAGTAGCCTGAATAATTAAATAGTCTAGTCAGTTTACCTAGTAGCTCTTGTATGGTCTTGACATATTCTCTATGAGTATCAGGAGACCTAAGACATATGATACCTTAAGTATTGGAAAAAAGTGTACCCTGAGCAAATGATTGTGTGGAAAAGGAGATCAATTTACACAAAGCATCTTCACAACACGTGAAAGAAGCTTCTGGGGTAATGTTTGGAGTTAGCTTTAGAAGAAAAACTGTTACAGATTAAGGAATTGTGACTACAAGTTGCTATTAATTCTCTCTTATTTTATCCCCCCACCAAATCTCTTTGCAATCCCCATTTGACCAGCTAATCAGTTTATTCCTGTCATCTTTGTTATAGACTATCTGGCCGTAAGACTGTTCAGCATTATATACAACTGAACGCTACACCAGAATTTTATTAGCAAGTAATATTGGATATTGTATTAATTATAAAAAGTTTGCCATGTGTTTTTAAGGTACCTTCACTCAGTTGTAATCTTCCACTTTTCACTTCTTGCTCTTTTCGGATGAGTCACAGAGGGGGGATTTAATTCTGAATCGACTCTGCTCAACACGTTAGAAACAACACATGAAGGCAACCTCTTTAAAATCCTCCTCTGCGTCCCCATAACCTTGCATATACCGGATCCTCATCATAAACTTTTAAAATATATTCTCTATTAATGCACTGTATTGAGACCTAGGAGTGTCTAAAAGATAAAAGGAAAAAAAAAAAGTTTTACTGAGAGGTACCCAAAACGATTGTAATTTTCATTTCAGCAATAGCTCCAAACTGCGGTGAATACAGATCAAAAATTACTTAACATCATACATTGCAAAAACGGTGGATTCTTTTGCTGAGCAGTAACAATCTCTCTCTGCTTTTGCAGAGTTTATCAAATAAGATTCAGTTAAAGTCCTTACCTTCAATTTCCAGACTATTCAGAAGGATAATTGCTTTAGCTAAAGCACAACTTGAGTGCCCAGGAACAAATACAAAGCAGAAGAAAGAAATAATTCAGTTAGTCTTCTGAGTTCAGGTATGGTATTCTACAGAAGACCTTATAGAAGACCTCTGAAGACCTTAATGGAAATTGGAGATGTTCAAAACTTTTTGCACCAATAATGACACTTCAGAACTAAAATTGCAAGACTTGCAGAAAGTTCATGTCTGTGAGGTTTTTCAAATTAATTTATTGGCAACATGATAAAATTCTTGTGGTTTATTCCACTGTTTAACTCCTGTTCAATCTAGCAGATCTTTCCTAAGGCAGCAAAGTTTTGGTTGCATCCCTTGAATGATGTCATTACACAAGACTAGATTAAAATTTAGATGCCAACACCCTATTCTTGCAACATGGAGAGTTGCATTAAGCAGATTTCAGTTCCTTTCACTTATCTAGTACTTTTAATGTCAGTATGAAATGTGCATGCATATGTTCTGGTCCTCTCCATAGATACAAACCAGTTTCACAGTGGTAAATACAGTAAGCAGAAACCCAGATTTTTAATAAACCACATCATAAAGTCTATCTAAAATAAATATCTAGAAGGACACTAAGATATTGCTTGAAATAATATCTTCAAGGTAAGACATGGATACCAGGATTATTACAATGCAGGCAGATACACTTATTCAGATTTGTTGTGTGTTCAGTAACTTTAGCTCAGCTCAGCCAGACTAATGTTTGCTGTCTGATGAATGACAACACTAGAATATAAGTACATACCTGTCATTTTCAGGAAAGGGAAACTTATTTTTAATATAAGGAAAGATATAACTGTCTTCAGTCAGACTATAGTAGCTGCCATGTTTGAGACAGTCACATTGTCTTCCATGGCTAGTGAGGTGAAGAAGGGCAACATTTATCAGTATTGGATTTTATGGTCAGATACTCTCTGAAAAGGATGAGAATAAGATTTGCCACATTTGTGGTGCATACAACAGAGCCATGAGCTTCAACTGCTGTAAGAAAGGCTCAGGTTAGACTATCATAAAGGACACTGCAGTGAAGCATTATGCTAGCTTCCCAGGGACTTTATGGAACGTTAGTCACCAGAGTTCTGAAAAGCAGGTGGGAGATATATTGCCAGGTACAATACAGTTATTTTTGTTTTGGAATAGTAGAGTGGACCAGGTTACCTTTGATATTCTCTCTAGGCTGATTTTTCTAAAATTCTATCATTAGACATTAATGCTCACCATTTTTTACTGTTACATCAAAGCATTTTGTTCCATTGTATTTTGCATAATGTCCATCCAGCTTCACTTAGGTAATCATACTCTTGAAATAAAGAAAAAATAGATGTTTTGCTTATTGTAATTAAAAAGTCCAATTATCACTGTATTATCGCATTAGGACTATGTCCACACAAAGCAACATAATACATATATATTACAGGAGTGAGAAATAAGAGATAAATATCAAGGCTTTAAAGCAGACTTCCCTCCTGCATCAAATTCACTCACAGTTCATCCCAGAATGAATGTCTACAAAAGCACTTGCTTATCAAAATTGTTAAAATCTAAAACCGTGATCAAAACTGTGCTAACATGACTTTGTGTCAATGTATCTCCTGAAAAGTCCCACTCAGTTGCTATACTTGTTCTTTCTCCTGAAATTACTCAGGAATATGGGAAGTTTACTTTTGGTCATACTTAGGAATAATGTGTCCTTTACTGAGCTAAGTATCTATCCAGCACCATAATCCACAAATGGTAGGATCCATTAGAGATTTTTCAAACAAACATCTACAACTGAGTTATTTATTTCACTATTGGGACACATCCAAAAGCAGATTTGCAAAAGATGGGGAGCAGAGCCCCCTTGTAATCAAAGAATGAGATACATGTCATTTTAAGGTACAGATGCTAGCACAGATGCTGCTCAAATGAACTGAGCTCTGGAAATGCCACTTCTCTCCACTGAGAGTCTGGATGATCTCCTCAATACAGTTATATACATTATATACATCTTAAGTTATGTAAAATGAACAAAAATATAAGTAATGCAATATATAAAGGTAAGTACATATGGCTGGATGAAAACGCACCCCCGAATACACTTCTTGCATTCTGCTGCTGGTCTAAGCTGGCTGGAAGTAAAGAATTAAGAGGATATTCCCCTCAATAAAAATTGACTTTAAAACAAATAGATGTATGCTCCTTTGGTCTTTTGAAGGTCCCTGATTCTTGCTGATAATTTATTAATGTCAGGCATAGGCAAAGATTTATTTTTTTTTATTTTTTATTTTTACTGGCAGATTTCCTGTCCCTGGGAAAAGAATGAAAGTTACTAAATTTTGGGCTTTTTCCAAGACAGACTATATTTAGCTGTAATCTATCCACTCAGGTGAATATGTGAAATGGGTTTTTTTTTGCAGGACCATGAAAATCTTGTAACTGATTTTGTCAGCAGTAAGAACTCACCCGGCTGTGGTTAGACAAATAGAGGAGTCAAATTTCTTCCTTAGTACATAACATACATGAATTAAACATCAGCCTGCAGTGATGGTTCTTATGTAAACAATATGCATAATTATAATTGCTTTGTTATGATTAGTCAAAGAAAATGCTCTCATAATGAAGTATGATTCAGTATCATTTAAAACTGACTGAATTTAACAAGAACTTTAATTCCATTACTGTCAAATGAAATTGAAATGACTGATGTCTGTCAGAACTGGATGATGCATTCACCGTCATTGCAGAAAGGACGTCAAATGACATTCTGCGAGGCTGTGGCAGACAACTGCGTGATTAGAAAAGATAGACATTACAAATATCTTTTTAATGTAATTGTGTCTTATAAAGATTAATATATGATTGATTATTTGCTGTTGAAAATTAAAAAAAAAGCCACAAAACAATGACAGTTCAGATTTCTGCATGTTCCACTTAGGATTGAGTCCAATTCCTCCTAAAGTAAGTGGTAAAAACATCTACTGAGTGAACTGAAAGATGAATCGATGTCTTTTAAGGAACAGTTTGAACTGTTGCACATCTCCCTTAAGATACTAAGCTTAGCACAGGCAGTGATTTCCATAACAATTTCTCTTTCAGAAGAAAAATGTGAATCTTTCTTTTCCTTTTCTATTTAAGAGAAAATGACCAGCACTATGAATGTGCATATATAATTCACATTAAGGATTAATGCAGCTGTTAATTTTTCAAAGAGATAATAAAAATGCTTAAGTGGTATGTTATGACTTCGAAAAACACTAATACATTTCAAGAAAAAATTTTTGAAAATTAATTTATTTTTGAACCAAAAAGAAAGTGTGCATTTCTTGAAAATAAAACCAGAATTGTTGGAGATCACAAGTTCTTATCTAAATACATATGTGGTTATACATGCTTATAAAAGCAATATGTTTTGAGTGCTATCTGAAAGAACTTTCCTGTGTTTTTCCCTAAAACCATATATTTACAGGCAAAATTACTGTTTTCTAGATAAGGAAAAAAAAAAGTGTCAGTGGCAAGGAGACAGGGACAACAGCACATGCCAGCTTTTTGATTCTGACTCACAGCATCACAGGGAGGCAGACTCTGCAAACATTTTAACACGGAGCAAGCCTATAACAAAACTTTCCCAGACCCTCTGTGTAACAAGAGTCTCAATCTCAGAAAAAGCTATACAAGACTAATTAACCACCTTGTAAAAATCCCTTTTTGTAGAACCAGGTTTGTTACTCTCTGTCAAGACAAGTTCACAGACACAACTCTAATATGTCTGTCTCAAGAGGAGGACTATAAAAAAGTTGGGAGTTCATAGGTGACTGAGGGTAAGCTAGTTTTAAACTACACTCAATACTCTTTTAAAAACATATAAGAAGGGCTATAATTATTGGCTTTGCTTTTAAATGCACTGTAGTGACCATAGTAATTGATCTCACTGAACATCTGCTAGAGCAGGAATGAGCATTTCCAGACTAAACTAAAATAAAAGTTACTGAGCACTTGTTCCTCTTCACTTTCTTTCAGCCTAAAAGTATATCACAGTCCAACCAGTCATCACATCTTGCACTGTGCTCCTCTGCATCTGCTTTTTGTCTCTTCTCACAGTTTTCAACTTTTTTAAGCTACAAGCCATCTTCTGCAAAGGCAATCTTGCCTGAACCTCAGTGAGAAGATGGCACACACCTGCTGTGTGCCATCTCTGCCAAGATGCATGTTGACCTCTATATCTATGGCACTAAAAGACAAAAATGCCCTTTAGGATTTGTTTTCTGTGCTTCCCCTCAGGAGTCTGAGTTGAGTTTTTTGTCTGTCCTGGAAAACCATGAAGTGCAGATGTCTGTTCCTCCCTCACGTCCTAACTAGAGCACAAGTATGGACTGACATGAGATGCTGAGTCTCACACCATCCCTCATTATGGATCAAATCTCACAT
The DNA here is from genome assembly GCA_033628505.1 of Tringa tobata. Classification (NCBI taxonomy): domain Eukaryota; kingdom Metazoa; phylum Chordata; class Aves; order Charadriiformes; family Scolopacidae; genus Tringa; species Tringa tobata. Next base: position 1,210,086 of record JAHREE010000294.1, read on the forward strand.
TTGACCGTCTTTGATAGAGCATAATGTACTCCATTATCTGTTTATCATCTGAAATCTGGACAATACCAGGGTACTTGAAACTGGGGAAACACTTTCTTTATGATAGGGAGTAGGCTAGCCAACTTTGTGAAATAAAATATTGTTTAAGACTTCAAATAAAACAGAAGAGTATAAATGAAGTTTGAAATGAGCTGCCAAGAAATATCTATTGTTACCAACTGTAATAAGGCCAGGGAGTAGCTGAGTGATACTCAGGTGCTGACTGGCCCACGCAGACTGGATTTGATTCTCTCATTCCAGATCCACACAAATATATGAGCTAACCACTAATGCAGAAAATGTCTATGAATTATCTCAGCAGAGATGCAAAAGACCATAGTTCTGTTGCAGCATAGCTGTGCTGGTCTTATTGGTTACAGTCCTGACTGACAATCATATATCATATGCAAAACAGTATTCAAATTTAATTAGATAAATCAAATTTGACCTTAAATTAATTAAATAATCCAAATGTAAATATTTGAAGGAAAAAAATCCAAAAATAAAAATATGGGTCTCTACTCATTAATGGTTTCTAACTGTATTAATTACTAAGACTAAAGCACTTAAGAAAAACACATCTTGGAAATCTTTCCCAAACTGGATTACACTTGATTCATAAACACAGTGATGAAACTCATTCATAAACACAGTGATCATCAAAGGCACTGCAATTAAACTGTGTGAAGCACATCCCAAGCTACACTGTATTGCAATATCAATGTCTAAATGAGTACGACTCTAAGCGTTGCTTGTTGCCTATTGTTCTGCTAAGGCCCTCTGAGTGCTTAAACACATGACGAACGTTAATCTTAACGTTATTCAGCAAAACATTTACATTTGCAGTGATATAGATGCTAACTGAGAGGGGCTGTTTTCTGAAGTCTGAATGATCCCACAGAGCCGGTCTTGAAATGCATCCAAAGGCATCATGTGAAACCTGCAATTTGGGCGTGACCTCACTGGGACCACTTGCAAATTCACCAGGACAAACCGGGATTTCATAGTCTGGCTTTTTCTACCTGAATATTCCCTGTTCCCGCTTCCCTCTATCAGAGAAAGATAAGTACAAGAATCAATTAGCTCATTGATGTGCTGCTGTAATGTACACATTTCCACAGGTCTCAGCCTTTCAGAGAAAGGAAATGTTTGTTACAGCAAACCTCCTTTTTCGTCAGCTTAGAGCATGTATTGTGAAAGCCATTTGTCATTATATAAAAACTAACAGAGAATTTGAAATGAACCAACTCATTTGTGCTCCTTTTTTTTTTTCGACATGCATGGTAACGTGAATTCTGGCTACCATTGAAAATGCTCTTTTTTTATGTCTTTGCTGCAAATAGTAATCCATGCATCATTTCTGCATTTAATATTTTAAGAGTTTGGATTCATAAATGTATATCTTGGAATGTATCTAATTTGAGGACTAGCCTAGACTGGTCTGAAGAAGACTGCTTGATTTTTCTTGTGAACAGGTTTCAAGTCCGTTAAACAATATGAGCGTTTCATGTGCGCAGTCACTACCAGAGCAGTCCAACAGAGTGCACTCATGCACTGTGCGAGCTGAAGCCGTGCATGGTTAAAGGATGCTTTTTTGTATCTCAAGTTGTTCATCCTCTTTAAAAATAATTAACTGTAAAAGCTCCATTCCCTGTCAAGTTTTACAATGACATATAGTATGTCCAGAAGAAACAAGTATCATCTTACATAATTAAACTGAGGAAGAGAGGGAATTCTAGATGAGAACAGTGAGAGTAAAAGATGGCACTGCATTTGCAGGGAAGTAAGCTGGAATGAGGCTGCAGGGGCTGTAAGAGTTTTGGGGAAAGGAGGAGCTGAAATGGATTCTTCTGCCAGGGGATGCACGCAAAAGGTTCTGCTGGATAAATGTTGTGATAGTCAAATATGCAGAAGTTGCTGTAACATTGATAATATTTTGCTAATAAAAACTGTATTTGTCTAAATGTGGGATGAATCCCCAAAGATCACAGAACTGGGTGCAAATGTATACCCTTCCTAGTAACGAATCTTCTTCTGACAAAGTTGGAGCCATTCCACAGCATTAGAATATGCCATTCTGTTTATAGAAACACTTCAAAACCCTGACATTGAAATCTGTTCTCTGAATAAAAATCATAAAATAAAGATTTGCTCAATATAGGCAGCAATATGGCATGTTTTGATGTGATGTATCATATGCCTGGATGCACAAGACCTGAATGTTTTATACAGGAAAATGCAGACAGGTATTTGAAAGCCAGTGTTACACAGCAGGGAAGAGGGACTAAGTAATGGTAAGGTCACAGAATGTGGACTTTCTTTGCTACCTCAGTTGTCTAGTGCAAAATTATAACTCAGACTAACAAACAGGATACTGTTGGATGGCAAGTTAGTTCACATTTTCAAAGTTTGGTGCCTTAGCCCACAGCAAACGCAAGGAGAATCTGAAATGCGTGAAACAGCTCAGAGAGCTGATTTCGTGAAGGGCTGTCGTACAGTTCCTTCCTCAGGGAAGTAATTTATTCTGTGCCTCAAAACCCAAACTCTAAAATAAGAGTATTACTATTGCTCTGAAGGTTGTCAATGGATGAAGTTCATTACTGATTAAATTTAGCAGTCATGTCATTCCTTTCATTAATCTTGTAATGATAACTACTTAGTTATCTATGTGAGTGCTATTTAATTCATAGTACCATAGCAGTCCTGTTTAAGAAATCCGCATTTAAGAGGAATTGGGTACCCAGATCTGAAAAGGTAATCCCCAAATCTCCCCAACTGGCAGCTGCTCAGTTCTGCCTAAAATATAGACAGACACGTTCTGTTTCCCCTGAAGAATCCCCAAAGACCTAAATCGAAGTGTTCCTGCAAAAGCATTCTGTGCACCAAGCTCCTGTCCATGCTCTCTTGCAATGTGTGCTATCTCTCTACAGGTGAGGTCTTTCTCCCTCTGGCAAAATGCTTGCAGCATTCTGGGACCCCTCTTCTGCACGTACCATGTAAGGCTCAACCCTGAGGATCAGCCTACTTTGCCTTTCTCTTCTTTTCCATAGCCACAATCTTTCTTCCCTGCTCTAGGCTTTAGGCCACTTTACTGGATTTTATTTTGGTAAAGCTGAGCAATTTGTAATAACTGAAAATGATACTCAAGAGTTTAGAAATTTGTTCTACTGCAAGGACTAGAGATCTTGCAAGATCTTAGTACCTGTTGTGGTTAATTTTCAAATCCATCAGCATTAAAAGCAAATTCCTGCCATTCTGCATCAATTATAACCAAATATCTTTAGACATTCCTTGTTATAAATCAGATAGATAAGATGTGTCTGGTGCAGTACTAGCATAAATAGCTTTGCAAAAAAAATAAAGTCTGTGAACACCGAAAGATTTCATCAAACTTTATTTTGAGAATCCCCCATTGTTCCCTTATTAGTATGATTATAAGAATGTACTGGATGAGATACATTCCTCAGTTTGTGAGTCTTCAATTTTTTGTCAGGACAGCTTCCAATTCAGCTTACATTCTTAAAATGAACAGTGATTTGATATAGTGTTTGCCTAGTTGTAGATGTCTTTGAAAAGCAGGCCACTTCGAAACTGCCTATTGCATCCCTTAGGAAAAAACAGTTCAAAACCCCAAAAAACATTGCAAAAACCCTATAACTTGTGAGGATGTAGGCTTTTCACTGTTAGATTTTATTCAAGTCTCATTGTCAAAGATATGGAAATTCTTCCATTTTTTTTTAAGTAAGTGTTAAAAACTACATAAATGCTGATTTGCTAGAAGAATTAGTGGTCTCCTGTACTTGTTCACACATTTAGGAATGAAATAAAAACAAGCAAATGAAGCACAAATTGCTGGGATTCGCATCTTAAGGCTGCATTAGTGTGTGGCTTCCCTAATAACAGGAGCTCAGCAAATGCCGCAGTCATGCAGTCTGATGTTTAATTTCCCCAGCTGTCTTTTTTCTTCCTTATGACTTCTATATTTAAACTCGTATAGACTCAACAAACAGGAAAAAAAACTGCATAACAGTAACATTTAGTTAGTCATACGCTTTTGTACATGGAAGCATCTTTCGTTCTGCAACCGGGCAGGGAGTGAGTTGGCATGTTAGCATTGTTGTCACTGCTACCAAATAATAGCTGGAACAGTTTATGCTGTAACAGGTTATGTCTCAAGGATCAACTCGTAATGCAGGCTGCAAACCTGTCTGATTTATGAAGCAGCTGCTATCTTCAGGAGCAGATCCTGTCACACATTCATCTGGCCATACTGTGAAAAAGAGAGCAGATTATGCCCTTTAGACCAACAATCAAGTATGAAACTCTCCAGTTTCTCACCAGAAATGACAATGATGCAAGGGAAGGAGAGGCCATTTGCTTTCATTGGTCTCACAAATAACAGCTCATATTTAGACATCTGGGACAATTGTTTCCAAAATTAAGATACTCAAAATAGCATTTGTTTGTCTAAAATCAGCTCTTTCTTCACTATTTCATTCAATACTGGCAGTATTTCTGATATTCATCGTTCAAACAGTAAGAAAATGCAGTTCTCACTAAAATGTTCCAAAGTTATTGCTGCCAAAAGAAGCTTAGAATTAATTTTCAGGCAAATTTAAAGAAAAAATATGGCACAGAGCTGAAAATGAATACAAAACATTGGAGTTAAAAGGAATGAATTCTTCAAAGACACAGGATACAGCAAAACGTAAGATGGACTTATTCTCCCACTGAAGGTTGGATAAAACTGATCTAAACTAAGAGAAAACTGCAGAGAGCTTGGCAAACAGGCAGCAAGTCTCTTTGTGCCTCTAAGATCATATAAAATATATCAAAGGGCAACAATTACTCCCTGAGAGAGACTGGCAGTCTGAATTGGTAGTAATTATCGATTAAGAATCTCAGTCTTACTAATCAGTAATCAGTAAGACTTTGGAAATCATAAAACATACAGTATCTTCTTTTATCTAATTGTACTAAAAATTATTAGATCCAATTCTCTAAGCACCGCAGAAATTCTCATCTGCACAAGTTGTGCAAGTTCTTAAAATAAGATAAACTGAAAAGCTTTTTAATTTCAATTTCCTTTTGCAAAGGCTGGTTGCCAAAAAGCTCTTTTCACTATTGCTCAGTCATTGGTGGGCAATTTGTTCCAGGCTTTTCTATCTTCTGTGGAAGAAATCTTCATGCCAGCTGTTTCCCCAGCCGGTTTTAAATCTTTCCCATTTCTGTGGGAAAAAAAAAAAAGAAGAAAAGATAACAAGAAATATTTCTTTTCAGCCAAAAGGCCCATATAATTCTGTAAGGCTCAGAAGATCCCACATGTTCAGGATGAGCAAACATGTTTGAAGAGGCAGATGCACAGCAGTATCTCCCAAGTAGTTGCTTGTATCTTCCCTGTGACTGAATTGTGCATGTGTGGGTCCGCATAAATAGAAGAGACACAGGGTAGAGAAATAACCTCTTCTTTCACACTTTTTCAATATCTAGGACTCAGAATACGTAAATGCCATAAGCTACTGCTGCTGTCCTCATTAGTATCTCTGGCTGCAAAGTTAAGTATTTGAGTAGGTGACTAGTAGCCCCTGTTGCCAGAACTCTGGACCAAACTTTCTGTCCGTGGTGGATATCTAGCAGGGTTACTGAGACATGTATCTTTTTTTTTTTTTTTTTTTTGTGATGATGAATATAAAAGAGTACCTTACCAGTTTTATGGGATACTGAAAAATCACCACACCAAGACCTATGAACCCAGCTCCCTGGCAGTACAGCCAGCAGGTGTCTCTGACGCTAGTGAGAAAAAATAGCCTGGCCAACAGCACAGCAGCAATTTTAACTGCATAAAAATATCATAGCAGAAGTTAATAAAAGTATATATAAAGCGCATCCCAGGCACACTCAGGAAATCAAAGTAAAGGAGCTGAGAAATAATTAGCAACTCCTGTGAGATAACACAAGCCTGCATCCCCCCTGGATCCGGACTCCTCCTGCTCCTGTCTGAGAAACGCTTCGCCCTGTGGCTCTGCTGGCCATGACAGCGGGTTCAGCCTAGAGAAAGAGCCATGCAAGGTTCCCAGCCTGGCTTAAATCGCCTTTCCAAATGGAATGTGGATGAGCCTGCAGTGCTGCCAGGGCTTTGAGGGGGACCCCCAGAGCTCCCTCCACCCTGACCCCACGACAGCCTCCCCGGGGCCACCAGCCACAGCAGGGCCAGTCTCCAGCTCTTCACAGCCCTGCCCTACCCAATCATGGACCCCAATGGGCCAGGTCAATGTCCCAGCTTGGCCTCATCCCCAAGGAGGTGTCCAGTGCCCGAGGCTGCCCCTAGTGCTCCCCTGCCTGCCCTGGCCCTGGCTGGGCTGGCGGGATGGGTCCTGGCTGCCAGATCCTGCCCTGGCCCCCTATGGGGAACCACTAGTCCTCGCTGTGCTCTGCAGCAATGCCAGCTCCTCCTTGGCCAGCAGAGTCTCCTCAGACTGCCTCATGAGCCCTGGCCTCACATGCTGGGATGGCACAGACCAGGGAATATGCCATAAATCATACGCTTTGTGCTATAAAAGTGCCACTTTGGTGAGCTGCAGCACACCACTCATGTGGCGTGAGGTGTTCTGAATAAAACATAACCAGTTATATCTTTGGAACACAGGAGCTCTCCTTCTCTGGAGACATTCAAAACCTACCTGGACATGCTCCTGTGCATCCTGCTCTAGGTGGATCTGCTTTGGCAGGGGGGTTGGACTAAATGATCTCCAAAGGTCCCTTCCAACTCCATATTATTCTGTGATTCTGTGAGCACCAGCTGGGACCCAGAGGAGACCCAAAGCCAAGTCCTTTGTAAAGTAGGCATGGCCTGTCTACTGCAGAAGGGGCACAGTCATTCCCAGCATTTTAGCACCATAGATGCAGCCATAAAGTCTGAGATCCTCCTCCCTCCCTTGGCTTTGGATGTTGCAGTCAGCAGGTGGGGGACACCCTCCTCTCCTGACATGGTGTGAGCAGTCAGCTAGGACACAATGAGGTCCTTGTCACTGGCCACCATAAGTATTTGGCAGGAGGAGGTAAAACACCAGCTGTTCCTCTCCAGGGCCTGCAGAAACCTACCTCCCTGCAACAAAAGGGAGCACGTAAGATGGAGGTACAGGGCCCAAGCTGCACTTCGCCAGACTAGGACAAAAAGCACAATTCAGATTTAAATCTTAGGATTTAAAAGCACAATTCAGGTTTAATACTTCTTAGGAACTCTGCTCTGTGTTTGTTTGACAGGGACAATTCTTCAGCTGGTCAGTAATAAGCTATGCCTGGGCAATGCTTAAGCAGTGGTCCAAAATAGCTGTGTCACTTTGCGCTGCCATTACCCAGTTCTGCAGCCCGGGTCTGATATCTATTTTCTGCCCTCCCAGGTGCTGATGGTTTCTGAACTCTGAACTGGTATTTGGTGGGGCAGAGCGAATGCCTGGGGTTTTGTGTTCAGGCTTGATGCCAGCCACAAATCTCTAATCACATTAAATGTTGCTACTCACTCTGCAGAGAAGCTCAGACACCAGCAACGCATTTCAAAGGGCCTCCTTTTGTTTAGCAGCATTGCTCTGCCCACAGTCTCATCAATAACAACATTAAAGCCCATTTATATGCACAGCTGGACACTCTGAAAAACTGATTGGGCCTAATAGTCAACAGATGAGCACTCCAATCATTTAGCACTATTAGATATTAGAGCCCAATGGGTTTTTTAATCCATAAAACAAGGTTTCCTGTGTTCAAATCTCATCTCTTTACAGAATATACATTTTACACTAATACTGCTCCTTGGGGGAAAAAAAGAGAGCTTTTTTTTTTTTTTTTCCTTATGTAGGCAGAGTCCCATTTCTTGAGACTGTTAATCATTGCTGACACAGGGGACAGATGAAGTATAGATGGTCAAGACATGTTGGTTTATGTTGTAAAGCGTTTTAGAAGAATGTCATAAAAGACCAGAGAAACCAATTAACTCATGGGAAGAACACATTCCTTGGTGCACAGTACAACATGTGCACATTTTGGCAATGAAGAATAAAAAAAATGAGGTAACATAAGTCTAATTTAAAAGTAGTTATTTCAGAGAAATGAGAAAAAAGCAAATTAAATATGCTTATATGAAAAGGCCATTAATGAACAAACCAACCAACCAGTCATGTTAAAAAACAAGTGAAACTGGACTTTGTTCGACATTGTCTTTGCATCATTCTGGCACCCAAAAGGTCCCAGTGAGAATCAGGCTCTTTGCCATCCTACAAAAGGATACAGCTTTTGGGAGTCTTAAATTGAATGTGTTGTGAGGAATTAGAGTATAAAGATCTGCTGAAAGCCATGCTTACACAGCAGTCTGCTTAGACTGTGATCAGTGCAAATCAAAATCTCTGACAACGTTTATGTGTAACTAACAGTAATTGTAACAAAGGACCAGGACAGGTTGCACTGGAATGTTATCAGACAGTCAAGTGACTCAGAATGAAATTTCTGACATGTTTTGGAAACCTTAGAGTTTTCACTGTAATGATTGTATTCACTAACAACAATATAGAAATATTTTATATAACAAACCGACAGTCACATTTATTTGGCCATAAACAAATTCTTAAAAGATAGACAGACAGATACACAAACAGGTAGATAATGTTGAGTGATGCAAGTGTGAACTGCAGTCAGCAACGGGTTTTGAGACGTAATCTCTCAGCATCCAGAACATGCATACTGTAAAGACATTTCTTTGAACAGTTTCTAAATGCCTCCGACCACAGATACGTAAAACACAGAGGAAAGAAAAAGTATGTTAGGAGACCTGGAAATGTATTGCTGAACCAGTCTGTTTAAAGATTCTTGGTGGCGTTAGGAAACAATACCTGTTAGGAGGCAGCTGTTCGTAGGTATGCCAGCTTCACCCCTGGGTAGTATCACTGTCACTTACCTGCATGTAGACCATACAGCCCGATGTTTGGAACTGGAAATAATGATCTCAATTTCTTAATATTTAACAGCCACTTCAAACGCATATAAATGACTATTCAAACTGCAAGACAGAAGAGAAACAGGCCCAGGTTCTGTTTTATAAATAAAATATTTAATGCCTCAGATTGACTTTTACATTCCTATAACTTCACTATAGCTGTGGGGCTTTTTGTTACCTGTTAAAGTAGAAATTGGCTCCATGTGTGTGATAGATGGTACATCTATAAGAAGGAATCTGGCAGAAAGAATTTATTTACTTTTAGTATCATCATAATGGCTTGGGATATTATCATTTGTTGTATACATTAATTTAACAGAATATACTGTATGTATAAACACTAGATTGTATTTCATAGCTTTAGATGATACAGATTTTCAGTGTCTTGTCAGAAAAGGAGTCTAGCAAGTTAAACAATATAATAAAAATCTAATCCATGTGTGGAACTGTTATAAAGTACACTCCAATAGTTTTTATACATTAGAATTACTTTGCTTTGCTTCAGTTAGTTTTCTTTTTCTTGTCTTCCCTTTACCACATTTCTTCTTTATCTCATTCAGTTCCGCAGAGTTATATATTTAATCTTATAATAAAGATTAAATTTATCATTTATTTTCAAGTCACATTTGACCTTTATATTCTAAAACATAATAAAAGAGAATTTTACAATCTTAAGATTTAGTAATACACCGTTATACCTTGACGGCTAAGCCCTTTTCCCCCAACCTGTTACAGACATAAATAATGAAATGTTCCCATGGTGATTTTCCCTGGAATCATATGTAATGTCTAATCTCAACTAAAATATATTAAATACTCACCAAGAGAGACTGGGTAACTGATCTTCTAAATCTGCAGTATTTTATAAAGAAAATAGTATAATCCTGCAATTCTTTCTATTCAAGGGTATAATCCTACTGTTTTAAATTAAACAAGTCATCATTTTATTTAAAAAAAAACAACAAACAAAACAAACCAAAATGTAGATATCTGTAATATGAAAAATTATCTGGAGGTCCAGCAGATCAGACAAGACTTTACATGTGATGTCAGAACAATGATACACATTTCCAAATATTTTGTCATGCAGCACTTTGAATTTTTATATAGAGTTTCACTTTGAAGCATTCCCCATCTCCTAGTGCAATTTTAAGTAAAATTTGCAAGAATTTTTCCCTGCTTTCTCTTAGTATGTGATTTTGATCATTGGTGAAAATTGAGGCCTTATGATTCACCAGCATAAGAAAACACAGTTGCCCTGAAATCAAGGTTAATTAATGTCAGCTGATGTTCTGAGTAGTTGTTTTTATTCTTAGCATTGACAAGGTACTGGAATTTCAGACAGTGAAGGCAAAAATATAGTGTCAAGTACAGGTAGGTAGGATAAACAGTAACTATGGGATAAATATTTGAAGTCAAAAGAAAAGGAAAGGAAGTATCTTCCTTCTACAGTGCTGCAACCAAGAGTGAAAAGAAAAATTAAAAAAATACAGTTTTTAAAAAATTGGAAAAATTACTTGTCAGATCTTGAAGGATATGGAAAATAGTCAAAAAATATCTTTTTGCCTCATGGTTTTAAGATTAGTTTGATAAATAATGAGATCAGAAAGCATACTCTAAGAAAATATTGAGGCTATAAGGCACATTTTTTGACTTAAGAGATTCTTTGCTCTTCCAGTGTCTGTGAATGATGCCTCATCTCCTTTGAAGTCAAGGGCAAAACATCTACTGAGGTCAAGAATTCACCCCATATTCCTAGGACTTGAAACACTCATCTGCAGAGTTGTTAGAAAACCTACTACTGGAACTTCTTAATTTATATGGGGAAAATGTATATGATAACTAAATCCCATTGCCTTTATGAAAACTCTTCTGATTGAAATTCTATTTTTTTATTTCAGTGCCTTGGCAGACACATACACGCATGTAAACACTTTTTCTTTCAAAAGCTTCATTAATCCTAGCAGATTTTATATGTATTCTTAGATGATTCAGTCTATACGGGTCTTACATGAGATTCTTATCTTAAAACAGGCTTCAAATAAATGTCACTGGCTTTATCAAATGCAAATAGATCCATATCCCATAGAGGCTGTCATGATTCTGCACTTGTTTGGAGCGAAAACTGCAACAGAAGCACTAGTTTTATGGGTAGTACTGGAGTCACACTGTGTGTGACAGAGCCCAGACCATCTCTTACAGAAATCCTGACTTTTTTGGTTTTGTGTTAACCATCTTGCTGTTGGGCAGCCACCTGGTAAGGGGATGGTGCTTGTGTTGGGATTTCACAGCCTTAGCACTGCCAAACAGTGAGAGAAATGTAAACGTGCCATCCCCAAGGTGTGATGACAGAAGACGATGGGTACTCACCTTTTCTTCTGGTATGTCAGGGATGTTTCTGACAATGGGCAGCTTTTTCTAGCATTATCCCAGAGTGCATGTACTCTCACTTTCTCTGCAAAAGGATGGAGTCCTGGATTTTTGCTTTCATTTTCATAGACCCTACAACACTGTAAATTTTGCTGGTTTTCCTCAGAGTACAAAACAAGTTAGGGCAGTTTTATTTGCTGGGCTCCTTGCACCCAAACAAAACAAAACACCTTATACAAACATGTATAAGAACAGAGCAGCAGAGAACACACTAAATATTTCTGTTGCTCATGGAAACCATGGGTCTGTGAAGGACATATGCATATATCACTTTATTTGATTTGTCCTGGTTATGACAGCCCACAGGAAGGAAGCGCCAAGATCCAGACAATTTTACCCGTACAAGGCAGAAGGACAGTGTAATACTTTTGCTTCCAAGATGACAAAGTGCGCATCAGACCTGACAGTTACCATGAGAGAGTGGCAGGTAAGGCCTTGCCTTTCTCTAATTTATGTGCCCACGGTCCTTTAGCTGACAAAGCACTGATCTGATTACTACCCAGCCAGCCTCCAATCTGGCACCCAAGGAATGCAGCTGCAAAATCTGGGAAGAGCTCATTCCCAGCAAATACCACCCAGATAGGCCAAAACCAATTAGCGCTGACGGATATGAATGGACTTTAGCATGAAAGAAGTTTCACTGGTCTAAGATTATGTAATGCAGAATATATGCCCAAACATATGTCCACAGACCAGTCATGATGTATTTCGGTTTGGGCAAAAGCCTGTAGTTGTTTGAATTAAGTAATAAAAGGGTTTTTAAACCTTTATGGAAACCACAGAGAATGCCAAACAGATGGAGCTGAAAGTCCGTCTTTGTTCACAGCACATTCAGGATAAATTCTATCAATTTTGCAGAATTCACTCAGTCTTTTACTGTTATCTGAGATGATACAGCTGGCCCAGGAGTCTCATGCATTTTCTGCGCTTTGCATAGCATACTTTCCATGAGCATCGGTTTAAGGAAGCAAATTGCTTGACCATCAGTACAAAGTTTCAACCTATTATTAAAAAAAGCATTACTACTAAAATGTTAAAAAAAATTGAGGATGTTAGATGACAACAATTTTGACCTAATATTAGGAAAACCCTCCCATTAAATGCCCCTGAATTTATTAAGAACAACTGAAAACCGATTGCTAGCAGTTCACTTAATTTGTGAGGGAAATAAAATTTGTAACTAGGATCTTAGGTGCCACAATGTAAAAACACATATTCTACAGCAGTGTTATTCTTACTAACATAGGTAGGATGTATAGAAAAAAATAAATATTAAAAATGTCTGTGGATATGATTACATTATGGAAAGATCTAGGTACACATCAGCTTTCACTGTCATGTCACATATTCAGTGATTTTTCTACTGTGCTCTACTGCAGAATGCTAATGGCAGTTGTCATTGTCAAGTTGTTGCATATGATGCTAAGGATCATAGGATCATAGAATGATAGAATAGTTTGAGTTGGTAGGGACATTTATAGGTCACCTAGTCCAAACCCTTGCAATGAGCAGGGACATCTTCAACTAGATGTGGCTGCTCAGAGCTCCATCCAACCTAACCTTGAATGTTTCAAGGGATGAGGCATCTACTACCTCTCTGAGATACCTGTTCCAGTGTTTCACAACCCTCATTGTAAAAATTTTCTACCTTCTATGTAGTCTAAATCTACCGTCTTTTAGTTTAATACCATTACCCCTTCTCCTATCACAACAGGCTCTGCTTAAAAGTTTGTCCTGTCTTTCTTGTAGGCCTCCTTTAAGTAATGATGTCCAGGAGATTAAAAGATTTGTCTCTGACAGACAACTGAAGTGTCACAGGGTGGTCCTGCACATTAAGCTGAATAGAATAAGGTGCCTGTTATTCTTGTTTCCATTTATCCCTCAGCCTGTATGAAATACCTAATCGAAGAATTGCCAAGTAAGAAGTCACGCTTTGGTGATGTGATCAAGAAATAGATTTTTAAAAGGAGTATTTTAACTATGATTTAAACTATTCCAGCCCAAGACTAGACAGAAACACTGTTGTATGCCATTACTATTACCGCTTTGTGGTATGCTGTTGGTTGAAACCAGATTTGATTTGCTAATATCTTATAGTATATGTTGCTAGGACAAATGTAATAACTACCCTCCTTTTGGGAAAAGAAAGTTTATTCTTCTGGTTATGAGTGTGCCGCGCTACTTTCCTGAGGGCAAAAAGCAGCCCTTTAGTAGTACAGACAAAGCTAAAAATAAGGACCTTGGGTGCAAACTAACACCTGAATTACAGTATTATTGATATCACAGAGCTTTTGAGGTGACCCTTGCAGCTACGCTGTGCTGGTGAAGCAACACAGGCAAACAAAATTTTGCATGGCTGGCAGATGAAGGTACTCAAAATAGGCAGGAGGGCAGCAATACCTCTTATCTCAACCCTGTGGGAAATAGAGGGGATCCTGTATTTTCCTAACAGTGTTTTCTTGGCTGCAAGACAGAAGGGAAAGAAATTAGATATGCAGAGAAAGTATTTATTAATTCAGATTTATGTAGTATTCCCTCATTGGAAGAACTTTATAAATATGAATTATAAAACTTGATGGCATAATGAAGAATGAGGGAATTCTCTGTGGTCTCCACAAGAGTGTTACAGACTTGCCAGGGAAATGAGAGCCTCATTGTCCAGCCCTCCAGAAACTAAAGCAATGGTTTACAGAGGGGTACACTGGGGTGGTTGGGTATCACTTCCAATGATAGTGGGTAAGGGCTTACTTACAGCTAATTTGATCAATGAGAGTCTTACTGTGCCAAGGCCCAAAAAGGAACATAACCCCAGTCCTCTCTCGGGGCACAAAAACATGAGACAACAGAGCTTCATGTCATCTTGGGGATGCCATATGGACATCTCCCCAGATGGCAGGGGGACTTCGGTCATGGTGCATTGCTCTCCTATTCATCAGCAGAAAAATGCAATTCTTCCTCCTTTCTCTGGAGAGCTTGAAATTACTCTAGTGTTCTAGTTCATAGCTGATCCCCTAGCATTTTTCTGTGCTCTCTCTTTTAATGGGGAAAGGTTACACAGGTTTTTCAAAGATTTTTGTCCCTGTTAATGCTTATGTTCCCTGAACAACTGCAAATGAGAACTTTAGTCGTGTAATGCCATGGTACAAAGCTACACAGATCTCTTTGTGCTTTGGAAAGGGTTATTGTGTTCAGTAGGGAGCCTTTTGTGTTTGAAACAGCAGTGAACGCAGTTTGGAAATTGGTTTTCCACCCCGAAGATAAGTTAGGAAGTGCTAGTGCAGTCATTGAAACCCTGGTCTCTATTGCGGGAACACTCTCAAATGTCACCCTTTCCACAAGGTTAAAAAGTGCATTTCAGCTCACTTGTAATGAGCCTTTGCTGCTTGTTCTGGTCTGTGTTTTATACTCCTACAGTAATTTTAACAGTATGAAGGTACAGAGCAGCAGAAACTTTGCTGTCTCCTGAACTATATTCCTGTGATCTGACAGATCTTTCAATCTATTGATTTCACAAGCCATAGGGACTTTTTCGGTTAGTGTACATGTTTTCATTTTGTCTCCTATCTAAAGTCTCCACAGATCTTCCCAAATACAAATGTGACAACCTAAGTGAGTGGAACCAAAAAGATTTTGTAAAATCCATTTTTCATTGTTAAAGTAGCTTATTAAAAGATACTATATTACTACAAGTGGGTGATGCATTCTTCTCTTTAAAGACAAGATTATAAACCAAAGATAGAAAATAACAAGGCTGCTCTTGACGTACCACAAAAGAAGCGTCTTTAGATTTTATGCCAGATCCTCTGCTAATATAAAGCAGAGTGATTCCAGTGGAGTTCTGCAGATTAATGACTGCTAAGGATCCATCTGACACGGCAAATGATTGAAGAGACAGGATCTCTCAGCAAAAAGAAAATGTGAGGATCAAAAAGCATCTAATACGTATTCAAGAGGGTTTGCTCAAAAGTAAAAGGGCAATAATAAATGCCCTGTGCTGGAAACAGGGAAGAGTGATGCAAGCGAGAGAGAGAAAGAAGAAAAAAATTACAGTCAATCAGAAGTTGCAGAGAAAAGACGAGAAGGGCAGCAAAATGTCAAGCTGGACTGAAGCCAGCTGAACAATGCGACAAGAATAAGAATGTAACCTGCTGACAAAGCAGGGAAAAATTACAATAGTGAGAATAAAGTCATTAATCGAAGCCCGTTGTGTGGGGCTCCAAAGACCTCATGTGCAATTTTGAGACCCACTTTGTCCTCAGACAAAGATCATTTGAACAACTCCTCTGTCAGGGCCAATTTTTTACTGCAGTTGATTGACATTGGTAGTGAGTCAGAAGTACTGCATTTTATGAAAATGGTTTTCCATAGGAACAACTTTTTCTTCTTTTTGTAATGTTCTGCTTCTGTAGAATTTTTCAATTTAAAAACATTGAAAAAATACTCCATGGAAGTTAATTTTCTGGGTTTTTTCCCAATGAGAACTCTGAAGCTTTTTACATTTCATATCACATCTAACCTAATAGGTACCTGTACCTATAAAATCCAAGGGCAGACAGAAAGAAAAAAGAGTTTCTAAAAGAACCAAGAAATGAGAAGAGAAACAGTAACATGGAATACATGTTAATGCCCTTAACATGGAGTACAGAGCTCAAGGCAAGGAGATATTAGTACCATTATGTGTATTATAGAACTTACTGTCATTACCTACTAGTTTTGCTTAAATCACTACCAATAATCATATTGACAGAAAAAAGTGAGTTACTTGGATGAGCTCACAGCCTGACTTGAAGGTAAATACCAGTTACAGGACTGGACTTAAAATGCCTCAGCATAAATAGAGTATGTGTCAATACAGAAGCCTAGAGCCAAAGTGAGTTTCTCTCGCCATTGAAGAATGAGCCTGTCAGGTTCCTAATGCCAGACCTTTGCTGACATCATGGCAAATGAAAGACTTGTCAAAATTATTAATTGTGTCTATTACTATTTTCCCAAACTTAAGAGGGTTTACAGTGCAGCCTGTGTATTACAGGCCAGATGTGATTCAGAGGGGCTTAGATACAGTGAGGTTCCTCATCTTTCCCCAAGATTTATGAAGGGACTAATTTTATTATTCCAGCTCAGTCTTTGTCTTTATCACACTCCATATTTTGAAAAGTAGAGTGAAAATCCCTCTCAATTCCTGCTTTCCCTCTTTGAAGCACTGATTACAAACTCAGCCCTCCAAGGGTTCTCCTTGTCATCGCTCTCGAAGTTACTGTTTTTTCTCTCAGTTCTGATTCTTTGACACATCTCTGAAATCATCCTGTTATTCTATATGTTGCTGTATACTGAACTGAAACCTCTGTTCCATGATGTTTATCAATCCATTTCACTGGTTTTGCTATTTTTATCTTCTAGGCTAGTTGCTCTTCTGGGTTTTGTTTAATATTGTGAACACTACAGGAGTATGTATAAAGGGTATGGATGGTAGATGGGCAAGAAAGTGGACCCCACCTAATGCCTTGCAGTTCTGACCTGGGCTCTCAGCCTCAGAACTTTCACATATATATATGTACACAAACATGTATGTATATATGTATATGTATGCTTTTAATTAGTCCCAGAAACTGAGAAAACTGACTGAGGAGGGATTTGTTCTAGTCCTGATCTTCAGAGAACACACAAAGAATCTGTGTGTTCCTACAGAACTGACCTGAACGCAAAAGTATTTTATAAGAATTTTTGTCCTTTAAACCAGCATTGGTGTCGGGACCTACAT
The DNA here is from genome assembly GCA_033628505.1 of Tringa tobata. Taxonomy (NCBI): domain Eukaryota; kingdom Metazoa; phylum Chordata; class Aves; order Charadriiformes; family Scolopacidae; genus Tringa; species Tringa tobata. The sequence goes on from JAHREE010000294.1 coordinate 1,227,296, forward strand.
TTTAATTCAATATTAGACTGTGAATTACAACAACTAAAGAATTTTATTTTTGCAAGTTTTAAGGGAAATCTTTCATGTCTCTTTTTGCATACAAGAAAAAATGTGTTTTTCTATGAGTTTTCTAGAAGAGTTTTCTAAAATATCTATCTTAAACTTCCTTATTTAGTTGGTGCAAGGAAAAACAGTTATGTAATGTAACGAGCTGGTGCATAGCATGTACACGGAATCTACTGGATAATTTAAGTGCACTCTTTTCAAAGTCTGATAAAATATGGTTAGCTGGAGAGTTTCTTTGCAATACCTCACCTATTATCTGCTCAGACACACACTATTTATTTCAGTTTGTTAAATCAACCTATTTCCTCATGTTGGAATTCTTTCCATTGCATGTGCTCTCTGACATGGGACCTGTGAAATCCTGTGTCTTTCAGGTAGCAATCTTTTGGGGAAGTCAACTTTGCAATCTATAGAAAAATACACCTTTTTTAGAGGAGTTACGAGTTGCAGATTTTCATGTCATTGTTTTAAACCCATGGAATGTTTAAACATGTTTTTTTTCTTGTTTATGCCTTTTTTAATTTTATATAACTCTACTGAACTAGTAAAGGAACGACCATCAAACTCAAGCAGCATAGAATAAAAGTTGCTAAATCTGTGTTTGGACCGAGCTAGTTAAAAAAGCTTTTAAATTTCTGCAAAGCTGGCACCAGCCCTGAGAAAACCTGGGCAGATGGTACTTATTTACTGAAACCAGCTCTGCAGCCATATGCTGGAGCTGGTTTGGAAACTTAAAATGCAAGACCATCGAAAAGAAAAGTCTTCCCAGGGATGTATCTATCACAGTGAAAGATATCAATTCTGCACTAGATTAGTTGAGTGGGACACTGTGAAGGAAAGTTAGAGACCCAGGGTAAAATCCCCCTGCCTGAATTTACAGTAAAGGTTTAACCTTTTCAATTCCATATTTCATATGAACAACTGACCTTAGTGGTTGCCAACCACAGTCAGGGAGGTCTCAGTGGTCCTGCCTCCTCCTATTTTCCTCTAACCCCTGCCAGAGTCTCCTCCTTGGTCCCATGCTGCTCTCCCACATCGAGCTCCCTGCCCTCTCCGGTAATGCTGCCATGTCTTGCTCAAGCCAGGACACTGCCTTCTTATGCTGATGTTCCCACATCCCAGGCTCTGCTTCTTCTCGGTGCTGCCTTCTCACTTTCCTCTGACCTCTGCCACTTTTGCATCTCCCTGGGGTACACTGTGGACCACCAGTGCTGCCTTCTCACAGAAACCCTGGCTTTGGTTGGGGTTAGAAATAAGGAGCCTGGCGAATCTGGGTAAGTTGAGCTTTGAACCTTATCTCCCCTTCATCACTGGTGTGTCTCCCTTGCAGAGTTTGACTTGCAGGCTGGCAAACAGCACTCTAACCAGCAGGACAGAGAAAGTATCTTTCTCTCTTTCTCTCTGAAGTGAAAACAAATGCCAATGCTGTTTGACATGATGTCAGGAGGAAGAAGAGAGGAATGAACTCCACTCGAGTTTGGGGTTCATTTAAATTGACAGTGAAACACAGAACTAACACACCTAGCTCCCGGCAGTCAGTGGCATCAATCTCTGCAGAACCAAAGCCTCCACGTTTTAACAGGTTTTCCCATAAACTTTCTGCTGTGTGATACTTAAAAGGGTATCTGGACAGGTATTCACTTTTGCTAAAGCAAAGCACAGTCCTGCCATTAACCACACACACACAACAAAATAAGAGGTTATTCTGTGTCTGGAAACAAAGAAAGTTCAGGGTTTTTTTTATGCCTGCAACTTGAAAGCTGGATGGATCCTGGCCCCAATTCATATATTCAGACAAAGATTGGTAAAATTAAGGAACTGAAGACTTTAAATATGGGAAAAAAATTCTCACATGATATAAATGGTCACTGTCTGGTGATATCCAGAATATTACAACAGTTTACATTTAATCTAGGTAGATCTTTCCCTGGAATAATAACAATTAAATGGTGTGTCAGGAGCAACACTCATAAAAGCTTAAAGAAGGAAGGTGAAACAATATAAAAATCACTTGTTTGTCTCTCCTCTGAAGTTAATTCTCAGAACTAAAAGTTCTTACATACGCTTGTAAAAGGGAGAGCTACAATAAGAAAACAAAGCAGCTGGAAATCATTGTGATGTATAAATACCTCTTGCTCTGGTCATTTTAAAGATTTTAATTGTGTAAGTCAGAACTATTCCATTAGCATAAGAAGAAAACATAATAATGTTTACAACTATCTAGCATAAATGAATAACTATGAGACTTTATCAAGTTTGCTTTTGCTCAGTATTTTACCGTATCTGAGTCATCAGAAGTTTGGCCTGCTCACAAAGTGAGAGACATGGGTAACATAAAACATATCTACATTAAAAAAATAATAAATCCTTATTTAAGACTGCATGCTAAGAGGAAGGAAACAATTACATTGCATTTGCATTTGGGCATAGGAAGTCGGTATTTTTTTTCTTTCTAGTCAAAAAATCATATTTAGCAGTAAAGAAATTGCTATAGAGTCTATAAATAAAGAGAAAAAAAATCTTATAAAAAAATTCTGATATTGTAAGAAAGACGTGATTTTTGAGAGTCTTTCAGTATTCCTTCCTATTATTCCTAAAAGGTTGTATTGAAGATAAATTCCTGCACAGCTTAACTACATGTAGGATGGAATTCCTGTAGGGGAAGTGTCTGAAAGTGGTACAGAAGCTCACTTCCCTGTTACTCTAGCTAAAGAGTTTGCTGATCACTCTCCTGTGCAATGCTCTGCTGGTCTTAGGAAGAAATAAAATGCTGCAGCATTGTGAAGATTTATAAGAAAATTCAGTAATCACTCTAGATAATCACACTGTTCATGCAGCCTTGAGCATTTGTAGTCTCTTGCTCACCAATATTTTGTTTTCTCATTCGGTATTATTCATCATTATTTTCTGCCCTTCAGACTTACTTGTTTTTTTTATTCTTTAACAAAACACATTATTTTCTGTGGATTTTATGTTCTTGCCCTCTGTTACCACACTATTCTGTTTTACTTATTAAATGTAACTCTTCCATTATTATATTTATAAATCATCTTGGGCAACTGTGGCTATTTTTGTGTGTTTGTTATTTTCCGTCTCATGCATGTTTAATTACTGTAACAGCAAGGGTATCTTTTAAATATTTTTAGCAGACACATAACACACTTGGCTTACATTGGACAGTTGTTTATAAATCATTACGGGAATGGCGCCTTGAGGAGCATTCTCTTCATAGTACATTTATTTGTTTTTGTTTTCGGTTTAGAATAAAAGGAATTTTTTTAAGTTGGGCTATGTTTGCCCATCTTTGCATGGAGATTAATTTCACTAAGAAGAAGGAGAGTCAGTGGCAGGCCTGGGCCCCACTGGTGCTCTTGGAAAAGATCTGAAGTGAAAAATTGGATCGGCGCATATCTCTCCCCATCAATAAGTCAAGGTATGCCTTTTAGCAGCAAATGTGAAATCCTCACCCAGGCAAACCAGGCACTGAAAAGTGAACGGATCTCAAAGGCCTCTCTTGCCTTATCCCTCAGTCCTAATAGGCTTTTCCTTTATTATTTTCCCACTCTGAAATAGAAGTGACTTTGTTTGCCTTAACCACAATGGACCACCTTGGACCACCATGGAGATGTATACTTCTAACATGAAGGGAATCTGTACACATATGCGGCACGAGTGAGTAAAAGAAGAAAAGAAAACTTGGAGAGCCATTTAAAATCTCCATGTTTCACTCTTGCTTTTTTTAATACCTTCCAGTGAGGACGAACATCTCTTTTTTTCCCATTTCAATAAGATCTTGAAATAATCCCCTGCTTTTGAAGTAAAATACCCATTTTCTTTGCAGGTAGCAGTGTTGAGTATCTGGACAAGTCACATATTATCAACTCCTGTATTGCACAGAGGATCTTATTCTGTAAAGTTGGTCAGCAATAAATGAACACACAGGCCTTTATCAGACAACAGATCTGGACAGGCCTTCATAGTCCTTTCTAGCAT